>OY744517.1:203286991-203294491 GCA_963556195.1 Sepiola atlantica
TTTTTTGTTTATATGGGCTGGACTAATGAAACCGAGGAAGGGAGTGAGTATTTCTGCTAATTTAGTTTGGTAACAAAAAAACTGGTACTTTTTACCGTTTTGTTCGATTTTAATATTTATACCTGTTCAATTAAAACTTTTTTGAGATGGTTGGAGGAGAACTAACGATATATCTCAAGTCGTCCTATTACACTCAGATTCATTGGGAATAATTTCAATAAGACACATGATTAGTCATACACCAGTTAATTTTTGTTATATTACTAGCAGGGGTACCCGGCGTTGCCCGGGGCTCTCCCTCCTCCTCTCCGCAAGCAAAATAGGATATTGAGCACTTTTCTCCCGGACAACGCCGAGTATTTAGAAAATCAAGATGGCCTCCAGAGCACTACTAAAATCACTCTTACCGATCCTCCCTCCTTTTCATCTGCACAATAGTCCGAAGAGAAACACTACAGTAGCTCTATCTAGGACATTTAGCACTTTTCTCCCGGACAACGCCAAAGCCACCCCCCGGTGCTGGGTCCTATACTGTTGAAGCACCCCCGGTGCTGGGTCCTATACTGTAGAAGCGCCCGGTAGCTATACTGCAGAAGCCTCTGGATCCTATACTGTAGAAGCACCCCCGGTGCTTATACTGCATAAGCACCCATGGTCCCTATTCTGTAGAAGCATTCGGGTCCTATATTGTAGAAGCACCCCCGGTGCTGGGTCCTATACTGTAGACGCACCCCTGGTCCCTATACTGTAGAAGCAGCCCTGGTCCCTATACTGCATAAGCACCCATGGTCCCTATTCTGCAGAAGCATCCGGGCCGGGTCTTATATTGTAGAAGCACCCCTGGTTCATATACTGCAGAAACCCTTAGGTCCTATACTGTAGAAGCGCCCCCATCCCTGGTGCCTATACTGCAGAAGAACCCCCCCCCCCCGCCCAGGTCCATATACTTCAGAAGCCTCCGGGTCCTATATTGTATAAGCACCCCCGCAAGATGAAGATGTTGATAATTCCCCGGGAAATCCAGGGTATCGAAGCAGGAAAGAGAGGAAGGGGGTGTGTCTTTCTTGGTTGCTTGTCGCAGTCACTCTGATGACTCTTTCTATTGCCAAAAGGGTCCAAAGTAGATCTCCAGGGGACAGCTGAAATAAATACGCCTAGCAAGCTGATTGGTCAGTGCATTAAAATATCGGCCAGCAAGGACAGTTCTTCACATTAGGAAATAGATTCTTCTTATGACTGCTGCAAATCGTTTTTTAAAGTTTAATACAAAAAAGAAATTATCATTTGGGATTATTATTTTACTGGATTTGATGTTGTTAAGACAGAAGTAAGAAACCATTTTTACGGTGCATGTCCGTCTAAAAAAGGGTCGTCAAAAGTGTTTCGACTGACCTCTTGAGGCTCGGCGAGGAACTCTAGGGGGTCGGTGATAGTTAACGGGTCGAAGGGGGGGGGATTGTGAGCGAATAATGTACACAATTATTTGCTGTCATTTACACAGATATACGCAATGAAAGAGGGTGCGAGCTTTCTCCTCATCTGACCAACACCCTTCCCAGCGTGACTCATCTTCTCAACTGCACCTTTAAGGGTGAATCACACTAGCTTCGAAATTACAGCCTTCTCTGAAGACATTCACATTCTCTCCACGTTCGTTTCTCCATATCTTTTCACCACCGAAGGCGTCCCCAAAAGCTTTACTACCCGTCACATTGATTTGACTTACACACTCGTGTGAATATTACATTTTTGTAAAATTTACAGTTACAAACTTTCAGTAAAAAAATAAGTAATTTCAAGTTTTTACTATTTTTTATTCAAACATTTAAAAAAATTTTTTCAGATACTAAAATAAAGTGCAGGCAGTATAATGAAGATTATTTGAAATTGGGTTTCATTACTTAATCAGAAAATAAATCGATTCCTTTGTGCTTACTTTGCAGAAAGACATTTAGCAATGATAACATGAAGCCATCTAAAATGAAAGAACACTTGGAAAGAATTCATAAGACAAACACAGATCTTGAATTTTTCAAAGCTCTGAAGGCGAAATTCAATAATAGGTCAAGCCTAGAAACATTTTTAAGCTACATGTAAAAACTGATCTTGAGACACGACAGAGACTTACATACAACATCTTTTTTAATATTGCAAAGAAAGGAAACCCTCACACCATCGGCGAGGAAGTGATTATTCCTACGCTGTGTGAGGTTATTGGTGTTAGATAGTGACCCTATGGAAAAAGAATGTATCTGTTGAGGCGGGTTTGACTTGCGCGAATTGTAGCGGAGTCACTGCGTGCAACTTTGGTGCGACGGTTTTCTCACGGTTCGGGTGACAGTGACGAGACTCGGAGGCTCAAAGTTTAGGTCACACCTGGTGTTGATCACGAGATTTCGTGACGTCAGTTGTCCCTCATGGGAAAACGAGATTGAGATTCGACAGTTCTCGATTGGAAGCCGACAAGAGAACAACGATAGTCATGTAGCTGTTACAAGCTGAGGGATTTCGAATCCCTCCAAAAAATGAGAGCCAGAGTGAATCTCCAATCTTCCTTCCTCCTACAAGTAGCTAAGTGATTAGGTGATTAATTTAGGAAGTTAACTAGCGTAGCCTCTCTCTCTCTGCGACAACGAACTTCCCAGTGTCGACACGCAGAATACCAATAAATTTCTCTCAATTAAAAAGAAAAAGAAGCCTTGTTATATTTTGTCGTGTGATGGGAGATTTGATTTCAGCCCACGAAGAAACCGCCAGTATGGAAAACTATGACACTCGGCGAAGCGGTGACAGAAGATAGCAGCCCGACACAAACTGCAGGCGACGACAAATGCCGGTATGATGAAGAAGCACGCACGGTTGGTACGAATAGTTGCATACAACGGCGAGGCAATGGAGAAAGAGAGAGACAAGGTTAGTACGACTAGTTCCTGCAGCAGGGAAACGCAAATAGAAACGACACATCAATCCGTTTAGGGATCAACAGACGAAGGTTCTACGAGTCGAGAGATTACGACACAACGTGTTATAAACCAGCAATGTAACATTGGTAATGTAATGAATGGCTAACGCAGACACTGTTTTAAAGTCTGTTTCGTTGAGTGCAAGTACAGTAAAGCGCCGTATCGATCAGATGGTTATGAATGTTGAAAAATTAGTTGTTTCAGAGCTGTAGTCCTCGAAGTTTTCAATTCAGCTGGATGAATCGACATTTTGCAGTGGCAGATATTGATGAAATATGTGAGATATTTCAGTCAGTCTTAATCGAGTTTTTGTTTGCAAAGTATCTGGAAGGCGATACGAAAGGAGAGACTCTTTTCAGATGCCTAAAAGACTAATTAGACAAGCATAACATCAGTCACAAAAACATTACTGCCGTTACAACCGATGGTGTCCCCGGCCATGGTTGGTAGATACAGAGGTTTCGCTACCTTACTCAAGCAAAATTGTCCAAATCTACTCACCATTCATTGCATTTTGCATCGAACTCACCTTGTGACAAAAAAGCTTATTTTTGTCCAATCACGTAAACAGTTTATTTATACTATAGCTTACTCTTTTTTATGTTCGTCTTTTTTACTGAAACATGGTTACATTATTATTATTATTATTATTATTATTATTATTATTATTATTATTATTATTATTATTATTATTATTATTATTGTTGTTGTTGTCGTCGTCGTCGTCATCATCATCATCATCATCATCATCATCATCATCATCATCATCATCATCATCATCATCATCATTATTATTATTATTATTATTATTATTATTATTATTATTATTATTATTATTATTATTATTATTTGTACCTACTAGGAGTTCTCACACAGGTCATAATAAGTGATTGCTCACCAACAACAACCGGTGGTATTCCCTGGAGTCTGAGTGACAACAAGTCACCCCAGATTTCCAGTACTCTCCTCTTTTCGATCACCTCCACAAATGACTTTGCGGTATCGCAACAGCCGCCTACTATTGATTTCTCGCTGGCAGCGACCATTGGTCTCCTCTGGGATTTGGGTGTTAATGAGCCCCCACAAGGCCCCAGCACTCTCCACACTCTTCCAGTGGAGGTTTGGTTAGTTCTGTCCCTCCTCGGTCTTCCCAGATTCCTTGACCCTCTACGACTATTTTGTGTGGCGTCAGCTGAGGCCGGTGCCATTTTCTTGCAGTTAGTGTTCTTTTGTTTGTGTGGTGGCGTTCTTCCTGTTGTTTTGTTTTCTACCTATTGTAACTTCCATGTGACTGGTTACCGTTCGTAACTTATACGGATTGATTTCCGCATTCAAGTATTTTCTTTAAGATTGCAGCTGTTTTGCTCATTGCCATCATTTGTATGGTCTCAGTGATACCTTTTCATTCCAATTTTTTCAAGTCTTTTCTCCAGGTTTTTTTGGGACTGTTCCTAGTGCTCCTACGATTATTGGTATTATACTGACTTTCTTCATGCTCCATATCCCTTTCAGTTCTCTGACAAGTTCCGTGGGTTTTCTTCATCTTTCCGTTACCTTGATCTTCACTCTGGTCTGCTCGAATTGCAAAGTCTACAATTTGGCAGGACTTTTCTTTCTTGTTGACTATTATGACATCCGGTCTCTTTGTTTGTATTAATTTATCTTTTTGCACCTCTATGCTCCAGGGGATTTTGTGATTTTAATTTTCCAGTACCGTCTCTGATTTATGTGTGTACCATTGGTTCGAGTGCTCGAAATGCAGTCGTTTGCACAGTTCACGGTGTACTTTTCCTCCACGCAGTCGTGTCTGATCTTGTATTCGTTTTGGGCTACTTTGCTGCATTCACTTATTATGTGGTTTACTGTTTCGTCTCTTTGTCTACAGTCTGCATTTACTGTTTTCCTGGGTTTTATCTATTTTGACTTTGATGTAGTTAGTCCTAATCGCATTGTTGTGTGAAGCTGTTAGTAAAGATTCCGTTTCTCTATTCAGGTGTCTTTTTCTTAGGCAGGAATGTTGGTTGCTCTCTTCTCTGGTCATTCTTATGAAATGTCAATGTAGCTGTTATTCTTCCCACTTTGCTTTTCTTGTCTTTTTGTTTTTGGTTTCAGTGATTCCCGAGTTGTTCATTGGTGTGGTGTCTCTTGCTGCGGTGATCAACCTTTCTGTGTTTTTAGTTATGTATTTCTCCAGCTCTTTCTTGTTTCTTCCACACTATCTTCTATACTTACCAGTCCTCTTCCCCCTTTATTTATTTTCACGTAGAGTCTGTTCATGTCGTTCTTTGGGCGTAATGCATTGTACATAGTCATTAATTTTCTAGTCAAGGGTCCTGAGTTCATCTGTAGTCCAACCTATGGATGGTCCAGAGTATCTTATTAGTGATACTACCCAGATGTTTATTCCTTTTATTAGGCTTCTGCTATATAATTTCGTTTCTAAGAGTTTCCTTGTTCTTCTTAGATATTCTTTTCCAATCTTCTCTTTCATTTCTGTAGATTTGATGGTGTCTGCTTCCAGAACTCATAAATATTTATAGCTATCCTGTTCGCCTAGCGCCCTCATCTCCTCTTGGTTGGGTAGTTCCATGCCTTCAACTGTCTCCAGTTAACCCCTTTTTATCTCTAGCATAAACTTGTATTCAGCAGCACATTTCCTGAGTATGTAGTTGAGTGACATCATGGCTATGATAAATAGTAGTGGTGATAGGAAGTCTCCTTGGAAAATGCGTCTCTGTATTTTGATCTCAGTCAGATATCTTCCTCCAGCTGTTAGTTCTAGTCTCCATGTTCCCATTGCTTTCTTAATGAGATTAATAATCCTGTCGCGTATCTTGGACATTTTTAAGCATTCAATTATCCGTGCTTGAGGAATTTTGTCGTATGCTTTCTTGCAGTCAATCAATGCCATGGATATGTTCTTCTCTCTGCTTTTCTACCTTCTTCAGGATCTTTTGATCTATGTATAGCAGATCATGCGTCCCTCTTTTCCCTTTCCGGCATCCTTTTTGTTCCTCGGGGAGAAGTCCACGATTGTTCAGGGATTGGTAAATTTGTCCCGCAGTTGTGCCATTAGGATTATCCACATTGTTGGTAAACAGATTATCGGTCTGTAGTTGTTTGGGATCGTTCCCCTTTTCTGCGTTTTTTGTATTAGCGTCGTCCTTCCTTTGGTCATTCACTCTGGTACGTTTGTTTTGCAGATACATCCTCTCAGTTTATGTGCTAGCCTTTCTATGTTGGGTTGTGAATTTTTAAAATCAGCATGCATATATTCCATAGTGTCCTGGTGCTTTCCAGTTTGCCATTTTCTTTAGGGTTGTCTTAATCGTTTCTTCGTTAATTTCTGTTTCTGTTCCTTCTTCAATTTCCTATAGTTCATCTTTCATGTTTTTCAGCTATTTGGCATTTTTGTTGTGTTTTTGAGCTTTTCTCCATATATTGTTCCAGTAGTGTATTGTCTCTGTCGAGTCCGGTTGTTCTATTGTTTTTTTCTCTGTTTACATTTTTGTAAAACTGACTTTCATTGTTTTCAAAGGTCCTGTTCTGTTTGTACTGTTCCACTTTGTATCTGTATCGTCTCAGTCTTCCTTCTATTGCTGCTATCTTTTGTTTTAGTTTTTCATGTTTCTTATTTAGTCTTTCCTTGCAAGTCAAATCTCCACTTATCCATAGTGTCCTGTTCTGTTTCATTCTGTTTACGGTCTTAGCTTCTTTTCGGAGTTTGGTGATCTTGGTTTCGAGTCTGATTTCCTATCCAGGCTTTGTCAGTCCATTCTTTTGGCCAGTTTTTTTCTCTTTTCAGTTTTATGCTTATCAATTTTGCCCCTTTATATATCAAGTTGTTCAGGTCAGTGATAGTGTCTGTTGGGATGTGTGCGAGGAGTCTGTTTACCTTCTCTGTTTCTAATTTTAATCTTTTCCAGACTTCTTTTCTTAGAGATGGGAGTTTTGTTTTGTTCTTGCTCATGAATCGCTTGATGTTTTCCACTTCACTTTCTTCTTCCTCGGTGAGTTCTGTGATTTTGTGGTCTTTGCCCTCCTCAGTTTCAGTGTTCATATTTTGCCAGTTCTCTACTTGTGCGTTTTCGCCAACTAGTGTTTCTTGATCTGTTATGCCATTTACCTTCTTTGATTTCCATTAGTTCCAGCTCGGAGAACCTCTCTTGACGATCTGTCTTGCTTGATCTGCTATCCTTTTCTCCGTATCATGGTGGTCAGAAGAAATGTCCCACATATCTTTCATTCGTTCCGATAGTCTTTTTATGTGGGAATTATAATTATTATTACTTTATTATTTGTACTCACTAGGAGTTCTCATACAGGTCATCGTCAACGATTGCTCACCGACAACAACCAGTGGTATTTCCTGGAGTCTGAGTGACAACAAGCCTCCCCAAATTTCCAGTATTCTTCACCTCTTTTTGATAACCTTGCAGTATCGCAACAGCCGCTTACCATTAATTTATCGCTGGTGACGACCATTGGTCTTCTCTGGGATTTGGGTGGCAATAACACTTCCTAAGGTCCCAGTACT
>OY744517.1:203296991-203381991 GCA_963556195.1 Sepiola atlantica
ACGTCTTCAAAATGGATGATTAGGTATTTCTGTAAAACTAAAAATAAACAAGGAAATAAGTAACTTTTTAAACAAAAATAAAACTGAAGCAATTAAAGGGGAATAGAACTCGTCTCGAAACGAGAGAGCGCGCGCGAGAGAGAGAAAGAGAGAGAGAGAGAATTTCAAATAAACTAACCAAAAATGCAATGAAAAAGTGTGCTTAAATTTTTACAATCCATAAAATATTCCTAAATTCTGGAAGAAGAAATTTACTGAATAGTGTGGGCGAATGAGGAACTGTTCCTGTACACCTGGTCTCCCACACAAACTTCAGCGTTATGGTATTAGTGGTGATGTTCTTGAGATTATTAGTTCTTTTCTTTCTGATCGAAACTTGCAAGTAACTTTGGACGATGTCTCTTCTTTCTCTTTTCCTATCAATGCTGATGTTCCTCAGGGCTATATTCTAGGCTCAACACTGTTTCTTTTCTATATAAATGATCTTCCAAAGAATATTATTCAGAAATTAACATTTATGCTGATTATACCACTCTCTATTCTGGTGTTACTTTTCGCCCATCTCTCTGGGATCAGTTGAAATATGCAGCTGATCTAGAGTTTGACCTGGGTACAGTTGTAGATTGGGGTACAAAATGGCTTGTTTCATTCAATTCAGTTAATACTCAGCTCGCGTCTTTCAATCGTAGACGTGTCCATTTTTTTCCTGAGAGATCGACTCTGAAACTTCTTGGTCTTTCTCTCTCATCAAATCTTTATTGGGGTTCATACATTAAACCCATTGCTCTTTTTGTTTCTCATGAAACGGTTAACTCTATTGCTCCAAATACTTTCTCACATCTGAGGCTATTCTCTATCTCTACAAATCTACTATCAGGCCATGTACGGAGTACTGTTATCATATTTGGGCTGGCGACTCTCTGTCTCATTTGAGGGTTCTTGATAAGGTGCAGAAAATGTATCCGTAATTTGATTGGTCCGACTCTTCTCTGCACCCTTTCTCTCACATATGTGATGTTGCTTGTTTCAGTCTTTTCTATAAATACTATTATGACATGTGTTCTTCAGAATTATGTGATTTATTCCCTGCTTCTTTTGCCCCAGCTCGTTTGACTCGTTGGTCTAGTGGTTTCCATTAATTCACTGTTTTAATACCTAATTGTAATACATACAGTTTCCTATTCTAGTAGCTTCTTTCCAATAACGGCAGGCTTGTGGAACTCTCTTCCTGCTGACTGTTTTCCTCCTACCTATAAACTTGGTCTTTTCAATACTAAGGCCAATAGGCATCTCCTGTTTTTGCGATAATCATATTTTGTTCTTGTTAGCTCTTTACATCAAGTGGTCTTGTCTGGAGCGATTTCCATAAAAACACAAAAAACAAGAAACATGAATGTGTCTTGTACTGGATTAGTCACTTGATACATGAATCAGTTCCGTCTGCTGAGTGGACACTGACAAGTGAAAGCCATCTCACACAGGCGCTGTACAGACATCACTAAATAAATTCCACATGATTGTTATATGCTTTAGTAACATAACAGGTTAGATATGATGCTGTCTATACAATTACAAATGATATCTTTGCATGGTCTTCCCATCTGTGGAACACATTGCCGCAGGACTGCTTTATTGCAGACGGTTATGTCTTCAAATCTGTAGGTAAAAATAATAAATATTTATTAAAATATATATATATATATATATATATATATATATATATATATATATATATATATATGAAACACATGTGTCTGTAAGTAAAAATAATAAAACTTTATCAAAAAAATTGTTATATATATATATATATATATATATATATATATATATATATATATATATGAAACACATGTGTCTATAAGTAAAAATAATAAATATTTATTAAAAAAATATTGTTATATATATATGTATATATAAAAATATATTTAAAATAAATATTATATATATATATATAGTATTAAGTATTTATTATTTTTACCTACAGACACATGTGTTTCATACTTACGCAATCTTCAGTGTACGAGATGATAATTACTGCCGGTCAAAGGATGCAAACCAAGTTGCAACGTCACCTTTGATTCTGCAGCATGGTATTCAACTTTTAGGCCACCATCAATTAACATGGGAAAAAAGAAAATTTAAATTCTATATGATGTCGAATCGTCGGACATATACAGTAAGCTTCGTCATATAGTGTTCAACAGCAGATACTGGAACATCGCATTAAGCAAAGATTTTGAAGTAGGCGATAACAATATTTTTTAAATAAATGTTTTAATTTCATTTGATTTGTATTATTCTTCGTGTTCGGATTTTTCAATGGGAAAACTAGCTTCTCATATGGTTGTTTAAATGCACTACACACATACACACACACACACACACACACACACACACACACACACACACATATATATATATATATATATATATATATATATATATATATATATATAAGAACAGGAAAATCAAGATATAATGTATACCTTCAAAGTAGAACCTATCATAAAATAATTTATGCTCAATATACGAGATAGAGAAATTATATAGACAAGTAAGAGATGTGAATAAAGATTGTAAAAATACAATATCTATTACGTCATCAGTTGCTCAAAACAAGGTGTTTCAAATGCAATCAATTTGATTTTCCTTCTTTAAGGCTTTTGAAAGAATGGCTTAAAGAAGGAAAAATACATTTATTTTATTTGAAACATCTTGTTTTGAACAA
This sequence comes from Sepiola atlantica, assembly GCA_963556195.1. Classification (NCBI taxonomy): domain Eukaryota; kingdom Metazoa; phylum Mollusca; class Cephalopoda; order Sepiida; family Sepiolidae; genus Sepiola; species Sepiola atlantica. Next base: position 203,299,720 of record OY744517.1, read on the forward strand.
CTGATGACGTAATAGATATTGTATTTTTACAATAAATATATTAAAACTTTACAATAAATATATTAAAACTTTATTAAAACTGCTAAAAGTGACGGAACTGAAAGTATCAGGAAGTTTCTGCTGGTAAAAATATTGAATAAAAATATTCAGATACAACTTGATTCCAAATCAGAACAAGTAATTGACACATTGCTTAACGGCTGAAATTTGCGACATAATACCTAGTGATAAATAGAAGGACAGAACAAGGTTAATTCTATATTCATGAAATATTTAAGAAAATACAGAGCCATGGATTAGAGCGAGCTAGTGCAATACTAAATATACTGACCTGGAAAAACGTTAAAAAATTATTTGGTTAGCAAATTATTATAATGTTTTTATTCAAAATATGCACAATTTGCGAGCTCCTCTGTAGGATCTATTTCAAAATGGAGACATTTCAAAAAATAAAAAATATCCTCACATCACGAATTATTTTTGATAGACTACAATCCAGATCTCAAAAATATTGTACTGATGCTAGCTCGTACGGCATTGGAGTCTGCATATTATACAAAATGGAAGAAGGGTTGTTAAAACCTATCGCTCACGCGTCTCGTACGTTAATACCTGCAGAAAAAAAGTTATTCACAAATCGAAAAAGAAGCAGTCACCAAATTTCATCGTTTTGGTTAATGGAAGACATTTCGTGTTGCAAACCGACCATAAGCCACTACTAACAATTTATGGGTAAAAAAAGGGATTATCAACGCATACTGAAAACAGCTAGCAGAGATGGGGGAGCATTCTCCTTACTTACAATTATGAAATGGAGTTTTTATCCCATCGTCGAAAATTACCGATTCTGACGGATTATATAGACTAATCGCAAAATATGCTTAACCTCTTGAAGACACAGTGATTACCTCCCTACAAATCGCGTTAGAAGTAAAAAAAAAAAAAGAAGAAAAAAAGAGACATTGTGTAACGCCATTAGAGAGCTTTCGGTAACACTTGAAGAAATAAAAAGGCTGTTGAACGACGATTTTCTAGAAAACATAAAAAGAAAATTAAAGTAAAACACCGACAAACCTCGGACGTGTATTCAATCTGTAATGAAGTAGTTATTCGAGTATTTATTTCTGCAGCATAACAGAATATAATAATAACGGATTTCATGCCGATCACCCGGGCATTTAGAGAATGAAAAGTCTCATGAGAAGCTTTGTTCATTGTCAAGTATGTACAAGGGAATTTAAAATGTGGTTAAACTATGCAAAGGTTGTGCTTTGGAAGCGAAGACACCTCATTTTTGCTGGCCCACTGGATAGTTAATATTAACTAATAGTTGTGGACAGTTTCATAAAATGGCCGAGACTATTAAAATGTAAGAAACCAACAACGAAAGTAACCATTAATGTTTTACATGAATTGTTAACCTGATTCAAGGTCATTTATTGTATTGTATCGGACAACGGAACGCAGTTCACGTCTAGTGAATTTAAACTATTCTGTCAAACATTTATAGCGGAAGATATCACGATAGTGCCATACTATGCGAGAAGCAATGGTCAGACAGAACGATGTTTGGATACGTTCAAAAGACCGCTTAAGAAAACGAGGAGTACACCTACTGAAAAGGCAAGTAGGATGACCCCAAATAACAATATTCCATATTCTATGATGCCAACGGAAGAAATTTTTGTAAGGAAGGTTAAAACAGTGTTTAACAGATTCTTGCCAACCCATACCAAACAAGGACGCGGAAAAATGTCACGAAGAGACGCGTTAAGGTTAGAGAAAAGGTTGTCATTCGGATGTGAAAAAAAAACAATAAATCCTACTGGGAAACTGTTATGGTATCTTATCTATACGGACTTCTTGAACTCTTCCACTCACTATAAATACGGGGAGCGCATGCTTCTCGTTGTTGGAACCACACCAGTTTATACTGACAGTCAATATTGATGTACAACCACTCTTGTTCTCTGTTGTATTATACTTTTCTCAATATACTTGTTTTATCTAAACTCCGAGTTTGTGTTTTCCTTCCGAACTCTTTACAGACCCACAACAGAAACACAGATAGTGAATACACGGATTGGAAACATGATTTACATGGTAACAGCACTCTAAGTTTACCCACAAAAGACACATAAACAATACGAGGAATTCAGATTCAGATGCTGTCAAGAATAATACGGCAGAGGATGAACTAATGGATATCGTTTCGACACATCTTAGATACTATTGCAAACTTGATTGTAATAAACCCTAAAAGGAAAAAATGTTGACTCTATACGGCGCAAAGCTAAAAAGGGGTGTTATGGTTTGATGGTGATCCACCCTGTTTCATAACGATATGGACTCTTCTAGACACTCTGTATAGAGGAGCTTACGACGAAGTCTCAAAGCAGTCTCGGGCAGTGTTTCTGTAACATACTATTCTGTACTTCTGTAAATACAAAATCTTCTAAATATACCACCGTATTGTCTTTTTTATTATCAGACTTTCCGATATTTTCCATTTCATCTCATGAATTAATTTTGTAGAATTTATGTTTAGCACATCATTTCCAATAAGTCCGTTGATATTTTTTACAAATTATGGCAATTGTAGATATTATTCAAAAATTATCTTCTAACTACACTTATGCTAATTAGGCATATTAATTGGCCACTATCAGCATAGAAACAGTTATATTTACAAGTTATATGTGCATAAATGTTGTATTGTGAATACTTCGTCAGTCAAAACAACCTCAGATCTGGTGGCTCGGCGACCGAGGTCGGAAAGTGGCTTTTACAATAATCATATGTCACAGGTGAGATGCATGTGAATGCGTGGGCGAAAATGAGAGGACCACGTGATCTAATAGGTGGGCTGGGAGTTTTAGCATGCCAGTTAGTCAGTTAGTTAGTATGGCAGTTAATCGTTAGGAAGCGAACAACACGTAATATTTTCGTCTTTAAGACGAGATAAAGACCTCCAGTATGCAAGCTTCTCTCTCTCTCTCTCTCTCTCTCTCTCTGTATGTCTGTTTGATGTCTATCTGTCTGTCTGTCTGTCTGTCTGTCTGTCTGTCTGTCTGTCTGTCTGTATGTATGTATCCCTCTCAATCCCTCCTTCTCCCCGAAACATGTATCCTAAAATGTAATAAAGAACTACATACAATTTGGGTACAAAGGTCTTCTCTTATGCTTTAATCATTGGCGATTGCGACGATCCGGCCGTGGAGACAGGAAGATGAAGCCGCACAAGACAGCAAAACTGACGTCCGAGACCAAAAGAAATCTTTGTTTTTTCCAAGTCCTCCCCTCACACCAGCAGAGGAAATCAGACCCGGTATACAACATGAAATTATTTAAATACACTTTTCCTTGTATTTATAATTCATTATATACAATTAAAAATTAAATTACTAATATCGACATCGTCATCACTCAATTACAACAAATGACGTAAAATGGCCGCTCGTATTATTTTACGTAAACGATTGGACATCAAGTCAATAAACTTTGAAGGAAAAGAAAACAAATAGTAGTAGTAGTAGTAGTAGTAGTAGTAGTAGTTATTGTATTTAAAGTGCAAGTATGACGTCAGTGGTATTTCCTAGCTACGATAGAGGAAGTTTGCTGTCAATAGTGAATGGGCGAGAGTTTGTTTTCTATACGGGCACGTCGTTTATACTTCTTAGTTTATTTTGTATTGATCATTTTTTTTCAATCATCACGCGAGATTTAGAAAATAAAAGTAAAATAAAAACAAGTATAAAAACAACAAACAAACAAACAAGAAAAGCAAAACAAACAACAAAACTATTTTTCGTAGAAATGACGTCATGCTTAAACGGTTTGGTCGAATAGTTAACGTCATTTGATCAATCAAAAGCTCTTGACGTTAATAATATATACACGCGTGCGTATTTAATAACAACAACAAGACAAATTATACTCATCTATATAAAGGAATGATTTAGCAGTTACATTGAATAAACATTTTCCTTTTTTCTATTGAGATATTCTTTTAATCCATTACTAGTTGTGCGTATCCGGCGTTGCCCAGAAATCTTTTTACTTTCATTTTTGTTTCGCTTTCATTTTTTTAAAAACTATGCCTGTTTTTCTTTTTTACAAAAATTTATTTTTATAAAAAATATAACTTTTTAAAGTTAAATTAGATTCGTTTGGTCATTAAATTATTAATTAAAATAAAGTGTTACAAGACGATAGCTATTTTGTTAAGATAACGAGGTTTTAATCTAGATTGATAAAATCACTAGATCTAAATAGTTTACAAAACTTTCAATCTTTTAATACGCGAAGATTAGCTAAGAATTTTAAAGTCAGAAATTAATTTTTATTCAACAGTTTAAATACTTTAAAATTCCGTTCAAATTTCGAAGGATCGTCAAGTAATTTTTTTTTATTTCAACTATTAACAAAATATTTAAATGGCTGAATTGTTTAAACCGAAATGCATTGTGGTGGATTTAAGTTCCTAATTTAATTATTTTTTAAAATAGGATTTAATTTTTTTTAAATTATTTATTTCAATAAATATTCGATTAATAGTAAATAAAAAATAATAATGCGCAATTCACGTAGTGGCGAGAAACAGTCACACATTCATAGACACACGAGAAGTGATCACATAATGTTATAAACATAAGGAGATAAGGTAAACTTCAACGATATAAGTATTCTAAAAAGTATTTAAATATCCTGAACATTCATTTGTATTTCTGTAGCAAAAACTGAACACATAAATGTATAATAATAGATACAATGCACTGTGGATACACGTTCGGCAGCCCTATAATTATCACCCCCCCCCCTACTTTGTCACTCAATCCTCATTTTCCATGAGCGATGTTTCTAGAAAAGGGTGACAACATTTTGGAGGACCCTTTTTAGGGTTCCAGTTTTTTTGGAGAACATTTTTGGTAGAACCAGTTTTATAGAAACATTTTAAAGAAAATAGTTTTAAGAAATATTCAAATCTGTGAGAGAGTGAGAAATGTTATATGATAAACAAAATAAAGAGTACAAAAGCACATTTCACAAAAGAGATATTTTATATATGTTTAAAAATGGAAGTCTACAAAGATAGGAGAGCATAGAATAATTGTTCATATTTGCCGAACAAGAGGGAATCATTAGTTGAGATATCGAGGAAGCCTGAGTCGATAATTTAAGGGATGTGAATTGTCCGCGGGTCTGAAAAATCGTAATCAAAACTTCCTCACCCAATTACATAAATTACATTTCATTGAAAGTTATTAAATCGAGTCAATAATCATTTGTTTTCATATTACAAAGTTCAGTGAGAAATGTATGAAGTATTAAAATAGTTAAGTTTATAAATTTGTTTTTTAATCGGCAGACGACATTGAAAGGGGGGTTCAGGCAGCGTGTGTGTGTCGCCTTTAGTGTGCGTATGCATAAGATAGTGAAAAAGTTAATGCATTGTGTATGTGTATGCGTTGGTGTCAGTGTGGCTATGTGTGCGTGAGTTTTGAAAGGGTGTTTTCAGCTTTCTCAAGGCCCGACAGAGGGGCGATGTTGGCTGGAATAACGTCGATGTTAGCTCTCTCGTGGATTTAGGCTAAACATTCTGTGAAGGAAAAATCTGGCCTTATATGGGGTCGAGGTGGCTCCGAAAAAGCAACTTCTATAAATTCAGAAAAATCCGCTGATTGGTTCAAAATATTATTATTTGTTTTTATTAATTCTGGCGGATACGCGCGCAAAGCCGGGTGCGCAGAAACGAGTTTAAGCATTTTCATTTTAGGTACCGAAGGGTAAACTTCGCTTCTACAAAATCGCTGTCCCCAGGGGCGGCAGTTTAGTATTAGCAGTAGCTGGAGCTGACTTGAAAAATTCTCTTTCTATTCTTGTTGCCATGTCACTAATGAGTGATTCTGGAGGTAAACGTTTAACCTTGGCTGACGTTATCCGTCTGATAGTCGAAGGACCCGAACCTTGGAGTAACTCCAAAGAAGCTGTCATATAAATAGGTTTAAAATATCGGAGTGAATAGAGTCTGGACAATGTAATAGTTTCTGGTGGGGCCTCTCGATGCCATATTACTGGGAACTGCCACGGCTTTTCTTTCTTCAATGGTTTACAAAGATCATCTCTTTTACTCATTCTCTCTGCATTCTGCTCTAAATTCCTCTTCTGACTTCTCCCACAAATCTTACAATCAAACATGATAAGTCACACAACAAACCAAAAGCGCAAACCCCAAACCCCAACTTCTAACGTAGATCCCTACTATCAAGTCTCCTTTTCCAACATTAGGTGTCTACGTTACAATCTTCCAGAAGTTGACATTTATTTACAGGAGACCAAACCCGACCTGTTGTTTCTATGCGAAATCGGCATGGGTCAGTCAGTTTCTACTGATGACTTCATGATCTCAGAACACTCAAATATGACCTCTAAATCCGACCTCCCAGATGTCCATGGTCATGGAATTTGCGCCTACATCAGGGACAGTTTTCCACGTGGTAGGGACACTTTCTATGAAGACCCTAATTTGCCTTATATGTGTTTCCCTGTTGCACTTACGCACATGATCGCTTTCATCTTTATTATCTATTGTTCCCTCATCAATGGGGTTACTGTCATTCAGTAAATCTCTGACAAAATTGACAAGATCCTGTATGCTCATCCTTTTGCTAACATTCATGTCTGTGTTGACTTTAATGTTCACAATGTTGAATGGCTACTCCATTCAAACAAGACTGACGATAAAGGTAGGTTTTGTCACGATTTTTCACTTGCTTATGATCCTACACAGCTGGTTGACAAACCTACTCGCGTACCCGACGTTAAAGGACATTTTGCAAGTCTTCTTAATCTTTTCATGTCTGCTTGTCTTGAACTGTTCTCATCCACCGTTCTGTCTCCGCTGAAATCTACCGATCACTCAGTGTACTCAATTAAGATATAAAAGAAACAAGTGTAATAAGACCTCTGAAGTCCCTCTCCATCACACAGTGTATCGATACTCGATGGCTGACTGAGATACCCTCAGATCTTTCACATCAGAAATTCCTCTGTATTCCATGTTTGAAAAGAATGTGTCATGTATCGCATCCGATTTAACTTATTGGTTAAATTGGTTAACCGTTGGTATTGAGAGATTCACACCCTTCAAGAAATTCTAACAGAAAGAAAATAGCCAGCCGTAGCACACCCCAGAATGTGTCGCCGCAATTGCTCACAGAAACCACTATTTAAATTTTTTCACTGAAATAGATGCTCTGACATTAAAGCCGCCATTAGGACCGCCAGCAACCACCGCAAAAGGGTAATAGAAAACGCAAGAGACACATAAGCCGAATTCGTTAAATATAGATGGGCTGAACAGAGGCTTGGTTCCCACCGGTTTTGACGAATAACAAACAAGCTTCTGAACAGATGCGTTTCTATTCCAACCATCATCAATGGACCAGAGCTGATTTCCTCAGAATCTGATAAAACCAAACTTTTTACAAATAATTTGTATCAAATTCCACTCTTTGCGACCACTTTAATTTCCCCCTATGACTGAAAACACTCTGAGCGACATCTATACATCTACCAGGTTGTTGCCAAACTTATCAAGAATCTTGATGCCAGCAAAGCAACTGGTTCTGTCAGCATTCCAATCACAGTGTGTAAAATCTGCAACCGGAACAAGCTCATATTCTTACAAAGCTGTTCAACCGTTGTTTAAAGAGAAATGGTTCCCTCCACCTTGCAAAATTGCGTCAGTCTGTCCAGTATTTAAACATTCTAGAGATCGGTCCTCTTCATCTCAGTACAGACCAATCAGTCTTCTGTGCGCTATGATTAAGTTGCTTGAATCTGAAATAAATCAAGAAGTTGTCAATCATCTCAGCAGAAACAGCTGACTCAGTGATAAGCAATATGGATTTCGTCATGCAAGACCTACAGCTGGTGTGTTCACTGTAATATCACACAATATCAGTAAATCTATAGATAGGAGGGTTCGCTTTTAGGCCAATGGCGCTTGACATATCAAAGGCCTTTGATAGGGTTTACGAATAAGGGTATAATTCACAAGCTTGATAGGTAGGAAATATCTGGAAATGTCCTTTCAATTATAAAACCCTTTCTCTCTGATAGGTTAATAAAAGTAGTCGTTGATAGGCAGAAGTCTGAAGTACATATTATCAACACCGGCGTGCCTCAAGGGTTCATTCTGGGCCCAACCTTCTTCCTGATCTTCATCAATGATCTCCCAAATCACATTCTAAGATCATTCGTCGACATTTATGCGGAAGACACAACCATCTATGGCGACATTTCGAAGAGCATTAATGGGCAATATATTTCTCATTCTCTCTTTTCAGACCTGGAGCACGTGGTGCAATGTGGAAAATGGTGGTTGGTTACTTTTAATGCGTCTAAAACCAAGCTTCTCTCCTTTCACCACCAACGCTCTGATCCTTACTTAGCCCTAATTGAAATGAATGGCTTTCTCCTTGGAGAAGTTTCCTGTTTTTATAAGCGTCTGCGACTGACCTTCACGCCATACTTGAAATGGAACACTTACATCAAATCCGTTGCTAAGGTTGCTAGAAAAATGGTTGGATCATTTTACAGCTCCAAAAAGTATCTCACGCCTGACGCAATCGTCTACCTTTATAAGAGACAACTATGGCCTAAGATCAAGTACTGTTGCCACACTTTGGGAGGTGCTGCTTAGAGCATTCTATCCTGCCTTGACAGAGTGCAAAACCGACTTCGAAATCTAGTGGAGGATGCCCTCTTTTCTTCCCTGTAGTCACTTTCACACAGAAGAGATGTTGCTAGTCTTTCTCTGCTCCATCATTATTTTCATGGTAGGTGCTCGACTGAGCTCCAATCTATGCCCCCCCCCGTAAAACATTTACAACAACTCGTCTAGCTACAACCACTGTTAAAAAGTTCCCTTTCTCACTCTGTGTACGGAAAACTAAACGGAGCTTCCATGGGCAAAGTCTCTTCTCTAGAACTACCCGTCTGTGGAACATAGACCGCGAGTCTACTTCCCAGATGACTACAACATGGTCGTTTTCAAGTCCAATATAAACAAATACTTGTTGAGCCGTTCTCTTAAATAAAATTCTGCTTACCTTCACCCATCGCTATCAACTATCACGGTGGTGTCTCACCGTCCACCTGACAAACCCATTAACCCTCATCCTCGAGTGGCCTTTGGGCCTTGATAAGCCGTGACTCATTAGTAAAAAAAAGTTTTACAAGATGTCTTTTTTATTAAACTTTCGGCAAATTCTGGGTGACTATATATAGAAAGTTTCTCTCTTTTGTTTCATTTTACTTCAGTCGAAGTTCTCAGAAGTCAAGGGGCCCCTTCCTGAGGCTAACACTTGATCTCTATATGAGATACATAGATATTCGAATATTCTATTAAAGTTCTCTTTATCTCTAAAACGTTGAGTTAATAAAGAAGTGTTGCACCTTAATGTTCCTCTCCCCAGTTGACGAGTTAACTATGTTATAGCATATCTGTCTTTTGGTCTCTTGGTTTTACAGGATTGCAGGGCAAGAATTCATCTAGTCTTGAAGTAATATCGCCAGGAGAAGATGCACCATTCCTCGTATGAGCAAGTGTATATCGGGTGAAGTATCATCATATCAGGTTGTCCTGACAAACCTTTGTACAGAAAGATCGAAGACACTCGAGGATAGTGTCTAGTAGGTAATTCAAACTCTCCAATATTTATGTATGTGTGCGTACATTAAAAAACTAAATTCTAAATTTGCTTTTTTTAGTACGAAAAAAGATTGCAATAAAATAGAAATAGAAAGTAAACTAAATTAAGTTAGGTCGCTTATAGTTTTACTGGTGCCATATTAGTGAGTACTAATGTCACATGGTAGAATCTTGGCGATTAAACCTTTAATTTGGTGAGGAGGGTGGATAGGCACCCAGCAGAATAAAAATAAGATCTGTCAAGCTGTGGATGTACTCTTATGAAGGACCAACGCCTATCTATGATCGGAGCGGAATCCAAGCGGCAGTTGTTGAAGGCAAACTGATACGAAACATCAACATCAGCACTCCTTTCGACCCTAGCAATCGGGTCAAGAGCAGGATCCTGACAAGTGGGAAAATCGCAAGATCTCCATAATTCTTGTCCAGGCTTGCGTCATAGAAAAGTCCACTCCAGTTTACTAAAAAAAATGCTTAAGGGGTTTCTGTGTCATAAAATAGATCAATCGCTATTTTTATTAGCATACGTGCACTTTGTGACGTTTTCTTTAGCCACATAGGATTTAAAAAAATGTAATATTATATAGATTTCATACATGTATATTTAAAAGGAAAATGGTCTAAAATAACATCGCTCGGCATATTTATATAATCACCGGTGTTATTTAACACCATGTTGATTTAATGCTGTTTTTTGTAACCTCTGGTAGCTGATGTAATATCAATTTGTATTATGAAATATTTATTGAATATTCAACTTAATCATTTTATCTGCACATGTGTGGGGAATATATAAGCATTCTCTACACACATGGCAACCATATTCGTGCGTCTTTTTGTTGCATCAGCAAATACGCGTGTCGGAAAGAAAGATAGAAGGAAAGAATTTGTTAACATATAACATTTAGTTTATTTACACTTTGTCGGGGACAAATATTAAAAACAGGTTAAAAAGACATGTACTGCGTGAAGGTACACAAAAGGAATTACTAGAAAAATGAATCTTAAACAAGAATTACAAATTTCCATGCCAATGCAGCAAACGCACACTTTTTCTGTGCGTTTATTCTTCCTATAATAATGAACCTAATTGCTTACTAAGTACTTGAATAGGTTCTTATCAGCCCATTTAGTAATTACTTTACTTTTGATAGAAAAAGTAATATAAATCTATGTTAGACGACCACATCGCGTCAAATATGTAACCAGTGTTTTAATTACTAGTTGTATAAAGTTAAATGGATTTTCATGTGTCACATCAGTCACAATATAAAAATAACCGAACACTTCATATGCAAATCTTTTCAACTCAACACCAACGTGCTTCACAAAACTATGCGTACATTTCGTCCCCGTTTACACATTATTACAATTATTCCGAATAAACTGCTTCTCTCAAATACGTACTCTCACAAAGAAGATAGCAAACCGTTTTACTCTCCCACCATTACGTCCTACTACTTCACTCTCATTCACCGTGTTATTTCTTTAATGTTGTATATTGCCGTGCTTACAATACTGATGACACTCATTTATGTATAAAAATATAATGGTATATTTTATTTGATTTGTTGTGACAAACGAGTAGAGTCATACTGTTGTATTATGACTGACTTAAAAAGAATGACAACACATGGATCTTATGAAAATATGTAGATGTATCTTTATTGTTGGTGACGGTGAGGATGGCGGGTCTGGTAGGAGCGAAATGCACACACAGGAATCTGATGGTTGATTCTTTTCCGAGGCCCGATCGTCAACCAACTCGATATCAATTTCGGGTAGTTTTTATATAACGAGATGTAACCACCTCGAACGCCCCCTTCTGACGACATTGTCACTGTAGTAACGCACCGCCCACCAGCGCGTTTTATTCGTTGACGGTTGTTTAATGATTTGACAATCCAACCTCCTTGTTTTTCTTCTGTCCGTGACTCGGTTGCACCTGCGTTTTATGCTAATGACCTTTCCAGCATCTTTGTACAATCTGACATGCTTATTTTTCGGTGTACCTGCGTGTCTTCTTGCAAATGACCTTTCGAGCATCCAGTGTCTCTTATCTTTTGACAATCGATCACATGTTGTCTCTTCTCGTGCAGAGGTGTTTTCTCGTGTTAAGATTACTTTTATTCAAATAAGTTTTTGTCATTTAACATTATCTTTTTGGGGAAATCTTATGTTGTTTTTCAGTTCAGGTCGTCCTTATGCTAAGCTTATTTTTTTTATTCAAATAAACGTTTGGTTATCCGATAATTATCTTATCTTTTGACAATCGACAGGTGCATCTTCCTATCGGCAACATGACTCTTCCGTACACATGGCCTAACAAGAGAAAGTGAAAGGGGCACAGTCGTTGACGGAATTTGATATCACGAATTCACTAGCCTTCTACTCATCTCAATTTGAGCTAGTTAATATAACATTTTTGGACACTCACGCATCAAAAACTGCAACGCCCGTTCTGGGGTTTCGCCTACGCGCTCTATGTAGCCACGCCCTTACGACACGTAGCTTAAAGCAATTTTATTGTTTATAAAGCGACGGGTGTATTTCAGCCTGCAGGTGACCTTTAAAGATGACCTTTAAAGGTGACCTTTAAATATGACCTTTAAAGATGACCTTTAAAGGTGACCTTTAAAGATGACCTTTAAAGGTGTCTTTGCATGAAATCTCCGAATATTTATTTTGTGGTCAGCTAGTTGTCTGTGTCAATCATCCTGCTTTTATTTTGTCCGGCCAGGTGTTATATTTGGTGCTCTAGACATTATATTCAACATTAAGATATCTTGGTGCTCGGCAAGGAACTCCGAATAATGGCTAATTGACAGGAATGAAAGAAAATACGAACCCGTATTCATAAGATAGGTTCAGTCAATCTTCACGTTCACCGGTTGAAATACTATTTGAAACTGAAGCGTGACCGACCGACAGACAGTGACTCTTATAGAAATGTCGTGTCGCATCTAAACATGTTCTTTTAAACTTAAGCGTTACAGACCAAATAAACTACTATTTACAACTTAAGCTTGATCGGAAATTCCATTTAAAATTTAAGCATTGCAGACGGGCAAATCATTTTGTATTGATGCCTGGTATAGTTTCCTTATCAAAATGCTAACATTGGCTCCCAGAATCGAAAGAATTTTCGAATCTGTTTATTTATGTTTTTTCAGCCAATCAGATGCTTTCTTTTAAGAAACACCGTTTTTACTTCAATTGTTTTAAATATTGAAGGCTAATTCTGGGTAAAAAAAAAGTTGGAGTAAAGAAACTAGAAGCAAAACAAAACAGCATCATTATTCTGTAGTCTTTCGCACAGGCAAAATATTCTTATATAAAACTAACAAAAAAGGATATGACTTATTTTTAATATTCTTCCTTCAACATAGTGAAGATGTTAAAATAATACGGCGCTTTGCTACTGTTGAACCAGAGTTATCTCCCTTGGAAATATTTGGTTTTAACGTGAGATTGCCCTGTTTACGCGGGATTGTGTATTCTCGTAGTAGTAAATTAAGAAACGAGACTCTTCCTTTTATTGGTGCCAAATCCAAACTTTTCAAACATTGGCTAAACCAGCTCTGCTATTTAGCATGCTTTTAAAACCCTAACAACTTTGCCTGTCTGTTTATATTTCTGATAAAAGTTCACTACCGACTCTCAGACAATGGTCAAGGAACCAGATCACTTTGTTTGTATGTTAACTTTCCAGTGGCGTATCGCCACCGTTGAGTCACTGTAAGTAACCTGGTGTTGCCGTCCATTTGCGGGCTCTAACAACGCATGCATTTCCTGCATTGTCAAGTAAATTTGTAATTCTGCTTATTCTAGTATTCTAGTTATTTCTTTTGTGTACTTTCATGTATTCATATTTTTTAACCTTTTTTAATGTTTGTCCCCGATAAAATGTAAATAAACTAAATGTTATATGTTAACAAACGTTTCGCTATTGTCTTGTCGTATTTGTTTTACAACAAAAGATACGAACATCGTTACCCCGTGTGTCGATAATACTAATATATTACCCGCACATGTGCAGCTAAATTGATTAAGTTGAATATTCAATATTACAAGTTCACACTACCCTAAATAGCACACCATAGGCTAAAAAAATCAGACGACATTCTTAGTTAACTCACTAAGTCAAAGAATAATATCCTGCCTGAATATAAATTGATAAAATAACTAAATATGACACAAAACATCTGTATACATCCCTGAACAACATACACAGAATTATGAAAATGATTTGAATTCTTCACCAGTTAAAAATGAGTAAAAATGCGCTACGCTAGTGAATTATTCAACTTTAGTCATTCATTAATTCATTTTTTGACTAGGAATCAACTTCTACATAAAAGAAAATACTATTTTACTATAAATATTGAAGATATGTCGTTATAAATAACGTCAGCAGACAAAGAATACATACAAAACATCTATTTTTATGGATTTATATCGACATCACTTGTCTCTATGTTCAGATAAATCTAGACAATACTTGTAAGTGCAATAAATTTTGCCTATAAAAAAATACACAGATTGGGGATAGTTTTATCAGGAGACAAAAAGCTAAACTATACCGTAGCATGTCCTCTTTAAAATCTACATATTTCGAGTGTTTTATTTTTCAAAATCTATTTTGATTACTAAAGATTAAGCACTCAATTGCAAGATTGTGTATGCATGATGGTCGTCCGGAGAGAGACACGTGACCATCTTTTACTTGAGTAAATGCGAACGGTATATTAGAGGCGGTGGATTGATAGAGAAGCTGAAGCATAAACACTTCTGAAGTGATGAAACGTATGGCTCCCAATGACAATATTCATGTGGTGCGTGATGTGCGAAAGATGTTGTACACATGGCTTGTGACACAATGAACGATTGTCTGAATCAATTTTTAATTGGCCCATTAAGGTAGATTAATATTTAAATAGTAGATTTCTTGGCCTTTTGGCTAAGATCAAAGTGTAGTATCTGTTCCGATGGATACTACACCCCATAGACTGGTATTGTCTTGGCCTTCGGGGCTTGATTTACGCCGGTCTATCGGTCGGTCCTGTGCAGTTCTAGGAGGTCCACCCTCCAAGGCTTTACCTCCCCTCTTTGGGGAGGAGTAAGTTTATTGCTTACTGTCTGAGGCGCCCCTACCGGGGAATGCCGACGGGGCTGCCCAGGCAATTTTTAATGGCTAGAGTGCTCACTTTTTCGGGCGCTGGCTTTTCAAACCTCACTTTCCCGACCCGACCTTGGGTCACATCTTACTTGTGGGAGTAAGATAAAACTGGCCTTGTCCCTGCCTGGAGAGGAGTAAATAAATACTCTACTTACACAATAAAATATATTTTGTAACCATAGGGAAAGAGAACAAAAATTCCGTTTCCTGTGCAAAAGTCGGTTCCAAACTTACCTGCAACTTTTATAATGAACTTGTGTTACGTGGGGTAGATTTTATTTTGTTAATTACCCCCAAATATCTTGTTTTATTTTTATTGAATGATAGAATCTTTTTCTCGTTTCTATAAACATAAAAAAGAAATATCCACTTCTTTCTTCCCATCCCCTCGTTGAATTCAGCAAAACAAAAATTACTAGTATGATTAGATATATTTATTTACACCCCACCAACCCTCTGGCGCCTCACCACACACATGGAGAAATCTTGAATCGGTCTGTGCTCCCAAATCTGGACTAAAAATAAAAATAAATTTTCCTCACACCTATATGCTAAAACTGATTCCAAATACTGTTCAAGATGTAAATGCTGCGGCGGTGTCTAGAACATCAAAGGACAAACCATCCCTCAAATGCACTTATCTCTTTTGGCAAAAGGATAAGAAAAGACGAAATGAGGAATATTGACGATCACGAATGGCGTCTGCTGAGAGTTGAATTCATCATGTTGTATAAACCCGGAATTGAGATCAGCCTTTGAAATAGCCGTCAAAGATTGAATTTTGGATTCCATCAGGTACATTCGACCTCGCCTTGATATATATATATATATATATATATAGGGTGGGCAAAAATAAGGGTCCTATTTTTAAAAATTCATAACTTTTTTATTTATTGATTTAAAATTTTTTTTTTTTTTAGAATAAGTAAAGGACCCCTTCCGAAGCAAGCATGAGCCGTATTAGCCCTAAGGAACGTACCCTCATTTAGAAAACATTATTTTTGCTTAAAAAACTCAAAACAGTGTAAA
Source organism: Sepiola atlantica (assembly GCA_963556195.1). Classification (NCBI taxonomy): domain Eukaryota; kingdom Metazoa; phylum Mollusca; class Cephalopoda; order Sepiida; family Sepiolidae; genus Sepiola; species Sepiola atlantica. The sequence goes on from OY744517.1 coordinate 203,315,646, forward strand.
AAACAATACTTTAGTTTTTGTAAGTTTTAAGAAGTGTTTTTCGGCTAAAATTTGTTTTGTTTATTTCAAAAAATCTCGGAAGGGTTAGTCTACACACACATAAAGTTTGGTGAGTTTAACTTTTATTTTATGGAAGTTATTCAAATTCAAGTTATTCAAATTTAAAGATAGGACCCTTATTTTGGCCCACACTGTATATATATATATATATATATATATATATATATATATATATATATATATATATATATATATATATATATATATACATATGTATATATATTACTTCAATTTCACGCAAACAAGGCACCCTGCCACCGTGACGTAAGCAGCTTCTGTGAATTAGAGGTCAGATTTATAGGGTCATCCTAAGTGGGGAGTTGTGCAGCAAGATGTTTGTTTACATTACATTTAAATTTCTGCATGTTGGTACAGTCGCAGAAACAGGGGGAGGATTCTAAAGGCAAGCGGTACGAGAAAAGAAGCTATTAGAGTAGAAAGCATGCTGGCATCTCTAAACCTTTACAATGAAGAGGTGTGATTTTGCTGCTTGTCGGGTTGAGCGAGTGTATTTATGTTGAGGTTACAGACTCTTTTTTTGGACTCTGTCCAAGAGAGAGTGCGTAGTGGTTGGTGCACAACTCCAAGTGTGGCAACATGGCCGAATGATGGCTTTGTAGAGATATAGGATACTGGCAGGTGTGAAAAGACCTCTATGCCAAACCTTAAATCCCTCGATACAGCCTTTGTTAAGAGAGGGCGAAACCGGTCGGCTGACATTTTTTTCCTATTGATTAACTTTTAATCATGAACGATAGAATTCGTCTTCCCTTCATGCTTGCAATAAAAAATTGTGTACTCCCCCAAAAATCATGAAATATATATATATATATATATATATATATATATATATATATATATATATTGTTCTTCGAACTCTGCCGGCGATCATCTCAACCACATAATTGAACATTTCACCTTCTTAATTGAAGAAATATTGATTCATCAATCGAGTGGCGCCATTCTCCTCAAAATATATAAGTACATTTTGAATCGTATTTTTTTTTGTTCACAGAGATTTGGTTCACTCAAAATCAAAGCATTTTGGCTTTTCATGCCAACGTCTTAACACTTTGAATTTGATTTTTCCTTAAAAACCTTATTTACGTCCGAGCTAGAACACTATCACTTTTCCCAGGCATCATCTGTTTTATTCTTCCTTGTTCTTGTGCCTGGTTTATTAACATCTTTATTAATAAATTATATATTTTACACACCCTTCTATGTTATGTTTTTCTTCAGCGTGTTGCGTGTATTGATATTTTCTTTAAGAACCAAAATGGAGTTCAGGAACGGATAACTACTTTTTTTTTTACTTGTTTAAAATCATTTTCATTTTGATTCGGAAAATTATTTGTTCATGTCTGGCGATAGCGCGTCTCCTTGTGTGACACGTCATATCCGGTCTGTAACACTTGGACAAATAATTAAAGTTTCTTTTCTTTTTACATTACAACCACTAATGCTTCAATCAGCTACTGCTGATGCTTACGATCGCTTGAATATATAGTTAATTATCCTCTTAGTGTTAAGTGTTAAGTGTTACACGCAAAGGAATAACTATCTATACATATATTGTATAAGAGACGCGTCTTATTATATTAGAGGAGTTTAATATTAATATTCTGTCATTATCTGCCCACAAGATCTGCTATTATCAAGTGGAATAAATCAGTGGCGGTTCTATATTTTGAGGACTCAAAATCTTGAACTTTTATGGATCGTCTGTGTAACCAATATCAATAGGGAAACATGAAATTGTTGAAGAAGTAGTGAACTGGAGTCGGAGTCTGGCAACGGAGTCGTTGTGGATGGTTTGATTGGTTAAGTCTAGTGGTGTAGCAGTTACCTCCTCCTTTCAAACATAACTGCACCGATTGGCCGTTAGGTGTTGCTTTTTCACCGACAGGTGGCGCTGAAAAGCGACACCAGAGTTATCTGCCCTTCTGATTATAAAAACCGGTGTAAATGGAAAATAACTCTCTTCTCTAGTCGATTGGCCTCACTGAACGACGCCTAGACACCAGCGCTCCGTCAACACGTGTTCAACAACGGTAAGAGTTCTCAACTCATTTTCTTTGTATACGGTTTTCAAGGACTTTCCCACGCCGGACTCATTTCTTCACATACTCTTTTCAAGAACTGTTTTCTATCTACACACATACATACACCACACACGTCATCATCCCACATACACACACGTTCAATAAACCTTATTTGATCTACCTCCTTTTGTTTGTTAATTATTATTCTGTTTTTGCATGCAACAATTGCTTGATTTTATGAACTCGCTTATAGTCGGGAACACGACCCGATTCTAACAGTGGCAGCAACAATTTGACTTAACAAAAGATTCAACAACAAAAAAAACGAACGAAAAAAAAATGATGCATTAAATAGTGCGTTAAGATAACTTAAAGAAGAAAACGGAATATTTCTCTTTCTCACTTTTTCTTTTACACGTAAAATATATGGTTTTACTTTTAACATTGTAAAAACGTGTTTCTACTTGATACGTTGTTATGAAAATGTTTCAGTGTTACGGACACACACACACACACAAAAACAGAATTTGTAAACAAACACATGATGAGTGTCTAAACGCCTTGTCTGTGTCAAGAAAGCATCGGTAAATCCCTGAAGGTGCAGCCTCTCTTTCCTGCGAACACGTGTTTTGGATATTTATAGATCGACCGAATTTCATGTAAAAGAAAAAAATGTAAGTTAATATCTGCTTTTCAGCAATCTGACTGAATGTATCAGCTTCGGAGTGCGCAAATATCTCATCTCAAACTTTGCTGCCTTGGCAACAGCATCATCGTTCTTCCATTGTCTGATCAATTTACACGGTGACACGTGACACGAATGATGTCTTCTCGATCTACGCTTACTGTTCAACGTGAGATACATTTTTAGATGCATCCAATCTCTATCGATTGTTCGTTGGTCTGTCACGTTTAACTTTAAAATGTTCATCGTTAAATAGGTTTTACGTTTTAGACGTGCCCAATCATCTATAGAAAAGATTCCATCCGACAGTCTGTCAGGATGGAATTTGAGATGGCATTTTCAACGATCTATTGACGAATGTATTCTAAGAGGCTCTGTCTGTCGGTCGGTTGCTCAGCCGGTTTGTCTGTCATGGTTAGGTTTAAAATAGAATTTCGTCGGTCTGTAACGGTTAAGTTTGAAATAGAATTTCGTCAGTCTGTCACGGTTTAGTTTCAAATAGAATTTCGTCGGTCTGTCACGTTTTAGTTTCAAATAGAATTTTCGTTGGTCTGTCACGGTTTAGTTTGAAAGAGAATTTTCGTTGGTCTGTCACGGTTTAGTTTGAAAGAGAATTTTCGTTGGTCTGTCACGGTTAAGTTTGAAATAGAATTTTCGTCAGTCTGTCACGGTTAAGTTTTAAATAGAATCCTCGTTGGTCTGTCACGGTTAAGTTTGAAATAAAATTTTCGTCAGTCTGTCACGGTTTAGTTTCAAATAGAATTTTCGTTGGTCTGTCACGGTTTAGTTTGAAAGAGAATTTTCGTCGGTCTGTCATCTTAAAGTTTAAAATTCAATTTTTGTCAGTCAGTTACGGTTAAGTTAAATAAATTTTCAATCAGTCTGTTACTATTTAGCTTAAAATAAAAATTTCGTCGGTCTGTCACGGTTAAGTTTGAAATAGAATTTTGTCGGTCTGTCACGGTTTAGTTTGAAAGAGAATTTTTTTGGTCTGTCACGGTTAAGTTTTAAATAGAATTTTCGTCAGTCTGTCACGGTTAAGTTTGAAATAGAATTTCGTCGGTCTGTCACGGTTTAGTTTGAAAGAGAATTTTCGTTGGTCTGTCACGGTTTAGTTTGAAAGAGAATTTTCGTTGGTCTGTCACGGTTTAGTTTGAAATAAAATTTCGTCGGTCTGTCACGGTTTAGTTTGAAATAGAATTTCGTCGGTCTGTCACGGTTTAGTTTGAAAGAGAATTTTCGTTGGTCTGTCACGGTTAAGTTTTAAATAGAATTTTCGTCAGTCTGTCACTGTTAAGTTTGAAATAGAATTTCGTCGGTCTGTCACGGTTTAGTTTGAAAGAGAATTTTCGTTGGTCTGTCACGGTTTAGTTTGAAAGAGAATTTTCGTTGGTCTGTCACGGTTTAGTTTGAAATAAAATTTCGTCGGTCTGTCACGGTTTAGTTTGAAATAGAATTTCGTCGGTCTGTCACGGTTTAGTTTGAAAGAGAATTTTCGTTGGTCTGTCACGGTTAAGTTTTAAAAAGAATTTTTGTCGGTCTGTCATCTTAAAGTTTAAAATTCTAATTTTGTCAGTCTGTCACGGTTAAGTTACAAATGAATTTCCCGTCAGTCTGTCACTGTTTAGTTTAAAATAAAAATTTCGTCGGTCTGTCACGGTTAAGTTTGAAATAGAATTTTCGTCGGTCTGTAAATTACAAATAGAATTTTCGTCAGTCTATCACTGTTAAGCTTAAAATGTAATTTTAGTCAATCGGTAATTGGTATGTTTTAAATAGAATTTTCGTCGGTCTGTCACGGTTAAGTTAAAAATATAATTTTTTTTCAGTCTGTCACCGTTAAGTTACACGTAGATTTTTTGTCACGGTTAAGTTAAAAATATAATTTTCGTCGGTCTGTCACGGTTGCGTTGTAAATAGAATTTTTGTCGGTTTGTCACGATTAAGTTTAAAATTTAATTTTCGTCGGTATGTCACGGTTTGGTTCTAAATAAAATTTTCGTCGGTCGGTCACGCCTATGTTTGAAACAACATTTTCGTCGTTAAATGCACTTATTGAACGGACGCATTTTAGGGTTACATTTTTTTTCACACATCTTTTCGTAAAGTTTGCGTTCATTTTCTTAAACGGACCACGAAGAGAAATGCATTCAATCAGACGACGCATCCCAGAACTTATACTACTTACCCCCCAAATATCTGATCGGAGGGATGGCGGCCGTTGTGGGCCATTTGAAAGAATCGTTTCAGCAGCGTCTTGAGGCCTTCTTTGGTTTAGTTTTCACCCTTGCTTAAAATGGAGCCGAAAAATATCTATAGAGTCGCTTTTATCAGTAATCACATATTAAAAAGAAACGTTAATCTGGTCCAAACTTAAATTCTGCCAAACTTCTATTATTCTGAAAAATCGCTAATTTTAACATTTGAAAACTAGTTTTTATTATTGGTGCATTAATAAATTGTGTGAACACCTCTTTTGTGCCCGTGTGCGTTTCTCGCCTCTACGTGCCTTACACACTATAAGTTGTATTTATTGAGATCAAAAATGCAATGGCGTAAAGTACTAAAACGAACTTTTCATCGTTCTATTGAAAAAAGAAAATAATTTAATCATTCAAATAAATCTATCCTTTTGCCGTTTCTTCGTAAGCAAGTCACGTGAATCTTTAAAGTGTCGATTTCTAGCTTTCTAATTCTTACGTACTAAAAGATTGAAAATGTCGGAAGCTATTCACAATGGCACGCGCCGTGTGAAAATAGTTCAAGACACAACAAACGCATAGAAAAAAATAGGACAAAATGGTCATCAAATAACATGATAATCAATATTTCTTTCCGGGGGGAAAAGGGGTTGAAAAGTGGGTCAAACAAAAGAATGACTTTGCTACAATGAGTTTAGCCATATTGACTCATCAGTGCCACCACATAATCCATTTGTTAACTATAGCCCGGTCTTATTTTTGTCCTACTTTACGTACGAATATCTGAAATTTATATTATTACCACTATATTAGCTTTTACATTTTCTTTAGTTTTCTTTAGATTCGAATCTTTGTAAATTTTGAAGTGGGTTAATTTTGTTTGTTTTTATTTTAATAATTAGTTATCCAAAAGTAAAGTTTATTCTGTCTACAGTTTGTGGCTATTTCACTTTTACGTTGAGAGTTCAATATTCAAACTCCTCGGCCCAACATTAACAGATAACATGAATTGGAACAAATACATTGAATACATTGTCAAGGCTGCTGCAAAGAAGGTGGGCTCTCTCTACCCTGCTAGTAAACTTCTCACACCTAACATTATCCTTTATCTCTACAAAGCCATAATCCAGCCATGAATGGAGTATTGTTTCCACATTTGGGCTGGTGCATCATCGACTAGTATCTCCCTCTTAGACAGGGTCCCAAAAAGAGTCGCCAACTTAATAGGCCCCTCACTATCCACCAAGCTCAAGCCCCTCTGCCATCGCCGCCATGTTGAATAATTGTGCCTGTTTTACAAGTACTTCAATGGATTGTGCTCCGATGAACTTACTGCTCCAGTGCCCCCTCGACGTAAATACACTAGACCAACCCGACAATCAGCTAAACCCCATCTATTCACTGTGGAGATCCCCAGATGCTGAAGAGCCTTCTACTCCAGCAGCTTCTTTCCTCGTGCTGTCGGCCTCTGGAACTCCCCACCTGCTCCCTTTTTCCCAGACTGTACCGACATGCAGAAATTTAAAACTAATGTAAACAGACATCTCGTTGCACAGCTCCCAACTTAGGATGCCCCACAAAACTTACACCCTAATTCTCAGTAGCCCCTTACGTCTAAAGTGTCGCTCGGACATTTTATATATATATATATATATATATATATATATATATATATATATATATATATATATATATATATATTAATTACTTATTACCTATGTAATTAATTACTTATTACCTATTAATTACTTATGTTTCATGCTTACGCAATCTTCAGTGTAGGAAGCTAATTCCCGACGGTCAGCGGGCGCGAACTTCGATCAGAAATGCCCACTGATTTGCAGTCAAGAGACTTACCCATTGGCCACCACAAATTAGCTTAGAAGTTAGGAGGAATTTAACTTAGTAAATACCAATTCGGCGGGTATTTACTGCAAGCAGCAAAGAGTGACTAACAACAATAACCGTGTTGGATCTCACACTGAAGCTAGTAGTACTGCTTGTTATTAAATTCACTCAGAGTGCCCAGCGCCCTAAGTAAAGGGGGCTATATATATATATATATATATATATATATATATATATATATATATATATATATATATATATATATATATATATTCATTTATTAATTAATATTGTATATAAATATATATCTATACATTATATATATATCTATATCTATACATATATATATATATATAAATATATATATAAATATATATATATATATATATATATATATATATATATATATATATATATATATATATATATATATATATATATATATATGATAGTTAGGATCAAATATAAACCAAAAGTAAAACTTTTAGTAGATGGAACCTATAGGTAAGAGGTTAAGCTCAATATACGAGATAGAGCAATTGTAGAGATAGAAGAAAAAAGAGTGATAAATATGCGACGATTGTCCAAATTTATTTCAAATTTCAATTGTTCAATGCAAGGTGTATTCAGTAATAAACTAGTGTTTATTATTCTTTCCTTAAGCCAAGGCTTTTCAAAGATCGAGATCTTATCATCAGAGGAGAAATACAGATAGATAAGTTGGCTTTCGAAAAAAACAAAGTTCAAATATTTGAAAATTATGAGTAATATTATTTAAAAAAAAGCAGTGAAAGAGAAGTTCCGTAAAAAAGATATGTGGTTTGTCCGGGTGGTAAATTTCCGTTGAAAAGATGTCCAATGAATTGTAGAAAGCGAAGAAAAAAAACTTTTGCGTAGGAGCAGTGTGGATAAAGTGTTCAAATATAAGTGAATCCAAACGCACTTAAATGGAATTGAAAAGAGAAAAGCTGGCCATTATTGATAACTTCCTGGACCATAGGAAAAAGCAAATGACATCTAGTCCAAAGAAAGCCAACTTATCTATCTGTATTTCTCCTCTGATGATAAGATCTCGATCTTTGAAAAGCCTTGGCTTAAGGAAAGAATAATAAACACTAGTTTATTACTGAATACACCTTGCATTGAACAATTGAAATTTGAAATAAATTTGGACAATCGTCGCATATTTATCACTCTTTTTTCTTTTATCTCTATATGATAGTTATAGAATTAATAATCCAACGTAATGGAAAAAGGAAAACAAAAATTGAAAATTGTTGATATGTTTATCGGCATTTCGTCTTTATTGTTAAAAGACGTTCCTGAAATAGAAGAATCATCTTGAGAAACTCTTTTAAATAGAAAAAACGAAATGTCGATGAACTTATAATAAAATGTTCATAAAATTCAAAACCTTAAATATTGGTTACTTATGGCTTCCATGCTAATGCTCTTTTTGACTTTTTCCTTCAGATTGCTTATCTTTTTATTCTTTGGGAAATTTTCACAACCTTTGCTAAATCTTTTTTGGGGTGAAGGATGAAGAAAAAGCTTCAGATTGTGCTGTATTTTCGGCGCTTATTTCTGCATGTGGCGAACTTCAATTCTTTCTGTTTACGCCTTATCTATGGGGTCTGAAGATAGAATTTATTTTCATGATAAACTACTTGGATTGTTGTTTACTATACAGATTCTTAGAAATCATTGTAAATCTGATGAGTTAGTTTAAGTATAAAGTATTAAAAAGTAATATAATAATAAATCTTAATATATATATATATATATATATATATATATATATATATATATATCCAACCTTAGGTCAGAAAAATATTTCAAATACGTGACGAGGTTGGAACCCTAATCCCCTTCAAATTATATATATATATATATATATATATATATATATATATATATATATAGAGAGAGAGAGAGAGAGAGAGAGAGAGAGAGAGAGAGAGAAAGAGAGAGAGAGAAAAAGAAAGAGAGCGCGGGGGGGGGGGAGAAAGAAGGGCAAAGGCGTTTAGATTCGAGTTTGAGATATAACTCGTGTTCCGGGGTTCGAGTCCGGCGACAGGTGTGAATAATTCTTCTCTACACTGACGATTCCCGTAAGGATGAAACGTATACGTATGTAGATAAAAACAAATATTTATAATTAATTATTTGTCGCCTCCAATCTAGGCCGGGCTATGTAGACTGTATTATTAACACAGTCGTCATCGTGGGTACAATGCAATATTCCTTTCAAAAGTCAAACTCTCTATGAAGGCTGCTTTTTGTTTCGAGCTTTTTACTCTCACCAATATATATATATATATATATATATATATATATATATATATATATATATATATATATATATATATACTATGAATATTTTTTAAATTAAATATTAAAGTGTATTTACCTACAGACAACGTTGTTTCGGACTTACGTCCTCATCAGTGGAGTAAGTGGTGGTTTCAGGCGGTCAGACGGGTTCGAACGCAGTTCGTAGATTCAGAAGAGAGTCACGATCTTACGTCCCAATCCATTAGGCCAACGGAAATCACCACACACACACACGCACACATACACACACACATACACACACACTCACACACATATATATATATATATATATATATATATATATATATATATATATATATATATATAGTCTCGGAAGTTTCTCAACCATTAAAACTATATAAAAAAAAATATTAAAAAAAACAAAAAAAACAAACTTATAGTCTCAAGTCTTCCAGTGGAAAATCACTCATGTAAGTCAATTTATTTTTTACAGTTATTATATTAGTTAGTTTCTAACACTATTTTAAGGGGTCATCAGTTGTTTACCATGAAAAACTGTTTCGGGAATATATATATATATGTGTGTGTGTCTGTGTGTGTGTGTGTGTCACCACCCCTTCGCGAGCGTAGCACAGTGGTAAATGAAATCATTAGCTATCATTACCGATATTACATAGGTATCTGTGAGAACGAATTAAGCATTTTTCGTCACTCATAGTATTAATCTAAACATGAAGAACTGATTGTTACTCAACTTGTGTGAACACGTTGCGTAACAGATAATGGCGTTAAGTTACAATAAGATCTAAGTGATCGTCTTCTCGAGGTTGATGGTTCAATCCTAACCACAGGCGATACTAACAAATATTTTTTAAATACATGCACATGAAGAAGGCCATGGGTTAGACCGGGTGACACGTTGTTAGAATGATATTTTAGATGAGAATAGTAGTCCGAAAAATACAAATGATACAAATTATAGATCCCCATCTAAAAAGCTTCCGAAATATAATGTATTTGTTGGCTAAAAATGATGGATTTGTTTTCATTTAGAAAAGAATAAAAAATAGGCGTATAGAAAACATAAAGGGGTTAGGGTTATTGGTGAGGTTCAGATGCTTTTCGTAGATCGCCATTCTGTAGTTGTGTCGCTGAGTCTGTAATCATCTGACTGGGCTGCTTTTAGATAAAGAAGAAGCAAAAAGGTCAGCAAGTTCGAGTTAAAAAGACAAACTTATTCTCTACAAGTTAAATTAACGATGAAATTTAGTTTTTATTCAACCGTTTCATCAACTCAAAATCTGTCCTGGATAGAGTTATGAACACAGGGGTTTAAGACAAGTTGGTTCGGTTGGCATGTATAAACTATAGAAATGTAACCGAGTCCAGGTCATGATGAGAGGCGAACCAGGAAGTATACGTCTTATCAACTTCCCATCTCAACTGGAACTTCTTATATTTAAGCACCAACAGGTTTGGGTGGAAATGTAAAAAGACGCGCATACGCAAAGTGTTCTAATCACCCAACGTATCACTACGCAAACGATTAAATGCATGTATTATATTACCGAACCCCGCACCAATCACTACGCGAGTGATTACACGTTAGAACAAAACAAAATAGATCTTAACTTTGTAACTTCTACAAACGCATGTGAATTAATGTAATTATTAATATTTCGGACAGTAGTCTGTCTTTTAGCAAAAAAAAATATTTCTTGATAAAAATGAATAAGAAACTTTTATGAATAAATAAAGTTTATTTCGTTTTTTTTATACATTCACCATACTCAACCCAATGTATTATCTTTTGTTCAGATCACGTGATCAGCGGAACACTTCAGTTCGTGACTTTTTCCCAACCAGACAAGATGTGATCCTGCGATTCTCTGCCAGGCCGATGGCAGCGAATCTACGAACTCCATGGAAAGATTATTTTGCTTCGTCAACACCTACTCAACCCAATATTTTATCTTTTGTATTGTTCCCGTGTTTCTCCTACATAAAACTACTACCCGTCTGTGCAATGCACTTATCTTTGTTTAGTTTCCCTTATTATCTAATCCGAAATAGACTTTCAAATCTAAAATTGGTGACCCCGACGCGATTTAAAACACGCAATTGTCTTAAAAAAGAAATCAGACATGTTTCCCTCGTGACGGCGAACTACAGATCGATCAACAGAGGTTATTTTTCTTTTGCATATTCGTCAGTTTAAAGACTTAAAAACTGACATGAAAAACACAACATTCCATCTATAAAAATGATTTACGCACAAATCGATTATTATAAGTGAATTTCACATAAGTTTTATTCATTTCTGTTTTCGTTGAATTTCGTTCATATTTTTTTCGTCGGAGACTTCTAGCTCGTTAGCATTTTGATTCAGACAAATTAATAGGGAATAAAGATTAAATCTCGTTGATTTAAGTATAAAATACACTTTCCATTGCTGATGAATTGCGATTAAATCTCGTTGATTTAAGTATAAAATACACTTTCCATTGCTGATGAATTGCGATTAAATCTCGTTGATTTAAGTATAAAATACACTTTCCATTGCTGATGAATTGCGATTAAATCTCGTTGATTTAAGTATAAAATACACTTTCCATTGCTGATGAATTGCGATTAAATCTCGTTGATTTAAGTATAAAATACACTTTCCATTGCTGATGAATTGCGATTAAATCTCGTTGATTTAAGTATAAAATACACTTTCCATTGCTGATGAATTGCGATTAAATCTCGTTGATTTAAGTATAAAATACACTTTCCATTGCTGATGAATTGCGATTAAATCTCGTTGATTTAAGTATAAAATACACTTTCCATTGCTGATGAATTGCGATTAAATCTCGTTGATTTAAGTATAAAATACACTTTCCATTGCTGATGAATTGCGATTGAATTTAGATTTGTTGCAATTTTCAAAATTGCAATGTTGTAACGTATTTTCTGCTTTAAATATTCACCATGTGCTATGCATCTAGCCCTTTCGTGGTTGACTCCTAATGACTAACTCACACCCAAGTTAATCGCCTTTAAATAACTATAATTCTAAATCATCCTGTATGTTATAGATTTCCGTTGTAAGGATCATGGTTCCGCATTAACTTTTTTCACATATTTTTACCAAATATGTATGCCATCGTAAATTTAGCCATGTTTTACTCTCCACGTGCTATTTTTGCGCGCTCAGTTTCCGTAATTCAATTAATTCAGTATTTTTTTCTTGCTTGGTCTCAATACGAGATGTATTCCCTTTCACGTTATTTTTGCCGCCTATTTGAAGTTAGGCCACTATATTTTAACATATTTTCCAGATTTAGGCACATTTCGCTGTCCATGACATAGTGAAATCGTGAAAAACAGGGAAGTTTCATACACAGTGCATACCGCTTACATGCACTAATCACACGCACTTACTCACCACAGTGCATATACACATACATTCTCACGCACAACAGTAGATATTAACATCTACTCCTCCATACATGTAACAGCACACACTCACTTGTGCTTCATGATTGCTACAGTGAATAATATCACGGACTACTGATTTCAACATCAGTTTGTAACCGTTCTTAAGTACCCACGTGTAGTCAAGTTGCATAATTCTTGGACTTGTAACTACCCAAATATTTCACGTGGATCTTTATCATTGCTTACGTTCCTACCACCGCCATCTTAGGTGCTGTTTCTTGCACCACTTTTACTTTTGTACTTTTACTTGATGGTGGACTTGCGTAGACGAAGACTGGCAGATTCTAGCACTAACCTGTCACTAAAAAACTGACATGAAAAACACAACATTCCATTTATAAAAATGATTTACGGACAAATCGATTATTATAAGTGAATTTCACATAAGTTTTATTCATTTCTGTTTTCGTTGCATTTCGTTCATATTTTTTTTCGTCGGAGACTTCTAGCTCGTTAGCATTTTGATTCAGACAAATTAATAGGGAATAACGATTAAATCTCGTTGATTTAAGTATAAAATACACTTTCCATTGCTGATGAATTGCGATTAAATCTCGTTGATTTAAGTATAAAATACACTTTCCATTGCTGATGAATTGCGATTAAATCTCGTTGATTTAAGTATAAAATACACTTTCCATTGCTGATGAATTGCGATTAAATCTCGTTGATTTAAGTATAAAATACACTTTCCATTGCTGATGAATTGCGATTAAATCTCGTTGATTTAAGTATAAAATACACTTTCCATTGCTGATGAATTGCGATTAAATCTCGTTGATTTAAGTATAAAATACACTTTCCATTGCTGATGAATTGCGATTAAATCTCGTTGATTTAAGTATAAAATACACTTTCCATTGCTGATGAATTGCGATTAAATCTCGTTGATTTAAGTATAAAATACACTTTCCATTGCTGATGAATTGCGATTAAATCTCGTTGATTTAAGTATAAAATACACTTTCCATTGCTGATGAATTGCGATTAAATCTCGTTGATTTAAGTATAAAATACACTTTCCATTGCTGATGAATTGCGATTAAATCTCGTTGATTTAAGTATAAAATACACTTTCCATTGCTGATGAATTGCGATTAAATCTCGTTGATTTAAGTATAAAATACACTTTCCATTGCTGATGAATTGCGATTAAATCGCGGCAGATTCTAGCACTAACCTGTCATTATCTGGTACAAAAGCTTCTGAACAGCTTATTGGCCCTGTATTTTTTATTGCTTCTGCGACTGACGTAAATAACTTGAATATTTCATTAAGATATAGACGACATTTCTATAGCTAGCACCGGAGGAACATTTGAAACGGTTCCGTATTCTTTTTTTAGCGTTTGCAGCCTTGTCATGGTGGAATAAACCCTGTTGAATGTACCTTTCTTGTGCCACAAATCTTATTTTCTTGGGACATGTAATATAATTGTTTTCTTGGGACATGTGATAAAATCGAAAGATATTTCACGTCTTCCTGAACCACAACAGAACATTTTTCATCTTTGAACAAATGAACATTTTTCACCTTTGAACAAATGAACATTTTTCATCTTTGAACAAATGAACATTTTTCACTTTGCACTTCAGATTATAACATTTTTGCTTCTTTTCAGCAAAAGAGACATTTTGCCTTTGGCAGCATAACACAGACATTCTTGTTCAAGTTTATCAATCATATAATCTATCTTAGCATTTTCATGTTCTTTTCATTTTAATCTCATGTGCTGCTACAACTAATAACATTTCTCTTGTTTTATTGGCTAAAAGCCTAAGCAGGGGGTTATGTAGCAGCTTACACGAAGGAACTCTTTTCTATCAACAGTGAGTTGTGATTCGGCTTAAGGGTTAAGTGATCATCACCTCTGCACCAGGTGGGCATCTACGTGTAACAAGATTCACGCGCGATCGCTAAAGCCAGATCACGTGATCAACAGAACACTTCAGTTGGTGACTCTTTTTTAAACAGACAAGATGTAGACCTTGCGTTCTCTGCCGGACTGACGGCGGCAAGAGAATCGACGAAGTCCGAGATAAAGTTGATTTCGTCTTTTATGCATTCACCATACTCAACCCAATGTATTATCTTTTGTTCTGTTCCCGTGTTTCTTCTACATAAAACTATTACCAGTCTGTGCTCTGTGTTGTTCAATTGTATTACGACCCAAAGCAAAGTTACGCAAACAAATACGCATATCCTTGTCATCTTGGTTCCCGTCTTTATTCCAACTAAAAATTTGACTTTCCCCAGTTAAAATACACTAATCTCCTTAACAAAAAGGTATGAACAATATACACTCTGTTCCAACTATGGACACAATAGTTGCCGAAAATCCCTCTCTGCATCAAATAGTCGTCTACAATGATTAGTTTATATTACACATATTAGAATTAAAAAAATGCACAATAAAATGATCGACAAAAAGGGGAGGACGTAGAAGAGAAAAAAAAACAACTAAACACAAATTCGCATCAAATAGTTTAAAAAGAGAGTGGAATAAAAGAAGGGAAAGAAAGAAAGGGCGTACAGTAAATATAGAGCAATAGGAAAAGAGATAGAGTACGAAATAGAGTGCAAGAAAGAGAGAGAGCAAAGGAAAGAAAGTGAAAGAAAGTAATCGATAAAGAAAATAAAAGAAAGAAAGAAGGAACGAAAGAAAGAAAGAAAGAAAGAAAGTGAGAGTAGAGGTAAGAACGACAAAGAAAGTTAAATTTTTACTGGAAGAAAGAAAGAGGGTGTAAGCACAAAGGACAGAAAGAAAGAAAAAAAGAAAGAAAAGAAAAGAAATAACAAACAGGAATGTAAATGAACGAGAGAAGAAAGGAAGGAAATAAAAGAAAAAGGAAACAGTAGTCCAAAAAGTACAAATAAATTTACTAAAAGGAAGGAAAGAGAGTATGCGTGTGTGCATGATAGATAGATAGATATATAGAAATGAGAGGAGGGGAGGGTGATAATAACCTGATTTGAACTTCATCTCTTCTAAAACTGAACGCCTGAGTGTGTGTGTGTGTGTGTGTGTGTGTGTGTGTGTGTGTGTGTGTACGCGGCTAAAAAGCCGTTCTGCAGACGCCGTTATTCATACAAATGAAACATTAATCATTCCTTTCTGCTCTCAACTCACAGCAGATAAATATTACATCGATTGGGGGGGGGGGGGGCTCTCCAATCGACTGGCACATTTGAAAAGTTCGATCAATGAATTCAATTGAATAATGATCGATCGAAGATAGGATCACGTGACCGATAATTTTGTCTTGCGAGAAATTTTGTTCTGTGGTGAACTGTAAAAACTCGAAAATTGCCGAGATATGGGGATATATCATAAGGATTAAACAATATATATATATATATATATATATATATATATATATATATATATATATATATATATATATATATATATATATTACATATTTCAGAAATGTACCGCGGTTTCATCCAAAACGGTGATTTATTTAGACATCTTTAGTAAATATCTGTGCCCAATGGAATCGTCGGCATGCTGAAATGATTGTAATCACGGCCCGATGGGGAATGGCGTCAACAATGGCGTCAACAATGACAGAAAACGGTGTATCTCTGAGGGGGTCCCCGAAAAAAACCGTGTGGGACAGTGGTTTATTAAGATTTAAATGTGTTCGATGTTAGTTCGTGTTTGAAAGGTCTTCATGTTATTCCCTCGAAAGGTTTATTCATTAATTTATTTATCTGTTCGATTATGGATTTGTAAATTTTATTGTTTTACCTAGTCTGAAAAAATACGAAAGGGGCGGCTTTGAAGTATGCCGTTTGGGTTTGTGAAATTAGGGCCGTGACTACAATCATTTCAGCATGCCGACGATTCCACTGGGCACAGAGATTTACTAAAGATGTCTAAATCTACCCTTTTGGATGAAACCGCGGTACATTTCCAGAATATGTAATATACAGTATTTAAATAAATTATATTACCTCTCTTATATGATCGAGCACTTTATTTGATTTCTTTTCATATACAACCTGACACACACACACTCTCTCTCTCTCTCTCTCTCTCTCTCTCTCTATATATATATATATATATATATATATATGATTATTTTGGTTTATACAGACATACACATAATCTGCGACACTGGCATGTCGATGTGATTGCTCAACAGCTGTTAAGAACTGAGAAGTCATCAGGCAAAATTAAAATCTGATCCTTCCGTTTGGTCATATTTGGAAAGAACAGATTATGTACATGTCTGTATGAATAAAAATAATCATATATATATATATATATATATATATATATATATATATATATATATATATATATGTAAACTCTATTTTATATTGAGCACTCTTTATGAGCCCGGTTGAAGTTCTTTGGATTTTTATCTTGTGGATGTTTACTTTACCTGAATTATCTATATATATATATATATATATATATATATATATATATATATATATAGAGAGAGAGAGAGAGAGAGAGAGAGAGAGAGAGAGTTAAATCATAGCGAAAATAAGCAAATATATTCTTAGATCATTAACAAATTTATTATCATATTTTCATAAAATAAAACAAAGTGTCCTTTAAACCAGGACTTTTCAAAGATAAATATTCTTCTATTCAGAATGTTAAGCCAGTTTTGTAACGATAAAAAGATTTGCTTCAATTATTTTCTTAAAATGACATAAATTATATATATATATATATGTTTGTATGTGTGTCGCTAGATTCAGCCACGCTGATGCGCTGTAGACGACGAAACAAGTTTTTTTTTGCCACCAGACAAGGTATAAAAGCAAAGTTTGTCCATCTTTGCACATTCATAATGTCTCGTTTAAACGCGTTTACGTTTCAGCTGTTGATGACATTTCACGTCATCTACGCTTGCTGCTTGATGTCACGTAAACACATCGATAATTTGTCGCACACGTTTTATCTTAACTAATGTATTGGCCAAACCCAGCTTGATTCGTGTTAAGCTGTGATTTGAAGACGATGTGAACCACTTTTCAATCTATGATCAGTGATGATTGTACTAGTGTATTTACCCGGCGTTTTCCGGGTGGAGACATATTCTCGAGTGAAAATAATTTAAAATATATTAAAAGTTGATTCCTATTTCAGGATATATAGCTATTCCATTTCTTAAACTCTTCTACAATATATTAGGGGTTGGATTTTGGGATGCGTTTAGTTCGTTAATCTGACCAAATCCTTTTCATGGAGGTAAAAACCATAAATTATAACTTTCCATCCTGAATTTACTTTTAAAGTACATCAAAGTCCTTGGATACACCATGTTCGAGATTTTATATTCTGGTGCTAATTTAAACCTTTAAACTGCCGAATAGAAAATTAAATTACGAAAAAGAATCAATAGAAAAGTGAAAGTACGAATCCCGTTAGCGTCGTGGTGTTTGATCAATGAAAAAAGAGAAGAAGATTGAAAGCATAAGAAGTTTAAAATAGATGTGTCTAAACGAAAATCCTGTTCGTGGTGGTATGCGGACATTGAAATAATGCTAACATTTTTAAGTTAATGTATTTGTTAAAAACGTCTAAAACAGATAAATGAAAAAAAAAAACATGAAATTAAAAAAATTATTTAAAAAAATAAATATTTCCCACATGACAAAATTTACTCAAATTATTGTACAGCTTTTAAGCCGTACAATAATTGGTTGCTTTCTGAGTGTTTTTGATGTTAGTTTTGGATTCTCCCCAAATATTTAATGTGCAAATTTTTATGGCTCCAGCAAATTTTAATGGCTTTAGCAAATTTTAATGGCTTTAGCAAATTTTAACGTCTTTAGCAAATTTTAACGTCTTTAGCAAATTTTAACGTCTTTAGCAAATTGTAATGGCTTTAGCAAATTTTAACGTCTTTAGCAAATTTTAATGGCTTTAGCAAATTTTAACGTCTTTAGCAAATTTTAACGTCTTTAGCACATCTGAGTGGACTTTTATTGATGAAGATGTGCTTTTGTGATGCCGCGGTTTTGTCAAGAATCGTGTTTCACTCGAAATATTAGAAATTGTATATTTTCTCAATCACTTAGACCAGGGGCGGGCAAGCTCCGGCCCGCGGGTCACATCCGACCTGCAAAGGCTTAGCGTCTGGCCCGCCACCCTGCTATGCTTTATTATTGCAATCCGGCCCGCGGATCTTCCAGTAAAACTCATATCATTTTGTGACATAGACGTAAAAGTAGGTTTCAATTAAGATTTATAGTGGGTAAAAATGTATAAATATCAGCGAGCGATGATGCATGTATATTTTATTTTTCTTTAACTATTAATTTCAAATCCTTGGCCTGAGATAAAAATAGAAAAAGAGAAAGAGAGAGGCAAAGAGGAAACGAGAGACGAGGAAAGGGCATAAAACAGAGAACTTATGTGAGGTGTGTCAAAACGAATGCTGGATCAACTTGCTACTTCTCCCGTTTCTTTTTTGTATGATTCCAAAATGGCTCTTCGTCGGCGCCTTTTATAACATCACATACAGAAGTCTCCTGAGAAGAAATATCACATTTGTAGAGTGTTCAATGCAATTTTTGTACAATTTATTCATGTAAACAAAATATAGTAATTCTGAGATTTCGTTTTTCACTCCGGCCCGCGATCTCCTTCCAAAAGTCTCATCTGGCCCTCACTCTGAAAAGGTTTCCCGCCTCTGACTTAGACATAGAGGCTCACATTTTCAAGATTGCCTTGTTCTAATGATAGACTGGTTACAATTTTAATCAAATCCGTGATATAAGGGTGATTATTTTTAATTCTTTCTGAATAATTTGAAACATTTTCTGTAAGCTAATTAAACATAGATAGTTTACACACACACACATATATATATATATATATATATATATATATATATATATATATATATATATATATATATATATATATTGTGTGTGTATTTATGCAGTATTTTCTCATGTATGCAAGCATTGTTAAAAATAACAGAATTCGTCTGTTTAATTATACCTTTTTTCATTTTTTTAATTCTTCTTATGGTCTTTTTTGTATTAAAATCAAAAAAATTAATAAATATTCCATAGGTTTAACGAACGTTTTCGATTCTTCGTCGAATCATCCTCAGATGTCAAAAGCAAATGAACAACAAAGCCGGAGAAAGAAGAGAATTTTTTAAAAGACGGCAGAGAAACGCGCAGAGAACTTTTTTCGCATTGTTCCAGAAAGTCGTTGACGATTGATTTAAATTCAGCGTTGCTGTTATTTTTAACAATGTTTATATATATATATATATATATATATTAGTATTTCATGTATCAACATAACATTTTATAAGGAGATATAATTTTGTATGTATCAATTTTCAGTATTTACTTCAACAGTGCTCGATACGTAAGTAGAGCGAGGTAGTAAGCTATGAAAATATATTTATGGCAGTTAAACTACACAGAGGCTCCCGCGTTTCATCTCCGGGGGGGGGGGGGATCTTTAGTGTCAACAATGGTCTGGCATACGGTCGTTTCAAAGACGATTAGGAATTATATTTAATTTTCTTATATATATATATATGTATATATATATATATATATATATATATATATATATATATATATATATATATATATATATATATGTGTGTGTGTGTGTATGTATCTATGTGTGTGTGTATGTGTTTGTGTGTGTGATTCACAATATGTCACTTCTTTGGCGCCTTATACTTAGGACACCAACAGAAAATTGAGTAAAAAATCCTTTACTAAATTCGCAAACATTAAAAAAAAGAACATGTAAAAAGGTTTATAAAGGAGAACACATGAAACATATATTATGTTTGTTCCACCATTAGTTAATATAACTACTACTACTACTACTACTACTACTACAACAACGACGACGACTAATAATAATAATAATATTAATCTCAGCAAATGTAATAATTATACTAATAATCATAGTAATTGTAGTAGTTACAATGGTAATTATAGCAATACTTACAATGATTATAGCAATAAAACCAGTAATAATAATTATAAATAATAGGAATAATAATCATATTAACAATGATGAAAATTATATTAATAATAATCATATTAACAATGATGATCATAATTTATTAGAAGTTGGTCCTCTTTAAAAGCGTTGGGTAATTTAAATCAGACATTTTGTTTTGAAGCCCACACGAGTGAACGTTACATTTATTAGAAGTTGGTCCTCTTTGAAAGCGTTGGATAATTTAAATAAAGAGGACTAACTTCTAACACATTTAACGCACACCCGCGCTTCCTCATGGCTAAGACATTTAAAAAAAAAACAGATCGCCGTTGCAAGAACATACGGATTTTTCTAGTGACAACGTTTATTTTGACCCCGACAATCTTCCTAGCTAAAATAGCAATAAACTGACAAGTCTAAGCCATCAATCTTAGTCATCTCGCGTCCTTTGAATGAGACGGGCAACTGCGGATAACACTACTACCAAAATAATGTTTTTCATTCTATGCTTATTCACGTCAACAGCCACGCCAACGTCTGAACACTTTCTGACATATCAAAATTAATATTCTGTATGATTTTTCTACATGGCTTTCTTCATCCTGAGGAAGTCTTTTAATAAAGACGAAACGTTGATGAATACATAAATCATATAGTTTTTGGCTTTCAATAAAGACGAAACGTTGATGAATACATAAATCACATAGTTTTGAACTTTCCTTTTTTCACTTTACATACACACACACACACACACACACATATATATATATATATATATATATATATATATATATATATATATATATATATATATATATGGCAGTACAAATAAATATGTGGAAAACAACTATGGCATTAAGACACACTAATGGAACAATAACAATCCCTGTCGTCAAGATCCGAACAGGAATCTTCCAAGGAGATAGCTTATCTCCTCTACTCTTTTGCCTGGCAATTGATCCACTAAGCAAATTACTAAACAAAAGCCAGAGTGCCTACAATCTGAGCCAGGGCCGCAAACAAGATCTAAACAAAAGAGTCAACCACCTGCTCTTCATGGATGACCTCAAGCTGTATGCTAGTTCAGATGCTGACTTAAACCGACTCTTACAGGTTGTACATACCTTCTCCAAATATATTGGAATGAAGTTCGGCCTAGACAAATGTGCCAAGTACTCCCTAGAGCTGGGAAGAAGATGCAAGCGGAAAATATACAGCTTGATGAAGATGCTGAGATCAAAGACCTTGAAGAACAGGAACAATACAAATACCTTGGCATAGAAGAAAACGATTCAATTCAACATGCCAAGATGACAGAGAAAATTGACAGAGAATATATACGCCGTGTTAGAAAAATTTACAAAACACAGCTAACAAACAAAAACAAAGTAACTGCCATTAACCAATTAGCTACGCCAGTGATTAGATACAGCTTTGGAATTATTGATTGGCCACAAAAGGACATTAATAGAGTAGACACTAAAACGAGAAAAATGTTGACAATGTACAGAGTAATATACAGAAACCAGTGTCTACTAAGGCTGTATCTGCCAAGAGGAACAGGGGCTATGGGTCTCTCAGAAATTGACCATCAACATCGAGCCACTATTGTGAGCACCGGCCAATATCTGATGAGCTCCCAGAACCCAAACCTTATGATGGTATGTCAACATCAAGAAACCAGAGCAAGCAGAACAACCTCTATCACAAAACTGGTCAAACATTTTGGACAGGACTGTCAGCAGATATCTTCAGGCGAAGATAGTAGGTTCTGGGGCGTCCAGTGGAAAGAATATAGACGTGTTTCCTTGTTGCTGGCAAGTGTCTATCTGCTGACCGACCGTAATTCCCAAAGGGGTTGAAGTAGTTCTTCAGCAGACAGATGGAATCAATGTACTCTGCAAGATGATTGGTCAGCGTATAACCAGATCACTTAACAGGTACATTTTTCAGAGAGAAAAAAAATTGATTTTTATTTATGACTGCTATAAGTAGCGATGCTAAAGGCTGTTTTATTAATGTTAGGTTAATTCTTCTTGATATATTGCGCCTCTATGATTTTTATCGGCGTGTACAAATATTTTGTGTATGATTTTAGTTGTTAATATTTTTCTTATCTCGGCTGACTGTAGTGCTTTGTTGTGTGAACTGATGTGGCGATGAATTGTACGCGAAAATTTCGCAATCTTCAATGGAAGTGATGTGTTTTCGTACACACACGTGGCATTTGCCTTCGTATTTTAAAACTTTCGTAACGACTTATACAAGAGGACTGACACCAGGATACACATGTGTAAACAAACTTAGATAAGCGGATCCAGTCCTGAAATCGGGTTGGCTACATTTGGCACACCTATGTATATATCCTTGCAACACGTCACGACATACGCCAATATATGCATACGTACATATATCCACATACAAACATGCGAATGTACACACACGCATACACATACATCCGAATGCACACATACATACGTGAAATCATTAACTACTATCTATGTACATGTAAAGCTCTACGTGAAAACAAATGGAGCACTCTTCGATCGTTGACAGTGTTCATATAAACATTGAGATTTCGCTTATTCGCGGATCGTGATGGTCGATTGGTTTTGAGCGCCGCTTGTCTACTAGAGGGCCTACTTTCGATTTCGGCTTGTGGAACTTGCCTATCTAGCTACACTGAAGAGCCGTGATACAGAGAAACATTCTGTCTGTCAATTATTACATATGCTCCCTTTTTGGATTGAGCACTGTGGTGAGTTAAATCGTTAACTTCCATTAGCGAAAATGCAAAGTTTTTTGTGAAAACAAATGGAGCATTTTTTGCAATTGACAGTGTTCATATAAACATTGAGATTTCGCTTACTCACGCATTGCGGCCAAATAGTAAAAAGCACCGACTGCCAACTAGACGGTCGGGTTTCCCTGTCTAGCGACACTGAAGAGACGTCATACAGCGAAACAGTGGATGATTATATGTGTTTATATACTTGAACGCGTAAATAGACACACGCGTATACGTACGGACATATCCCCACTTGACCCCAATTGAATCGTCTTAAGGAAGACCCCTGCTTTGACAAGCTTCAGGGACTGACCTTCACTCCTGACCCGAAATGGACGACATACAATAAATCCGTTGTCAAGGTCGCTGTAAAATGGATAGATCATTCTACCGCTCCCGAAGGTATCTCACTCCTGGCGCAATCGTCTAAGATCCAAATACGACATAAGATGGAGTATTGTTGCCACATTTGAAGAGGTGTCACTCAGAGGAACATTTCCTGCTTTGACAGAGTACAAAACCGACTTCGAAATCTAGTGGGAGATGTCATTTCCCCCTTACTACTGCCTCTTTATTGCAGAAGAGACGTTGCTACTCTTTCTCTACTCTATCGTTATTTTCATGGCAGGTGCTCGGCATCTGTAAAACATTTACAAGAAAAACTCGTCTAATTTCCTTTTCTCCTTCCCTGTGCCTAAAACTAAACGTAACTTCCATGAGCAAAGTTTCTTACCTAGAACTACCCGTCTGTTTAACTCAATACTGCGAAGCTGCTTCTCAGCTGATTACAACATCGTCGTTTTCAACTACTACTACTACTACTACTACTACTACAACAACGACGACGACGACTAATAATAATAATAATATTAATCTCAGCAAATGTAATAATTATACTAATAATCATAGTAATTGTAGTAGTTACAATGGTAATTATAGCAATACTTACAATGATTATAGCAATAAAACCAGTAATAATAATTATAAATAATAGGAATAATAATCATATTAACAATGATGGTCATAATTTATTAGAAGTTGGTCCTCTTTGAAAGCGTTGGGTAATTTAAATCAGACATTTTGTTTTGAAGCCCACACGAGTGAACGTTACATTTATTAGAAATTGGTCCTCTTTGAAAGCGTTGGATAATTTAAATAAAGAGGACTAACTTCTAACACATTTAACGCACACCCGCGCTTCCCCATGGCTAAGACATTTAAAAAAAAACAGATCGCCGTTGCAAGACCATACGGATTTTTCTAGTGACAACGTTTATTTTGACCCCGACAATCTTCCTATCTAAAATAGCAATAAACTGACAAGTCTAAGCCATCAATCTCAGTCATCTCGCGTCCTTTGAAGGAGACGGGCAACTGCGGATAACACTACTACCAAAATCATGTTTTTCATTCTCTGCTTATTCACGTCAACAGCCACGCCAAAGTCTGAACACTTTCTGACATATCAAAATTAATATTCTGTATGATTTTTCTACATGGCTTTCTTCATCCTGAGGAAGTCTTTTAATAAAGACGAAACGTTGATGAATACATAAATCACATAGTTTTTGGCTTTCAATAAAGACGAAACGTTGATGAATACATAAATCACATAGTTTTGAACTTTCCTTTTTTCACTTTACATACACACACAGATATATATATATATATATATATATATATATATATATATATATATATATATATATATATATATATATATTTATATATATATGGCAGTACAAATAAATATGTGGAAAGCAACTATGGAATTAAGACACACTAATGGAACAATAACAATCCCTGATGTCAAGATCCGAACAGGAATCTTCCAAGGAGATAGCTTATCTCCTCTACTCTTTTGCCTGGCAATTGATCCACTAAGCAAATTACTAAACAAAAGCCAGAGTGCCTACAATCTGAGCCAGGGCCGCAAACAAGATCTAAACAAAAGAGTCAACCACCTGCTCTTCATGGATGACCTCAAGCTGTATGCTAGTTCAGATGCTGACATAAACCGACTCTTACAGGTTGTACATACCTTCTCCAAAGATATTGGAATGAAGTTCAGCCTGGACAAATGTGCCAAGTGCTCCCTTAGAGCTGGGAAGAAGATCAAAACAGAAAACATACAGCTTGATGAAGATACTGAGATCAAAGACCTTGAAGAACAGGAACAATACAAATACCTTGGCATAGAAGAAAACGATTCAATTCAACATGCCAAGATGACAGAGAAAATTGACAGAGAATATATACGCCGTGTTAGAAAAATTTACAAAACACAGCTAACAAACAAAAACAAAGTAACTGCCATTAACCAATTAGCTATGCCAGTGATAAGATACAGCTTTGGAATTATTGATTGGCCACAAAAGGACATTAATAGATTAGACACAAAAACGAGAAAAATGCTGACAATGTATAGAATAGTGTACAGAAACTAGTGTCTACCAAGGCTGTACCTGCCAAGAAGAACAGGGGGTATGGGTCTCTCAGAAATTGACCATCAACATCGAGCCACTATTGTGAGCACTGGCCAATATCTAATGAGCTCCCAGAACCCAAACCTTATGATGGTATGTCAACATCAAGAAACCAGAGCAAGCAGAACAACCTCTATCACAAAACTGGCCAAACATTTTGGACAGGACTGTCAGCAGATATCTTCAGGCGAAGATAGTAGGTTCTGGAGCGTCCAGTGGAAAGAATATAGACGTGTTTCCTTGTTGCTGGCAAGTGTCTCTCTGCTGACCGACCGTAATTCCCAAAGGGGTTGAAGTAGTTCTTCAGCAGACAGATGGAATCAATGTACTCTGCAAGACGATTGGTCAGCGTATAACCAGATCACTTAACAGGTACATTTTTCAGAGAGAAAAAAAATTGATCTTTATTTATGACTGCTATAAGTAGCGATGCTAAAGGCTGTTTTATTAATGTTAAATTAATTCTTCTTGATATATTGCGCCTCTATGATTTTTATCAGCGTGTACAATTATTTTGTGTATGATTTTAGTTGTTAATATTTTTCTTATCTCGGCTGACTGTAGTGCTTTGTTATGTGAACTGATGTGACGTTGAATTGTACGCGAAAATTTCGCAATCTTCAATGGAAGTGATGTGTTTTCGTACACACACGTGGCATTTGCCTTCGTATTTTAAAACTTTCGTAACGACTTATACAAGAGGACTGACACCAGGATACACATGTGTAAACAAACTTAGATAAGCGGATCCAGTCCTGAAATCGGGTTGGCTACATTTGGCACACCTATGCATATATCCTTGCAACGCGTCACGACATACGCCAATATATGCATACGTACATATATCCACATACAAACATGCGAATGTACACACACGCATACACATACATCCGAATGCACACATACATACGTGAAATCATTAACTACTATCTATGAACATGTAAAGCTCTACGTGAAAACAAATGGAGCACTCTTCGATCGTTGACAGTGTTTATATAAACATTGAGATTTCGCTTATTCGCGGATCGTGATGGTCGATTGGTTTTGAGCGCCGCTTGTCTACTAGAGGGCCTAGTTTCGATTTCGGCTTGTGGAATTTGCCTATCTAGCTACACTGAAGAGCCGTGATAAGAGAAACATTCTGTCTGTCAATTATTACATATGCTCCATTTTTGGATTGAGCACTGTGGTGAGTTAAATCGTTAACTTCCATTAGCGAAAATGCAAAGTTTTTTGTGAAAACAAATGGAGCATTTTTGCAATTGACAGTGTTCATATAAACATTGAGATTTCGCTTACTCACGCATTGCGGCCAAATAGTAAAAAGCACCGACTGCAAACTAGACGGTCGAGTTTCCCTGTCTAGCAACACTGAAGAGACGTCATACAGCGAAACAGTGGATGACTATATGTGTTTATATACTTGAACGCGTAAATAGACACACGCGTATACGTACGGACATATCCCCACTTGACCCCAATTGAATCGTCTTAAGGAAGACCCCTGCTTTGACAAGCTTCTGGGACTGACCATCACTCCTGACCTGAAATGGACGACATACAATAAATCCGTTGTCAAGGTCGCTGTAAAATGGATAGATCATTCTACCGCCCCCGAAGGTATCTCACTCCAAATACGACATAAGATGGAGTATTGTTGCCACATCTGGGGAGGTGTCACTCAGAGGAACATTTCCTGCTTTGACAGAGTACAAAACCGACTTCGAAATCTAGTGGGAGATGTCATTTCCCCCTGACTACTGCCTCTTTATCGCAGAAGAGACATTGCTACTCTTTCTCTACTCTATCGTTATTTTCATGGCAGGTGCTCGGCATCTGTAAAACATTTACAAGAAAAACTCGTCTAATTTCCTTTCCTCCTTCCCTGTGCCTAAAACTAAACGTAACTTCCATGAGCAAAGTTTCTTACCTAGAACTACCCGTCTGTTTAACTCAATACTGCGAGGTTGCTTCTCAGCGGATTACAACATCGTCGTTTTCAAGTCCAATGTAAACAAATTCTTGTTAAGCCGTCCTCCTAAATAAACAAATTCTTCCAAACTTCAACCATCATTACCAATCATCATGGTATTGTCTCACCGCCCAGCTAATACTCATTAACCTTTGTTCTCAAGTGACCTTTGGGCCTTGATAAGTGGTGACTCTTTAGTAAAAAAAAATACAAACATGAATCATTACCCATACTAATACATAACCATACATACAACTCTCAGTTTCGTTATGGATACGTACCTACGTAGGCTTCATTCAATATTCCATCTAATATTCATTTGATCATGCATGTGTGCCTACACAAATATTTGACTTACTATCTACTTGCGCCTATGTGGACTGATGTGTTTTTCTGTCGTTGTCTGTCGAACGTTCTTATTTGTAAATTGAGTTATGTTTGGAGGAAATGAGCTGTCCAGTTCGATATCGACGATTATATAAAATAGTGGATTTTGTTTAAGTATACTTTGGTGTTTTAACTTTTCTGACCGTTAAAGACTATATATGGATTATATGTGTACATGAGTGACCATTTGTATAGTGTCTGTATACGATCAATCGTTCTAATCGGTTATTCAGTAAGTTATGTCTACCGCGAAACTTTACTATTTCTAGTTTGTTGTGGAGACATAAGAAGCATGGATCATCAAGGGACCTACAAACATTACTCTTTCTCGGGATCTTCCATTTTACATTTGGTGTCTGATTCTCACAGTTTAGTTTCCAGGATTAACCAGATAAAAATGTGTTTTTAAAATTTTATTGTTTGCAAACGAGTGGTGATGGGTTGCTCATCTGGATTTAAAGGCTGGATGTGTGCTCCTATGTATGTTTTCGTTATATAAAGTTGTACGACACTTTTAATTTTCGCAATATGTGATTGATTGTATTTATGGAGTCAGGTACACACACACAGACACACACACACACACATATATATATATATATATATATATATATATATATATATATATATATAAATATATATAATTTATTTTTATGTAATTGTTTTTATTGGTGATTGCAGCGTTTGTTGCTTTTCTGTTACTGCTTTATCAATTGTTTCACTTCCTAAGTGATAAAGATGCATAAATTTGCATTAGTAGTCGCCCATAACTTTATTAGACGTATTTTCTCGCTTATATATATATATATATATATATATATATATATATATATATATATATATATATATATATATATATATATTAATTGTATAACTATTTTATTGTGTCTGTCTATTTAAGCAGCATTCTTTCATTTAAGCAAACATTGTTAAACATAACAAAATCTACTAGTTAATTATACCTTTTTTATTTTTTTCAATTTTTCTAATGATCTTTTTGTGTAAAGATCAACGAAATTAATATATGTTCCACATGTATCAAGAACGTTTTCGATTCTTCGTCGAACCATCTTCATGTGACAAACACAAATTAACAAAAAATGCTGGAGAGAAGAAAATAATTTCAAAAAGCAGCCGTGAAGTCAGTTAGACACCAAAATAACGAACTAATGCAGTTCCAGGAGAGACGTTAACAATCTAAATTCTTGGACACCAGAATTAGCGCCACAGGATCAATTGTATTACGTTAAAATGTTGTTACTGATTTTATATGTAATGTTATACATTGTAGGTTGCTGGGTTTTAATACAGATAGCCTCGAGTATTTAATTTATGTTTTAATTAGTAACAGAATGTATTACTTTCGTGTTTTAACATGGTTTGCATATATATATATATATATATATATATATATATATATATATATATATATATATATATATATATATATATATATATATATATATATCGTACATGTATTGTATTAGTTTCTGTTAATGTAAATCCGTAGAAACTCAAGTGTTTATAAAAAGTGCTCAATACCAAGTAGAGCTGTTTATAAGTATAAATTTTTATTTATACAAACATTATTGGTTACATATGTGCATACATGTTTCGGTTGTACTTTTCCAAGAAAGTCAACCTCATCGGACCAAGAATCTTTCAGGAAGGGCTTCTTGGTCCGATGAGGTTGACTTTCTTGGAAAAGTACAACCGAAACATGTATGCACATATGTAACCAATAATGTTTGTATAAATAAAAATTTATACTTATATATATATATATATATATATATATATATATATATATATATATATATATATATATATATACTAATGATAATAGAATTAACGATAAGTGAAATATCGTAGAGTGATCTATCTCGATAAAATAAATACGTTGAGTAGAGCAATCAATTTTAAAGAAAGAAAGATGAAGATAAAAAATTTGTACAAAATTACATAAAGTTACATAAATTAATACAAATTTTATTACACCGAAAGTTCAGATGCAAGGAGTTACATTAATCCTTAAACCATGGTTTTTCAAAGATAAAACTCTTCTCGTCAGAGGATAAAATCTGGTAATATGGTATTTATAACAATTAAATATTACCTAGTTCCATTTCACTTTGAAAAATTGAAGAATAAAAAAAAAACAAGGTTGGGGATAAAGAAATAAAAGGCCGGGAAGTAAAAAAAAATAGCAGTATTGCAAAGTGATTTTTGAAGACGAAAGGGACGTTATGGTGTAGATAGTTAATAGTAAAAGTAACAGTTTGTAGAATTGAAGAAAGTTTTTTAACAATTTACAAGTAAAAGGTGGAGGGTTCAAAATATCTCACTTGGTCCGTATGGATTCGTACTCCGTTATATGTATATTTCCGCGGAGTTACAAGTAAAAATCCTGGATTGGTATTTTAAATATCCAATTCGGCAAATCCGAGGTTAAGATTGTCTGTTGAAAGGCGTTATGTGAAAAAGTTCATATCTGCCTTCAATTCCTGGCTTCCCTGGCAGAGAAATGTTTCAAAAGTTTTATATATCATCTTAAATATTCTGCTTAGGGTAGGAAGCTTTGCCGACTAAAGAGAATAGAACCGGATCCACCGAGGTCAAAAAAGAAATAATGCGTGCGGCTAATATTTTAAGGGTAGTGTAAAGGAGTGGTGGGGTTGAGGATTAGTGAAGTCTATAAATTCAAGTTTGAGTGGTCAGCTAAGGTGTGCCTGTGGGGTGGGGGGGATTCAGTTGCTTATATTTTGAGGTTAAATGAGGTTTCTAAGTGCGGTGAAGCTATCAGATAGGGAGATATGTGAGCGGGATTAATATGTAGCCGTAATTGATATTCTTATTGTTGTTGTTGTTGTTGTTATTATTATTATTATTATTATTATTATTATTATTATTATTATCAAAAGGAGGAATATTATTTTCAAAGCAGATGTATTAAAATTGTGAGTGTTTTATTCTGAAGGCAAGGCAGGTTATAATTTTGCGTAGCCCAATATTATATTAAAGTATGTTAACTGATTGTAGTAGGGTTAAAAGGTGGAATTCAGTGTATGAATTTAGATTAATATTATATTAACTTATATTACATCATATTGAATTATCTTGTCGCCAG
This sequence comes from Sepiola atlantica, assembly GCA_963556195.1. Taxonomy (NCBI): domain Eukaryota; kingdom Metazoa; phylum Mollusca; class Cephalopoda; order Sepiida; family Sepiolidae; genus Sepiola; species Sepiola atlantica. The sequence goes on from OY744517.1 coordinate 203,346,983, forward strand.
GGGGTATTATTGAGCTGTTAGTCTTTTAGTATTAGGTTGATATTTGTTGAGAGAGGTGGGTGGGGCAGTGGGGTCTATCCGTAGTGGAAGATCGATACTAAAGAGGTCGTGTGGTTGTGTAATTAACTATATGTTTTGCTATTGGGTTAAAAATAAATCTAATAGAGGAGTGAGGATGGTCTAGATATCTGGAGGGCAAGACTATGTCGAGCTATGTGTATTTATGTGTTCTGGAGCGGGGGTGTCTATTAAGGTTACAAGCTGGGCGTATTTAAATCTCCTCTTATGTTAACATCTTGAAATTATCTCGTTTCCTGAGTTTATAACGTTTTTCTCTATTACAGTTGTGAGTATCATTAGTGCTTCTGATGTGCATAGGTGGCAATTCTTTGAGCCCGGTGTGTAGGATTTTGATTTTTTCAGTATATACCATTTTAGGGAAAATTAAGTGTTATTTGATTTAAATTCTTTGATTAATTTAGTTAGGGAGGTGTTGTTATTGGTATTGTTATTGAATGAGTAAGTATGGGTGGAGATTCTGGATTTTATAAATTGCGATGTCGATCCTATGTAAGTATATATCCTAGGGTTAGCTATCCTGTCAGTTACTGGGTTGCTTCTGGTTGTGGGCATTATGGTGTTGCTAGGCTGGTTCGGGTTTGGGTTTCTAGAGTTCGGTGGGGTTGTGGGACGGGGTAATGTAAGTTCAGTGGTATTGTTTAGGTTTGTGGTGCGTTGGGGTAATTTAGTTACGATATATGCATAGACCACATCTTTGTGTATGCAGTTATTATTTAATTGACATGTTGATGGGTTGTGGCAGTTGCAATTATTATTTGGTGCATTTTGGGTAGTGGTTGATTGGGCACGTTTGATCTTCTCATTGTTAGTACTTATTATGGTTTGTGCTATGTTAGGCATTGTGGAGTATGATATCTTGATATTATTTTTATTTAGGATGGAATTGTATTTGTGTGGGTATCTAAATGAGTTTTCAACTATTTTGAAAAATTCCCTAGGGATATTGGTTTTACATTGTTATTGTACGGAGGGTTGAACCAGATATTTTCCTTTCGCCTTAATCGTTTGCGTTTATTTTAAGGGTGTTGGTTGATGTGTTCCTTATATTTGGTGTTATTTGAGTTATTCGTGTTCGTATTATAATTATTATTTCTATTATTGTTATTACTATGTCTCTGTGTCATGTTGTGTGTGCTTATGGTGCGTGGGGTGTTCTTGTTTATAGGTTATCTTGTCTGGATAACTCAAATTAAGCAGGGCATTGTTGTAGAAATTAGAATTTTGGTCGAATATTGCTTTGTTAGCTGATAGTTTAGAGATTCTATTTGAGACAGAGGGGACTATTGAATTTATTATCGATTTAGGGGGGTTAGAATGTTTATGCACATATAATAGCGTTAGGTTGGGTTTGTGGTAGGGGCAGTAAGTCCCGGAGTTTAAGTCCAATGTGACATCGAGGAAATTGGAAGTTTTTTTTCCTTTGTCGATGGTTATTGTGAGGTCAAAGTTTTTGAAGAAGGTATGCAATTGGTTAATAGTTTTATTGTAAATTCTAGGCCTATCTTTAGAGACGAATAGGGCATCATCCCTGTAAAACTCCCCGTGTAAGTTCTTAAATCTCTGTCTGAGTTGATGCAAGAGGAAGAGGCCTACTAAGTCAGTAACTTGGGCTGAGTCCGATATCCCCATAACGATGTCGTAATTATTAGGGGTATCTTTCCTGGTCCAGTATTTGTCGTAAAAATTGAGTATGGATCTTCTAGCTAGTAGTATTTATTTGATTTCTATGTCGGTGAGGTCAAAGTTATTTTTAGCTAATATTAGTGCCTTATTAAGGAGGATTGGGGATATTGATTGATAATAGTTATTTATATCAAAGGTGATAAAGTTCAATTTGGTTTTATCTTTAAGGTTAAGGAACCAATTTATTACAACGTTAGATGATTGCCATAGTGAGAAGAATAATTTCTTCTTCATGTCTATATGTCTATATGTCTATATGTCTCATGTCTATATATATATATATATATATATATATGGGAAGAGAAGGATGAAAGTAATCCGACGTGATGGGAAAATGAAAATATATATATATATATATATATATATATATATATATATATATATATATATATATATATATATATATATATATATATATATATGTGTGTGTGTGTGTATGATTATATGAATTTTTATGTGTGTATGCGTGCGCGCATCAGCATATGTAGATGCGATTATGAATAAGTGTGCATGGGTGTGTGTGGATGTAGTCAACGTGTCTTCAGAATTGGATCCGTTTGTATGTGTGATCCCAGAGGTGTGAGGTTATGTGAGTCCATCTGTATGAGTCCATGTTTATGCGTGCATATATACGTGGATGAATCCCCATATATATATATATATCTATATATATATATATATATATATATATATATATATATATATATATATATATATATAAATATATATATATATATATATATATATATATATATATATATATATATATATATATATATATATATATATATATATATATATATATATATATATATATATATATATATATGATAAAGAATAGAAAAAAGTGTTCCGACGTAATGGAAATTAAAAAGGAAAACCAAAAATAAATTATTTATGTATTCATCAACGTTTTGTCTTTATTTCAAGACTTCCTCAGGATGATTGTCATCCTTAAAATTTTTTGAAATAAAGACGAAACCTTGATGAATCCTTTTTCCATTTCTCTCTCTCTCTCTCTCTCTCTCTCTCTCTCTCTCTATATATATATATATATATATATATATATATATATATATAGTTAAGTATGTGTATATGTTTAGTTATTTCTATGTACAAAATTCTCTCTCTGACACAGGCATTAGGCAGTCAAAGTAAACCATCGTTTTCGGTCTGACACCAGATCCACAGCGTCCCTCCAGCTTCTTCCCGTTGCGATCAAATCTCTCTCGATTGTTTGCTTCCAGTTCATTTTTAGTTTTCCTCTTCTTCTTTTTCCATCACGGTTCCACTAAAGCACTTGCTTTGCAAATCTCTCTGGGCCCAATCTTAGGGCATGTCCAAGCCAGCCTAGACGTCGGTTTCAGATTATTGACGATGCCATCCGTTGGTTAGTGCGGTCTCTGACTTCTTGGTTGGTAATTTTATCACTTCATTCGATCCCTAGAATCTTTCGAGGAAATTTGGAATCAAACGCGTCTAAGTCTCTCTCTTGGATGATTTTCAAATACAAACTTTCACCTCCATATTGCAGTGTGGACAAAATTTTGCTTTTATAAAATCTTAATTTAGATCTGAGGTTGAATTTTTTTATTTTCCATATCTTGCAGAGCTGATTAAATGCTGCTGAGGCTTTTCCTATCCTGCACTGCAACTCGTGGTCCTAAACTAATTAACTGATCATTATGAATTTGAGAACACAGCTGCTAGGCGTAAAGGGGTAGTAATGTGGGCTATATTTAGTTTAATTTAGTCTTATTCAAAAGGAGTAAAAAGGAGGTCGAATCTTTTCGTGAAAATTCAGATACCACAATTTTTTTGTGAAATTTTTACAATAATAAATAATAATTAATAAAATATTAATTAATTATTAATTATTAATCAATTTAGAAATATTTCATACATTTCACTTTGTTTTGAGTATTTACAAGTTTTTTAGGGACGTATAATTTGAAAATTAAAATCTATCAGATTTGCATTGAATTTGATCCATAGTCATTAGACATGAATTAAGCAAGATTCCTTGGATTTCAATTTCTTCTTAAAAACCCTTAAGCTTAACCTTTACAACTAGAATCAAAATCATGTCATGGATTTCGATCAAAATTCGAATAAGGATTAAAGGCATAAGGTTTAGTATTATTATATTTTGATTTGAATCTTCATAAGGGGATATACAATTGGTGCAAAATTGTTCTGTTCAGGGAATTATTTTTACCCGTCCTGGGATGGGTATTCTTCGAGTATAATATGTGTTTATATTGCGTAAGCAATTAAATGAACGACAAAGAGTTGTGTGTTGTTAAAGTCACTTTGCAATGCGTGTGCATGAGGATGTGTATAAAAGTTGATAATTAATGGAGAGAAAGAACATAATAAATATATCCGATGCAAAATATAACCTAGACGCAAAAATAGGACATTACACTTAAAGTCAGTGATTCTAAACCGTTTTTTTTTTCTCAAATCTCCACTTTAATGTACAAAAGATATTGCAGACTTCTACCATTAATAAAATGCTTATTCATTCAAAACTAAATGCACGTATCCGGCTTTGCCCGGAAGTCTTTTTGCTTTGATTTTTGTTTCGTTTTTTTTTTCTTGTTAAATTATAACATTTTTCTGTTGTTTTTTGTTGTAGTTGTTATTTATTGCTGTTTTTTTACCAAATAATTGTTCTTACTATGATTTTTAAACTTTAATTTAATTATTACGATATCGAGTGCCCATTAAATTATCAATTGAACCACATTGTTATAAAACTATGACTATTTTTGTTAGGGTATTGTCGTTTTAATCTCTATTTGATTGGCTCTAAATAGCTTCCAAAACTTTTAATGTTTTAATATACGAGGATTTGTAAAGTCAGAAATTACTTTCGATTCGACAGTATAAACGCTTCTAATTCCTTTCAAATTTCGAAGTTCACGAAGTAATTCATTCTTTTTACAATTATTAACTAAATATTAACATGGCTGACTTGGTTATGAAGAAATTGAAATGCATTGTAGTGGATTTCATTTTTTTAATAATATTTCTAAAAAGATTTCAGTAATTAATTACTGAAATCTTAATATTTAAAATCATAATGTGTGCTTCTCATGGCGGCTATAAACATATACACACAGACATACGAGAAGTGGTCGCACAATTTTATTAATATACAGATAAATGTTAATTAAATCTGGTACTGCAAGTATATTTTAATGCCATTAATATTTTACATGGCAATGTTCGCATGTGGGAACAAATAAATTGTGTAAGAAACTGTTAAATATGTGCAAATAAGTGATGCAGATCATTTTTATTTTCACAAATATTCTTTCATTTTTTTTCAGGATCTCAGATTAAAAAATATTTTGCGGATAAAAGATTTATATACCACGATCAAATTTGAGACATTGGAGCAACTTTTTTTTTTTATTGTTACCTGAAACGCTACGTTCGAATTAAATATGTTACCCTCGTCTGTGTGCGTTCTTTGCACAGGCCGTGATCGTCTTCTCGTTGTGCTCGTCCCAATTCGGTGCTCGATTCCGACACTCATATGATCTCTCTTACTGCTATACCAAAACCTCCCTCCAAACAAAACCACAACTCTAGTCTAAAACAAGTAACGATGTTTTGCTTTGAGAAGTCGCAATGATACTTGTTTCCTTCTACTGAACGACAGGCCTGAAAATCAAGATAAGCATATCTTCCAACCGAACATAAACATAGCTTAAGGCCCAAATGCCTAACTGTTTCTAAGCCCCACAGAAACCCAGCTGACATCCCTGTCCGTTCTGCTAGAATATATATAAATGATCGTCTACAGAGCGTGCGTTCTCAGTATTCTACTGTATGCGAGTGAGTCCTGGACCACATACTCAACACACGAGAGGAAACTCCAGGTCTTCCATATGAGGTGTCTACGTAGGATACTTGGTATCACACAACAGGACAAAGTGAATAACAATGATGTTCTGCAAAGAGCAGGCATCCTATTCATTTACTCCCTACTGCGTGAGCGACGTCTTCGCTGGCTGAGCCATGTGCGCAGGATGAATGATGGACGCATCCCTAAAGACCTTCCTTACGGCTAGCTTGCCTCAGGTTCAATAAAAATGGGGTCGTCCTCATCTCCGCTCCGAGGATGTCTGCAAGCGAGATATGAAGGATTGCTCAATGGACACCAATTCATGGGAAACCTCTGCAGCTCACAGATTTGCCTGGAGAACACAGATACGCCAGTGAATGATCATCAGTGAGAAAACCCTCTACGATGAAAACGTTGCAAAGAGAGCTAAAAGACAAGCGAACTAGCCAGCCGAAGTAACACAACATTCAACAGCCTTTGTACGTCAAGGCTGTAGTAGACCATATAAATCCAGAATTATCCTCTACTATCACACAAGAAGATGCTCACGAACAACATCCCAATATGGCGTTGCCCCATAGTCATTGCGACTGACGTATGCCAATGAAGCTTAAGGCTCAAAGGCCGAACGGTCTCTGAGACCAACAGAAACCCAGTTGACCACCATGCCCGTTCTGGTGTAATTTAGAGTTGACCACACGGTCACCTACTGGAAAAGGATAATCCCCATTATAAGTGAACATAAAGACTTACTTGGATGAACATAACGTTTGCAAAGTTTCAAGTGGCTCACAATAACAGAATAGAACCTCGTATTTAAGAAGACATTATTTCAGCAGATTTCCTGGCTGGTCTCTCTTCTATTAGCTAAATGTTTTCTATTTGTCAGCCATCCGTCTACAGCCTAAATCTATACATCCCACCAAACATACAACATTGCGCATATTTACAGCTATACACTTTATTTTGAAACCATTTTCTAAGTATTTAATCCATAATCCATTTCATGTTTCCTCTGAAATGTAAATTATTTAATTCACTATTTTCGTCATAACTCGACAAAGTTACAATTTGGGAATATACCCTCATCTAAAAAAAACGGCTTATGTTATAAGCATCTTAATGATTTATCTTCTATCACACAAATGGAATTCAATAGTGCCAATTCAAAGTGCAACATAAGTAATGCACATTCAACAGTAGTGGTTACTTCAATCGAAAGCAGACTTTTAATGCAGTCGACCCCGCAGCTTTTTACTACCATCCGAAGATCCGTCTCGGCACTCAATACGACAGACCAGTGTCTGTCGTGCCGGTTCCATATCCTCTTCTGTTGGGTTGAGCTATGGTTATCCTAGGCATTACTACCTCTCTTTTATGAAGGATTTGTTTATTGTCAATCGCTTGAGATGCTCATACCGGAGTCTGTTCATGGCTATTTTATTTGTAAAGCCAGAGTGCACTCTCGGGTCGCTGGCTTTTGCACCAACTTTCCGGCCTTGTGCCACATCTTCTTGTGATGGGAATGAAGAAACTTGAAATCATCTTGAGAATTACCGACTTAACCTTTTTCCAAGATGAAATATTTCAGAAAAATTATTCATTTTTAATTGAGTTTTTTTTTTCAAATTAAAATGACAGTTCTGAGTGGAAAAAGACTAACATAAAAACTCAGCCACCCGTCGCTATTATTGCCATACAATTCTCGAGGTAACTCGTGTTTATGTGATCGAATAATGCAAAGAGCTAATAAAACTATGAAAACTACGTTACTCGTCTACATGCTGCGTGGAAAGTAACTCCCTATTATTAAGTGATCGTAATTTATTACTGAAATAGAATTTTTACGAAAAATACATATGATAAGAAAGTGTATAGCATCGGATTATATTTCGAATTACGTATCAGCACCAGTATTCGCCACCAGCTTTACAAGCCGCCTGGGAACCGCATCAAATGATTTCACAAGAAACTCTTTTTACTAATAAGTCACTCGAGGACAAGGATTAATACGATGGATAGATTGAGAGTTGAATGATGATGAATACTATGAAAAGATTGAACATTTCCACATACCATTCACTAAAAAGACCAGCTGCCTAAGAAAAGGGCAATTCTTCTTCCTTTGTTAGAAACATCACTTATGGAGTGTGAAGATTAAAGAACAAAATGGGGGATATCTTCGTATCTTTCGCTTCTCTCTATTTTTTTTCTTTAGTTCCCACATTTCATGAGCTATGTTTCTGGCAAAGGGAGGGAAATTGCTGTTTTCTGGGTTGGTTGACATTTTGAATCTGTGATATGTAGAGATTTCCAATCCTCTCACGATATTTATCATCATTCAACTGTCAATCTATCCATCTCATTAAATTTTATCCTCGAGCTTTTGCTAGCTTTTATAATTGGTGATTGATTAGTAAAATAAAAAGTTGATGCGGTTTTCATGCGAAACTAGTAGCGAATGCTAGCGCCCATATTCAATTTTAAATAGAACCCCACTTTTTTTATCATATCCAGTTCTTGTAAGACTTAGATTTCAGTAATAAATTACGAGCATTTAATAATAGAAATTGGTTATTTTCCAATCACGCTGTAGTTTGTAACACTTATTTTCTCGGATTGTCTTGTGCCTTTCTTGAGCGAAAGGAAATAAATAAAATGCAAGATATATCTCTGGAAAATCTTGGGAAGAGTTTAAATGCGGCGATGCTGTGAAGAATTCAAACGAAGCTGAAATTGCTATGCAGGTGTTCGGAAATGGAAACGAAAACACGATTACAGCGATTGTATTTATTCTCACAATGAATGTAGATAAAACAATGATTTCATAAAAATGGATTCGTCGCGAAAAGATGGAAGATTTTGATGAGCACCAAAGATTGAATTCTTTGAAACAATGGAAAATGTTCTTTAGGATTTGCTTACGTATTCAGACATCAGATTTCGTGTGCAGAGAATGTGTCAACGAGGTCGACGATCACATACACTCATTTCAGTTTGTCACCAATTTATAGAATCTGGCCTTTAAATTCGATCCTGTACACTATATAAAAAAAATTCGTTGGAAATTATTAGAATTCATGAATTATAATTGCATTCATTAGCTCTATTTTTTTTAAAATATGATACTTTCACTATTTTGTTTTTGTTGTAGATGCTAGACATTCATCCGCTATTTAAGAAACTCCAACCGAGAGATCTTTATAAGATTCTAACCGTCAATTTAAGCGCAATTGTTTGTATCTCTCTTGCACTGGGATGACCGGGTATATTCGCCAGGTAGCTTTTAAACTTCTTTTTCATGAGCCCGGTTTCTCCTATAATTACAGGAATGATAGAGATCTTCCTAAGATTCCAGTTTCTGTTCATGTCGTACATAAGTTCTTGGTATCTCGTTATCTTCTCCCTCTCAGCTCGGTTTAAACCAGCATCATTAGGGACGCTGACTTCAACTAAGTTTGCTACTGTCTCCCTCTTGTCCCAAATCATTATGTCAGGTTTAACAGCTCTGTTTTTAAGTAGGTCTCTATAGGAATTGCATAGTCATAGTGGATGGTGTATCACTTTCTTCTTCTTTTTTTTTTTTAAAGATATTTCATCCCAAACAAGGCAGGTCGCCACTGTAGACGTAAGGGGCTACTGAGAATTAGGGAGTAGGTTTTGGGTGTCATCTTCAGTTGAGAGCTGTGCAGCGAGATGTCTGTTTACATTAGTTTTAAACCTCTGCATGTCGGTACGGTCGGGGAAACAGGGAGCAGGGAGGGAGTTCCAGGGGCCGGCGGCACGAGGAAAGAAGCTGCTGGAGTTGAAGGCTCTCCGGCATCTGGGGGCCTGCACAGTGAATGGATGGGACCTAGCTGATTGTCGGGTTGTTCTTGTGTATTTACGTCGAGGGGGGGCAGTAGAGCAGCTAGTTCATCGGAACACACCCAATTGAAGTATTTGTAAAGCAACAGTATATTTTTGTGTTCTCAAGATTTGCTGGATATACAACTTTTTACAGAATTGACTAAAGAAGTGATCTATAAATGAAAATAAAAAATGCCAAAAATGTTGTAAAAGTTTATTTTGATAGTAGAAATTGTTTCACTATTTTTACGAAGACTGATTAGGGGTTATTTAATGAGTTGCTTAAGAATTCAAACATCAAAGTGAGTGAAGTGATTGGCATTCAGATGTTGTTGTTTTTTGCTTTAATTTACCTCAAACAAGGCATACTGCAACTGAGACGCAAGGGACTACTGTGAATTAGGGTCCATACATACAAAGGCATCCTAAGTGGGTAGTTGTGAATCAAGATGTTTGCTTACATTACATTTAAATTTCTGCATGTTGGTACAGTCGGTGGAAACATGGAACAGGGATGGAATTCCAAAGGCGAACGGTCCGAGGAAAGAAGCTATTAGAGTAGAAAGTTTTCCGGCATCTGGAGATCTATACAATGAAGGGGTGGGATTTTGCTGTTTGTCGGATTTGGTCTGGAGTGTGCACGTTGAGGAGATACAAGTGTAGTAAATTCGTCGGGGCACATTCCGTGCAAGCACTTGTAAAACAAGCGCAGGGGTGCAACATTGTGGCGATGGAACAGGGGTTGGAGCTTGGTAGACACGACGGGACTTATTAAAATGGGTCAACAGTGTAAACGACCACGTAATCCATTTCAGGTGGTTACCAATCTATAGAATCTGGCATCAAAATTCAATCCTCTACGCTATATCGAGTGCATGAAATAATATTAATGGAAATTATTAGAATTCATGAATTTTAATAGCATTCATTAACTCTACTTTTTAGAAGTTTTATACTTTCTTAAATGGCTACCAAAGTGATCTATATAAATTTTTTAAAATGCTCAACATGTTAATAAAAATATTTTTTTACAGTAAATATCGTTTTACTATTCTTAAGAAGAGAGATTGGGAAGGGGTTATTTTATGTAAAACCTATTTTTACACTCTTTATAGAATTGGTGTAATTTGAGTTCAAAAATCTTAAAATTCAATTCGCACGAGGGTTTGGTAGGAATAGTTATGATAAAACCACGTTAATCTTAAAGGAAGTTTATTTCATCTGTTTTGATATATCAAAAATAGTTATGATAAAACCACGTTAATCTTAAAGGAAGTTTATTTCATCTGTTTTGATATATCAAAAATAGTTATGATAAAACCACGTTAATCTTAAAGGAAGTTTATTTCATCTGTTTTGATATATCAAACATAGTTATGATAAAACCACGTTAATCTTAAAGGAAGTTTATTTCATCTGTTTTGATATATCAAAAATAGTTATGATAAAACCACATTAATCTTAAAGGAAGTTTATTTCATCTGTTTTGATATATCAAACATAGTTATGATAAAACCACGTTAATCTTAAAGGAAGTTTATTTCATCTGTTTTGATATATCAAAAATAGTTATGATAAAACCACGTTAATCTTAAAGGAAGTTTATTTCATCTGTTTTGATATATCAAACATAGTTATGATAAAACCACGTTAATCTTAAAGGAAGTTTATTTCATCTGTTTTGATATATCAAAAATAGTTATGATAAAACCACGTTAATCTTAAAGGAAGTTTATTTCATCTGTTTTGATATATCAAACATAGTTATGATAAAACCACGTTAATCTTAAAGGAAGTTTATTTCATCTGTTTTGATATATCAAAAATAGTTATGATAAAACCACGTTAATCTTAAAGGAAGTTTATTTCATCTGTTTTGATATATCAAAAATAGTTATGATAAAACCACGTTAATCTTAAAGGAAGTTTATTTCATCTGTTTTGATATATCAAAAATAGTTATGATAAAACCACGTTAATCTTAAAGGAAGTTTATTTCATCTGTTTTGATATATCAAAAATAGTTATGATAAAACCACGTTAATCTTAAAGGAAGTTTATTTCATCTGTTTTGATATATCAAAAATAGTTATGATAAAACCACGTTAATCTTAAAGGAAGTTTATTTCATCTGTTTTGATATATCAAAAATAGTTATGATAAAACCACGTTAATCTTAAAGGAAGTTTATTTCATCTGTTTTGATATATCAAAAATAGTTATGATAAAACCACGTTAATCTTAAAGGAAGTTTATTTCATCTGTTTTGATATATCAAAAATAGTTTCCTCAGATTTCTCGGTATTTGTTAATTTATTTAAATATTAATTTTTTTTCTCGAAGAAACCGAACAAAAATAAACAAATAAAACAAAAGAATGTGAGTGAAAAGTTCAGCCCCCAATAAACTTCTTCACGCCATTAAATGAGTAATAGACTTAAATCTATATTTGCTGCCTTTTCGCACCTCAAATTAACTGAAGACAACATCTACAGAATTAAAGGCAACCATATTCCATTGAGGGTCAGCGATGTCGTATAGAATTATAGTGATTTGGCCCGGGAATTAACCACATTTCATAATCCAATTAGCATCGTCCATGCTATAATTATGAATCAGAAACTTATATATTGAGGTAGGCTAAACGAAGCCATATAACATTGAAAATCTCAGATGTGATTCACACGCACACACATGATATACACAGTGCTTAAGCTATGTGAAGACATACGTTATTTTTACTATATGAGGAATATTATTTGATTTATATATCTAATATATACAGTGAAGCCAGTTATTCTCACCTATATTTGTGCGCAGTAGGTTTTTAGTACAAGTTACATAAAACAACATCAGTTTGGTCAGTTAGAAAATATATATAATCATCTGTGTTGTTTTCAAAAAAAAATTCCTTTCGATACATTTCTTTAATTCTAATATTGAACATCATCACCAGCTTCATTTTTTTTGTAATGTCAGAGAGGGAGTCGGAAGAAGTTAGCGGTCTTTCTATCCGCCGTCATATCTGCAACTTTATTTATCAGGTTCTAATTTTTTAACAAATAATTTTTCTATTTACACCGGTTATCAATCATCTTTCTAGCGTTTTCATTGGCTTTAATGCTTGATGAAGCAATCTCAGAAAATATAATGTACACGGAAACAAATATAGCACCGATACACACGATTTCCTTTTATATTAAATTTTTCTATTCTACCTGCAAAATAATCTGGAGACAAATTAGCTCAAACATTCTATTTTTTTTTGTTTTGATTATTTTTGTTTTAATTGTTTTAAATTATTAAAATTAATTAACTCTATTTTATTGAAATCACTTTTCATTATTATAATCAATTTTTGTTTTAGATTATTTTATTTCGTTGCTTCAAACTATATTTTAATTTATGCGTAAAAAATTAATAAATGAATAATTAATAATTAAACCATCTTTATTTTTCTAATAATAATTTCAATTCTTATTTAATTTTTATTCATTAATAAAATAGTGGAGAAGTTGAAAATACTGTTAGGAACACAAATGGACAATGATACTTGACTTTTGAACTTTGACCTTTAATTCAAGCTAGAAATCACTTTTATAGTGACAGTTTAAAAGCTTTAAAATTCATTTCGAGTGTCACTCGGTCACAGTGAAATCAACATATTTTTAATAAGAAATGTGTAAAAGCTGTTTACTTCATAGCTTTAAACATTCGAAAGTGTTTTTGAAGGCTTTAAACTGGCGAATAGAAAGTAATTTACGCTTTTATCTAATGTTTAAAGACAAAGGTCAAGTATTATGGTTTATTTGTGCTCATAAACCAACATTTAATGAACAAACGATACCGTAATCATTAAATTTAAGCCTTTACATCATATTTAAAAATAATAATAATTTGGTAAAAAAACAAACAAACAAAAACCAAGCAAAAAAACAGAATATTTTTAAAAAAAAATGTTTTTTTTTAAAGTAAAATGCTTTCCAGGCAACGCCGGTTGGGTGCAGCTAGTTGTATACATTTATATTAATTATTTTTGTATGTAAAATAGTTTCATTTTTTGTATTTATATTTGTGTTTGATTATTTATAAGTGTCTATTTATATATATCGGTAGTTGTATATGTGTATATATGTATACATGTATGTTTGTAAGTGTATATCTATATATATGATGGTCTTTGTGTATATATGTATATATGTGTATATGTGTGTATGTATGAATTTGTATATATATATACATATATATATATATATATATATATATATATATATATATATATATATATATATATATATATATGTGTGTGTGTGTGTATATATGTGCGTATGTCATTGTGTATATTCGTATGGGTATATATGTATGTGTATACGTGCATATCTGTGTATATGTATATGTGTATATATATAACATGTATATATATATATATTCATATATTTAAACGTGTATGTGTGTCTGTATATGTAGTTATGTATGTATATGTATGTATGGTTTATGGATGTTTGTGTATGTGTATGTATATGTGTGGATGTGTGTTGGTATGTCTATTTCTTCACATTTATGTGTGTGTAGACAAGATTAATTTGCTAAATGGCCGAAATGTAATTGCAATTAATTACAAAGAAAAACTAAAGATAACGAATGTGAATAAGAGTTATTGATTGACTGAGGGAAGGAGGGGATAAGGAGGGGAGAATGAGAGGGGAAGGGGAGGCAAAGGGAAGGAGAGAAGTGTTTTCAAAGAAAAATCTTGACTGCATGTGTGTGGCCGCTCAAAACAACGTTTAAGATATAAGCACTTAGTTTTCACCCACTGTAGTTTCTGTTGATAGCGTAAAAGATAAGACGCCTGCCTGTTGTTGAACAAGTCGATCTCAGTTGGAAGTATTTGCTTGTCTAGCCACACTGGAAAGCTGTGATACAGCATTACAGTCTGTCTATCAATGACTATGTATGCGGTTGTGGGTGTAACACTGGCAGCCATTAGTGCTAATGAATAACTCTTTGTATAAGCATAAAGTACTCTCGGCTGCTGAAAATCTTTGATATAATAATATTTAGATTTTACACACTAAATGATAAGGCGTCTGTCTGTTATCAAAACAGTCGGATCAATCTATGCTTGAAGTAATTGCAAGTATAGCTACATTGAAGAGCTGTGATACAGCGAAACAGTCAGTCAGTCTGGATGACTGACCACACGGAGGAGTTGTCTGTGTAGGTAACACCTTAAATAACCTGTTAATTTAGTCTTATTTTTGACTTTGTCGCTTTAATTGTTTATTCGCAGTCACGTGGACGAAATCTCCCATTTATTTAATTGTTTTGCAAACATAAAAGCAGGAGTTAAATTATAAATATATATATATATATATATATATATATATATATATATATATATATATATATATATATATATATATATATATTCGACACATTCACAAAAGGGGTGTGTCACCTTTATACAAAACAAAGCAAAACAAGAAGATGTCAAGTAAAAGTCTGCTGAACCTTTGTTTGAGATAAGCTCTGCCATTGGCTCATGAAAACATTAATCAGTGGGAGGGAATAACACTGAATCTTATTGGTTAGGACATAAACACAATGTAGATATATAAAAACACTTAGTAACACGAATTCCATGCACTTTAACTTGGCGATTCCCTAAGGAGATGAAACGCAGACGCCTCTGCGTAGCTAATTTGCCATAAATATATTTTCCTAACTTACTATCTGGCTCTACTCATGTATTGAGTACTGTTGAGGTAAATACTGAAAATCGATACATAATATATTATATCATCTTATAATATTATATGTGTATACATGAAATAATATATATATAGTGTTTTGCTGGGATTTAACCTACGGCGATTCTAACCATTCGGTTGTCAGACAGACGCCGTTACCAAGTGATATCTATATATGCGTATATAAACATTCACAACTACCGGAGAGTGCTCCATTTGTGTTTACGAAGAACTTTGCATTTTCGCTAACGGTAGTTTGGTGATATCACTTACCACAGCATATAAATAGTAATCCACATCTCTCTCTCTCTCTCTCTCTCTCTCTCTCTCTCTATATATATATATATATATATATATATATATATATATATATATATATATATATATATATATATATATATTGGGTAAGGTACACGATAGTTCATGAAAAATGAGTGTCGTGATGGATAAAATGTGTGAAAAGATGACAGACGGAAAACAAGTCAAAATGCAGGAGAAAAACAAAAACAAGATATTTTTTTGACCGGTTTCGTTCGTGGAGAACGTCTTCAGAAAATGAAGAATACAGAAAATAATTTTATTTTATATTGAAGGCACACCCATGGGATGAGGGGGGGAAATGATCTGCTTGGATCATGTGAGGAGACATTAAGTGAAGTTGGGACATGATAAGTAGGTGATACATTCTTCAAAGGCGGTAGGGGGGCGGCAGAGAACCTAGCTACGCTGAACGGAAAGGGTGGGGATGAAATTGACACATTGGAAAGTTAGCACCTAAAGATTAATAAGAAATAAACAGGTATGGATCAAGCTGATTTGTCAACAATAGGTTTTTAAAGATCAATTCATGAAAATGAAAAGCTGAGGTGGGAAAAATGTGTGAAAACAGAAGATAAAAAGGAAAGACAAGTTAAAGGTTAGGAGAAAAACAAAAATATAAATGGGTTTAAAAATAGAAAAATAATATAGATGTATTAAAAAAGGTTAGATTGTAAATGAGAGCTTGCAATAATCACAAAAAATATATAAAAATATATAAACACACACACACGCACATGTGTAAATGTAAACATATACACACATATGTGTGTATATATCCATACACATACATACATACAAAACCACATTTTCCAAAATGTATATGCATATATATATATATATACTTAGTCAGGGGCGCACTGGTGTAATATATTGCATTGTTTTAGCGCAGCTTTAGCTAAGTGTCCGCTTCTAGAGCATTTCCACTTATGCTCTAGTGATACATAGGAACACTCTCTCCCACAATTTAAACCTTTCAGACTGCACTCTCCTCCAGAACGAACACTCTCTCTCACGTCGCAAATGCATAGAAAGCGCGACTATCCTCCTTTCATCACCTTCAAACTTCAACTTAAGACACGGATCCTATACCCTAAGCAGACACTTAGCTAAAGCTGCACTAAAACAATGCAATATATTACACCACTGCGCCCCTGACTAAGTATCTATATTTATATATATATATATATATATATATATATATATATATATATATATATATATATATATATGCATAGCTAGGTTCTCTGCCGCCTTCCTCCCCAACCGCCTTTGAAGAATGTATCACCTACTTATCATGTCCCAACATCACTTAATGTCTCCTCACATGATCCAAGCAGATCATTTTCCCCCTCATCCCATATGTGTGCCTTCAATATAAAATAAAATTATGTTTTTTTTATATTAATTGCTTAATATGCTGTTGCTTTTATTGTAACGATGTTTTTTTTATATTAATTGCTTAATGTGTTGTTGCTTTTATTGTAACGATGTTTTTTTATTAATTGCTTAATGTGCTGTTGCTTTTATTGTAACGATGTTTTTTTTATATTAATTGCTAAATGTGCTGTTGCTTTCATTGTAACGATGTTTTTTATATTAATTGCCAAATGTGCTGTTGCTTTCATTGTAACGATGTTTTTTTTATATTAATTGCTTAATATGCTGTTGCTTTTATTGTAACGATGTTTTTTATATTAATTGCTTAATATGCTGTTGCTTTTATTGTAACGATGTTTTTTTTTAATATTAATTGCTTAATGTGCTGTTGCTTTCATTGTAACGATGTTTTTTATATTAATTGCTAAATGTGCTGTTGCTTTCATTGTAACGATGTTTTTTTTTATATTAATTGCTTAATATGCTGTTGCTTTTATTGTAACGATGTTTTTTTTATATTAATTGCTAAATGTGCTGTTGCTTTTATTGTAACGATGTTTTTTTATATTAATTGCTTAATGTGCTGTTGCTTTCATTGTAACGATGTTTTTTATATTAATTGCTTAATGTGTTGTTGCTTTCATTGTAACGATGTTTTTTATATTAATTGCTTAATATGCTGTTGCTTTTATTGTAACGATGTTTTTTTTATATTAATTGCTTAATGTGCTGTTGCTTTCATTGTAACGATGTTTTTTTATATTAATTGCTTAATGTGCTGTTGCTTTCATTGTAACGATGTTTTTTATATTAATTGCTTAATATGCTGTTGCTTTTATTGTAACGATGTTTTTTTATATTAATTGCTTAATGTGCTGTTGCTTTCATTGTAACGATGTTTTTTATATTAATTGCTTAATGTGCTGTTGCTTTCATTGTAACGATGTTTTTTATATTAATTGCTAAATGTGCTGTTGCTTTCATTGTAACGATGTTTTTTATATTAATTGCTTAATATGCTGTTGCTTTTATTGTAACGATGTTTTTTTTATATTAATTGCTTAATGTGCTGTTGCTTTCATTGTAACGGTGTTTTTTATATTAATTGCTTAATGTGCTGTTGCTTTTATTGTAACGATGTTTTTTATATTAATTGCTAAATGTGCTGTTGCTTTCATTGTAACGATGTTTTTTATATTAATTGCTTAATATGCTGTTGCTTTTATTGTAACGATGTTTTTTATATTAATTGCTTAATGTGCTGTTGCTTTCATTGTAACGATGTTTTTTTATATTAATTGCTTAATGTGCTGTTGCTTTTATTGTAACGATGTTTTTTTATATTAATTGCTTAATGTGCTGTTGCTTTCATTGTAACGATGTTTTTTATATTAATTGCTAAATGTGCTGTTGCTTTCATTGTAACGATGTTTTTTATATTAATTGCTTAATATGCTGTTGCTTTTATTGTAACGATGTTTTTTTAAATATTAATTGCTTAATGTGCTGTTGCTTTCATTGTAACGATGTTTTTTTATATTAATTGCTTAATATGCTGTTGCTTTTATTGTAACGATGTTTTTTAAATATTAATTGCTTAATGTGCTGTTGCTTTCATTGTAACGATGTTTTTTATATTAATTGATAAATGTGCTGTTGCTTTCATTGTAACGATGTTTTTTATATTAATTGCTTAATATGCTGTTGCTTTTATTGTAACGATGTTTTTTATATTAATTGCTTAATGTGCTGTTGCTTTTATTGTAACGATGTTTTTTTAATATTAATTGCTTAATGTGCTGTTGCTTTTATTGTAACGATGTTTTTTTTATATTAATTGCTAAATGTGCTGTTGCTTTCGTTGTAACGATTTTTTTTATATTAATTGCCAAATGTGCTGTTGCTTTCATTGTAACGATGTTTTTTTTATATTAATTGCTTAATATGCTGTTGCTTTTATTGTAACGATGTTTTTTATATTAATTGCTTAATATGCTGTTGCTTTTATTGTAACGATGTTTTTTTTAATATTAATTGCTTAATGTGCTGTTGCTTTCATTGTAACGATGTTTTTTATATTAATTGCTAAATGTGCTGTTGCTTTCATTGTAACGATGTTTTTTATATTAATTGCTTAATATGCTGTTGCTTTTATTGTAACGATGTTTTTTATATTAATTGCTTAATGTGCTGTTGCTTTTATTGTAACGATGTTTTTTTTATATTAATTGCTTAATATGCTGTTGCTTTTATTGTAACGATGTTTTTTATATTAATTGCTTAATGTGCTGTTGCTTTTATTGTAACGATGTTTTTTATATTAATTGCTTAATGTGCTGTTGCTTTTATTGTAACGATGTTTTTTATATTAATTGCTTAATGTGCTGTTGCTTTTATTGTAACGATGTTTTTTATATTAATTGCTTAATGTGCTGTTGCTTTTATTGTAACGATGTTTTTTATATTAATTGCTTAATATGCTGTTGCTTTTATTGTAACGATGTTTTTTATATTAATTGCTTAATATGCTGTTGCTTTTATTGTAACGATGTTTTTTTTAATATTAATTGCTTAATGTGCTGTTGCTTTCATTGTAACGATGTTTTTTATATTAATTGCTAAATGTGCTGTTGCTTTCATTGTAACGATGTTTTTTTTAATATTAATTGCTTAATATGCTGTTGCTTTTATTGTAACGATGTTTTTTTTATATTAATTGCGAAATGTGCTGTTGCTTTTATTGTAACGATGTTTTTTTTATATTAATTGCTTAATGTGCTGTTGCTTTCATTGTAACGATGTTTTTTATATTAATTGCTTAATGTGCTGTTGCTTTCATTGTAACGATGTTTTTTATATTAATTGCTTAATGTGCTGTTGCTTTCATTGTAACGATGTTTTTTATATTAATTGCTTAATATGCTGTTGCTTTTATTGTAACGATGTTTTTTTACATTAATTGCTTAATGTGCTGTTGCTTTCATTGTAACGATGTTTTTTATATTAATTGCTTAATGTGCTGTTGCTTTCATTGTAACGATGTTTTTTATATTAATTGCTAAATGTGCTGTTGCTTTCATTGTAACGATGTTTTTTATATTAATTGCTTAATATGCTGTTGCTTTCATTGTAACGATGTTTTTTATATTAATTGATAAATGTGCTGTTGCTTTCATTGTAACGATGTTTTTTATATTAATTGCTTAATATGCTGTTGCTTTTATTGTAACGATGTTTTTTATATTAATTGCTTAATGTGCTGTTGCTTTTATTGTAACGATGTTTTTTTAATATTAATTGCTTAATGTGCTGTTGCTTTTATTGTAACGATGTTTTTTTTATATTAATTGCTAAATGTGCTGTTGCTTTCGTTGTAACGATTTTTTTTATATTAATTGCCAAATGTGCTGTTGCTTTCATTGTAACGATGTTTTTTTTATATTAATTGCTTAATATGCTGTTGCTTTTATTGTAACGATGTTTTTTATATTAATTGCTTAATATGCTGTTGCTTTTATTGTAACGATGTTTTTTTTAATATTAATTGCTTAATGTGCTGTTGCTTTCATTGTAACGATGTTTTTTATATTAATTGCTAAATGTGCTGTTGCTTTCATTGTAACGATGTTTTTTATATTAATTGCTTAATATGCTGTTGCTTTTATTGTAACGATGTTTTTTATATTAATTGCTTAATGTGCTGTTGCTTTTATTGTAACGATGTTTTTTTTATATTAATTGCTTAATATGCTGTTGCTTTTATTGTAACGATGTTTTTTATATTAATTGCTTAATGTGCTGTTGCTTTTATTGTAACGATGTTTTTTATATTAATTGCTTAATGTGCTGTTGCTTTTATTGTAACGATGTTTTTTATATTAATTGCTTAATGTGCTGTTGCTTTTATTGTAACGATGTTTTTTATATTAATTGCTTAATGTGCTGTTGCTTTTATTGTAACGATGTTTTTTATATTAATTGCTTAATATGCTGTTGCTTTTATTGTAACGATGTTTTTTATATTAATTGCTTAATATGCTGTTGCTTTTATTGTAACGATGTTTTTTTTAATATTAATTGCTTAATGTGCTGTTGCTTTCATTGTAACGATGTTTTTTATATTAATTGCTAAATGTGCTGTTGCTTTCATTGTAACGATGTTTTTTTTAATATTAATTGCTTAATATGCTGTTGCTTTTATTGTAACGATGTTTTTTTTATATTAATTGCGAAATGTGCTGTTGCTTTTATTGTAACGATGTTTTTTTTATATTAATTGCTTAATGTGCTGTTGCTTTCATTGTAACGATGTTTTTTATATTAATTGCTTAATGTGCTGTTGCTTTCATTGTAACGATGTTTTTTATATTAATTGCTTAATGTGCTGTTGCTTTCATTGTAACGATGTTTTTTATATTAATTGCTTAATATGCTGTTGCTTTTATTGTAACGATGTTTTTTTACATTAATTGCTTAATGTGCTGTTGCTTTCATTGTAACGATGTTTTTTATATTAATTGCTTAATGTGCTGTTGCTTTCATTGTAACGATGTTTTTTATATTAATTGCTAAATGTGCTGTTGCTTTCATTGTAACGATGTTTTTTATATTAATTGCTTAATATGCTGTTGCTTTTATTGTAACGATGTTTTTTTTATATTAATTGCTTAATGTGCTGTTGCTTTCATTGTAACGATGTTTTTTATATTAATTGCTTAATGTGCTGTTGCTTTCATTGTAACGATGTTTTTTATATTAATTGCTAAATGTGCTGTTGCTTTCATTGTAACGATGTTTTTTATATTAATTGCTTAATATGCTGTTGCTTTTATTGTAACGATGTTTTTTTTATATTAATTGCTTAATGTGCTGTTGCTTTCATTGTAACGATGTTTTTTATATTAATTGCTTAATGTGCTGTTGCTTTTATTGTAACGATGTTTTTTTATATTAATTGCTAAATGTGCTGTTGCTTTCATTGTAACGATGTTTTTTATATTAATTGCTTAATGTGCTGTTGCTTTCATTGTAACGATGTTTTTTATATTAATTGCTTAATGTGCTGTTGCTTTTATTGTAACGATGTTTTTTTTTATATTAATTGCTTAATATGCTGTTGCTTTTATTGTAACTATGTTTTTTTATATTAATTGCTAAATGTGCTGTTGCTTTTATTGTAACGATGTTTTTTTAAATATTAATTGCTAAATGTGCTGTTGCTTTTATTGTAACGATGTTGTTTAATATTAATTGCTAAATGTGCTGTTGGTTTTATTGTAACGATGTTTTTTTATATTAATTGCTAAATGTGCTGTTGACTTTTCATTTGCTTTAATAGACATCATTGTTAATAATTGTAATAATTGATTTTTAATCTACAATTATTGCTATTTATTTGTTTCGATTTCGATTTCTTTATCTATTTTTAGCTAAACTCTTATTTGATCATTTTTGTTTTTATATAAAACATTGTTGATATTTGGACACTTGTTTTTATTTTATTTATTTCAATTTCTTCATCTATTTTCATTCTTGGTTTAACTAGCAAACCACTTTTTTCTGACTATTATGTTTATTGGTTCTACGTGCTTGTATGTCTACAAATGTGGTTGTATTTTAGTTCTATAATTTGACGGGGGCTTATGTGGCAGAGGAGGTATTTATTTAAATGTTTAAATTCAGCTGTATATTATTTTTTTGTTAAGTAGTGTATACTTGTGTGTTTGCACTTATTACTTGGTATTTTTATCTAAACATAACCTACTGCTTATAATGCAAATAGGGGCTACCTTTTTGATGTCCTATTTTACGCTCGTTTCTGTTTTTTTTATCTCATACAAACTTATAAAGACTTATACGGTTTTGTTATTCTAGATTTCTTAGGGCATCATGTGATCGGTGTAGTTGGCCTTTAATGTGTGTCTGTAGCACCTATGTACACATGATCTTAATTGCTAATATGTTTGTATGTTGCGTGTAGCTTTGTATTACAATATTACAGTTGTTTATCAGAGGGCAGTTGGCTATGGTTCTGTGCAGTTGCACACTTGGGTGGTTAATTATATCCGAATGTACACTTGTCCTCCAAATTAGTTTATTTTGACATTTTAAACAATCCTACCCTTTCCCCCACTTCAATAGTTCGCTGAGCAGATGTTTTTGAAACCATAAAGTAGTATCCGGGAGGGCTCAGCATTAGAGCTTGTTTGCTTCACTTCCATTCTCTATTTTTTTTTCCAGAAATTGCGAACTGACGCACGAGTAGGTGATCCACGTCCAGCTTGTTTCCTTGCTGACGAGCCCATTTTTCGCGAAACTCTGGTATCCAACATGTTGTAAGTTCTTTAGATTTCTTTTATAAATACATATTATGGTTTCTCCATATAATTGAGCACTCTATTGGATTTCTTTCCACCCGCTAGAACCATCAGAACAACGTGTTTGTGGATAAAAATATTATATATATATATATATATATATATATATATATATATATATAGCATAATATAAAATGAAATAATAGAATAAGGTGCGAATCAAATTTTATTAGAATTGAAAATTAAGGCAAAGTTAAGGACGTTTAGATGTTTTACCTGAATTTTGAATTCTAATAAAATTTGATTCGCACCTTATTTTATTATTTCATTTTATATTATGCTATTAATGCTCTATCCAGTATATTGAGCTTCAGTCTTTATCCGGAAGTTTCACTAATTAAAAGATATTAGTTGCCTCTTATATCTTTTGTTGTATTAACTTCATATATATATATATATATATATATATATATATATATATATATAGTTAATTTATTTAGATACTGTATATTACATATTTTAGCAATGTACCGCGGTTTCATCCAAAAGGGCAGATTTAGACATCTTTAGTAAATCTTCGTGCCCAGTGGAATCATCGGCAAGCTGAAAGGAAAGGGTTGTAGGCACGCCTGACAGGGAATGGCGTCAACAATGACATTATATTAGCTCTCTTATATGATCGAGCACTTTATTTGATTTCTTTTCATATACAACCTGACACACTCTCTCTCTCTCTCTCTCTCTCTCTCTCTATATATATATATATATATATATATATATATATATATATATATATATATATATATTCTGAAACGTTGAAAACAATGTAGTCTGGAAGTTATTCATGATCCATAATCAAGTGAGAATAAAATATAATAGACTTAATTTTCATATAGAAATGTTTGTACGAATGGGAACGAAGAGGAACTTGAAATGCAGGTGCTCGACTAACTTAAACAAAACGCGATTTATTCTTATCTGTTCGAGGAAATTAAATTTAGAACAGAAATGAATGTAGATAAAAGTGAAGTAACATAAAAACGGATTAGTCCTAATAATAAGTAAATAACTAAGTCCTGATAGCATAGAAATGTAGAATGGATTTTCCAATGAATTGGAACTCATAGAAAATGTTCGTTTGAATGACTTTCATTTTTAGGCTTCAAGACAAATGAACAATTTACTTTTTTTATATATCTTTCGGAGTATAATCTTCATCGTGATGTCATATTCACAACTCTTCGGTTGCTGTGCTCTTCGGTCTTCTAGATAATTACCAACTTCCCCTAAAATAATCGGTGATTACAAACCTGATTATTTATATGGAATAGTCAAGATACATAAACCTAATTCCCCTCTCCGACCTTTCATACCGCAAATTACTACTCTTATATATATTCATTAACAAAATTCTAAATTAATTTATCAGCTCGTATCTACCCAGTACATATAGGGTAAAGTCCACGAAGAACTATTACAAATCCTACAAACAAACACCCGGGCAATAAAATCATTGCTTTCTTTTGTTGTAGAAAGCTTATTCACTATATACCCGTAAAAGAACTATTGATTTAATTATCAATAATATATACAATGACTCGTCTTTCCTACACTTAAAATAAGTTTTAAATAATACTAAAAAAGTTGCTATTAATTTGCACTACTTAAGTACCTTCAATGGAAACATTTACATTCAGATTGACGAAGTTGCGATGAGTTCGATTCGTGGGCAAACCTGGAAAACAAAATATTTAATAACCCTCTATTTACGTACTTTGTGTCGATACTATTCTTATTTTGTCCGATAATAATGACCAAATATACAAACTACAAGACCTTTTCTCCAAATAAACGTTCCTAAAGTCATCGTAAGACTAAACGTGAATAATAAAATCCTATTCGTTGGTGTATTTATTGACACCTCTACTAATACGTTTAAGACTTCAACTACAAAATAGCTATTGCTAAAGACTTACTAAACTCTGCAAAACTCATCTCTTCTACCAGAAAAAAATACTATTCATTAATTTAAAAAATATAAGACCAGTCCCTATTAATAACGAATTCCTTAATTATATCATAAATAAACAAATGAAATCAATGATTTGAAACTTAAAAAATACCATTGAAAATAATAATAATATCCAACATTATAACTCAAACTATATTAAACTATACTATTACAATCAAACGCACCCAAACTTTAGATAAGAAGAAAAAGCTATAAAAATATTGTATACTGATACATACCCCCAATTGACAATAACAATAACATTAGAGTAATTATTTACTACGAGAAATTTAAGACCTAAAATATTGAAGTAAAATACAACTCCTCCCCAACCCATAAAACATTAGAAAGAACTAATATTATTTATAAGTTCAAATGCCCTTTAAGCTAATGCAACTTCAATAATAATAATAATAATAATAATAATAATAATAATAATAGCTACATTGGTGTTACTACTACTACTACTACTACTACTACTACTACTACTACCATCTCTCGACTCATCATGCACTTTGTAAACTCTAACTCAATTTACCAGCATTTACAAAAATATAACTACCCCCCTTTGATTTAAGACAAATGTTCGTTAATGACACGAAAATAATACTTTGTGAAATCAATTTAAAAAAATTAAAAATACTCATAGTTATCTTTATTAAATCCCAGAGAACCTACAATAAATGACATTACGTATGAAACCAGTAACAACATTTTAAAATGATTAACGTAATACAATTCATCCTGTGACGCTAATTCTAACGTCCCGGAATTTGAATTGTTAACGTTTCTCCTGGAACTGTTGGGGTTTGTTCTTTTGACGTCGAACTGACTTCACATGTGCTTTCTCGGCTACTTTTTGAAATTATCTCCTTTTCTCCAGCTGTTTTATTCATTTGTTCTTTTCACCTGAAGATGATTCGACGAAGACTCGAAAGTTCTAGTGATACATATGGGACATACATTATTTATTTTTTTGATTTTGACGCAAAAAAGATCATTGAAAAAATTGAAAAAATAAAAAAGGTATACTCAAGCAGAAAATGTTGTGTTCAACAATGTTTGCTTTTATATATATGTTATGATGCCGTACCTATAACGAACATTTTAGACTCATCCATACTAAGTAGGTGCGGGAAGCATAGGCTTCTCAGCGTTTGAGTCCAACCCCAGTCTACACTGGCAGTCAGTACTGACGTACTACTTCTCTTGTTCCTCAGTTGTATATACTTTCCCCAATATATTTGTTTTACCTAAACCCCATGTCCGTGTTCTCATTCCATCCCCTAAACAGGGACATGATATATATATATATATATATATATATATATATATATATATATATTACAAAAGATCAGAACAACATTGGTACCGTCGGTTTAAAATCTGACATTCCCCTGCTGGAGCATGAAAATAGGAAAAGACAAAATTATTATTTATGTATTCATCAGCATTTTCTCCTGTGATAAATACATAAATAATATTTTTGTTTTTTCCTTTTTCATATTCCATTACCATTGAATATTAGTTTCCTTTTTTATCCTATAATATATACTAGCAAAAACTACCCGCCCTCCTGGCAGCAATTACTGAGGCTTCCATCTTCTTTATAGAAACCAAAGAAAAAATTTCAATTGAAATTTTAGTAATTTAGAAGAAAAAAACAAAATGAGTATTGTCGTAGTGTTATTTGATATATTCTAATGTGAATAAAATTTACTGTGCGTGAACATAGTAACAATAACTAAAAGGTGAATTGATATATGGTATTTACGGTATTCAAAGTCGAGGAATTTTATTTTGTTTCAGCATAAAAATGAAAATGAATTCCTCATTAAAAACTGGTAATATAATGAAATGAATCAAAACATAAGGGTGAAAAGTCGATTGGTCAAATAAACCAATTTTATAATTCGAAAATTTTGTAATTCGAAATGTGTATTTTGTACTTTTCGCGTCTTAATTAATATTAACAAAAAAGAATCTGTTATTTTGTAATTTAGAAAGATTAGAGGAGGTTTATTCTTTTCTATAACGAATGTTAAAATCATCATCATCATCATCATCATCATCATCATCATCATCATCATCATCATCATCATCATCATCATCATCATCATCACTACCAACATGTTGAGGCCTTGGCCTTTTGGCTAGGAGCAAAATGTAGTATCTGTCCTGAATCTGCACGTAGTTTTTATGTCCTCGGTCAGTGAAGGAGAAATCTTTCTAGACCAAGGTAATTGACATTTTTGTTCCAATCCAGAGTGCCTTTTTTGGGGAGCTGGATTATGCAACTGAATAAATCTCGCACCAGAAGCGCCCTCTTATGTCGATACCGAAAAAAAAAATACAAGGGAGATGACTGACGCACCAAATGCTAGTTCTCTAAAATAAAAATGTAAATTATTTTTTTTTAATTTCTAGTTAACGTGATTTGTAAAATTTCGAAGAATATTGAAAAATATTAAATTTTAATTAACTTTTAGGTTATAAATTTTAAATTTCTTAAAGACAATATCTGTTCATTTTTCGTAACGTAAAAGTTTGTTTTGACAAAATAAAATATTGCTATATATAACAAATAATTAACATTTATACTAATTTCTCCCGTATTCTTAAATAATAGACTTAAGTTAATCGGAGAGTAAAAGTTAAACGTTTATTTTTGCAGTGGTTCAATTTCTTATCAGATTCAATCAACAACTGTTTTTACTGTTGGCTGATCGTGGTGAAAACGTGAATGGCATTTGAGAGCCTTTGTAAAATATCGCATTAATGTCGCCATTACTGAACGCAAAATGGTTAGTCATTGCCCGTAACAATTACTTTAAAAATTGCCTCAATCCATGAGGATTGCCTCTTCAGATTCAAAGCATAAACCTTGCACTTAAAAAAAAGTATTTTTTCTATAATTTGGACTCAATCTTTCGTTTAATCCTTACACATAGGATGTGATCAGTTGATAATCCATTCCGTGTACACGATTATCATTACAGTTTAACATTCATTTTTATTCATTCTAAATGTTGTATTTTCTAAAAATCTCAGGTGTTTTTAGATACTGACATCGCCATAACTGACTGCGTACGTTGGCATGTCTCTGCACTTAACATTGCCTTTAACTTTGACCTTGAAATCCAAGGAGATGATTACATTTATTTAAATTAAAGTTTATTTTTACAGACAGCAATTTCGCTAAGAGATTATACCGGACAGGAGTTAACTATCCGTTCAGATGAATTACATTAATTTTCTTTCAATGAAGATAAATAATACAGATTGATCCTCAAAAACGTCACCCATGGATTCCATGTACATAGAATTGTCAATCCTTTCTGCAATCCAACCATATTTGTTACAAATAAACCTCAGCCACGTTTCAATCGTGAATGCTTAGCATTCTTTGTTTTATTGCCGTTCAATGATTTATTTACCTCCCCTCCAGAAGGTTAGGCACAAGGCCAGTTTTATCTTACTCCCACAAGGTAAGATGTGACCCAAGGTCGGGTCGGGAAAGTAGGGGTTGAAAAGCCAGCGCCCGAGAATGTGAGCACTCTGGCAATTAAAAATTACCTGGGAAGCCCCGTCGGCATTCCCCGGTAGGGGCGCCTCAGGCAATAAGCAATAAACTTACTCATCCCCAAAGAGGGGAGGCAAAGCCTGGGAGACTGTAACTCCTAGAACTGCACAGAACAAACCCCCAGACCGGCGGAATAAAGCCCCGAAGGACAAAACGACACGGGTTTATAGGGTGCAGTATTCATCGGAACAGGTTATTTATCTTCCTCCCACAAGGTAAGATGTGACACAAGGTCGGGAAAGTGGGATTTGAAAAGCCAGCGGCCGAGAAGGTGAGCACTCTGGCCATTAAAAATTGCCTGGGCAGCCCCGTCGGCATTCCCCGGTAGGGGCGCCTCAGGCAGTAAGCAATAAACTTACTCCTCCCCAAAGAGGGGAGGCAAAGCTTGGGAGGGTGGACCTAATAGAACTGCACAGGACCGTCCCATAGACCAACGTAAATCAAGCCCCGAAGGCCAAGACGATACCAGTCTATGGGGTGCAGTATCCATCGGAACAGATACTACACTTTCTTCCTAGCCATAAGGCCAGATGCACTTTATTTATCTACCTCCCACAAGGTAAGATGTGACACAAGGTCGGGAAAGTGGAATTAGAAAAACCAGCACTCGAGAAGTTGAGCACTCTGGTCATTAAAAATTGCCTGGGCAGCCCCGTCGGCATTCCCCGGTAGGGGCGCCTCAGGCAGTAAGCAATAAACTTACTCCTCCCCAAAGAGGGGAGGCAAAGCCTGGGAGGGTGGACCTCCTAGAACTGCACAGGACGGACCCATAGACCGGCGTAAATCAAGACCCGAAGGCCAAGACAATACCAGTCTATGGGGTGCAGTATCCATCGGAACAGATACTACACTTTCTTCCTAGCCATAAGGCCAGATGCACTGCCTCGACTTCGGCTGTGATAGACCTCTTCAGTTCAGTAACTCTAACTCTCTTCAGTTCAGTAATAGTTTAAGGATTGTTTTGATAGACATTATCTTTGAGATAACCCCGCCGATAAAATTCTAGAGAGTTAAGATCATTATGGGTCATACCTCCTACTGATTAGACCAGTGGTTTCCAAACTTTTCAAATTATTTTACATGGCGGTCCTCTATGGCACACCTTTTCAAAACATAGTCTCCTTGATTCTGGAGGTGGGATATATATCTATATGTTATGACGAATATACTTCACTGAAAATAAATATCAACAGTGATGTATCTAAATGTATCTAATAAAACAACGAGTCGAACAATATTCCATTAAAGAACTAATGACAACTGAAACGAAGGTAACTATTGTGTGAACAAAAGAAACAAAAACAACATAATTAACTCATATTTAATGTGATGGATGGATTTGTCTTGCTTCAACGAGTTTTTGAATGTTTGGAATTGTTTGGCTAACTGCGACTTTCATATTGTGTTGTACATCCAGTCTGCATGTGTGTGTAGCTTTACAAATTTCAAGTGGCGGTAACCTCTCGCGATCTGTTGAAACCCCATTCGTGGTCCCCGGTTTGGGAACCATTGGATTAGACGATCACCAAAATGTCTTCGAATGTCATCAAATAGCAATAAAACAAAGACGGTCCAAATTGGTGGAGATGTTAGGCATAGACTGACATTTATTTGTACCAAATGTGGTTAAATTGCATTTACATGTACAGTCAATCCTCGGTTCGTGAACGTTTTAGAACTGGAAAAATTCGTATTTCAAACAAAAAATTCAAGTCGAAAATGACTCGCTTTTCTAACCAAATTTCGATTTTCGAACCACGCTGACGACAATCGAATCATACCGTCTGATGAAACGTTAACAGTTCTGTGCATTGTTTTTAAATCAAGATCTGGTGTTTTAAATCAACCTGGGGTTTTATTTTTTTAGGCTGGGTTTTTCTTTAGGAACTATATTTTTAAATATCTGCTAAAACTTTTAAAAACATAATACGAAATGTGTAGTAAAATGGTAAAAAAATACACTAAAATAGTCTGAATTCATAAAAAGTTCACAGAATATTTATTTTACGAAATAAGGTTTTATATTTTACATTATTGAAAACAATAATATAACTAATGTTTAATAATTTTTGTATATCAACCTATTAAATATCTAAATAAAAATGGGTTATATATAAGAATTAAAGAGTTAATATCCTTAAATTATTTTTAATGATAAAATATAATTCGGTGTTCGAACAATTAGGCTTTAGAACAGCTTTTCAGAACGAATTATGTTCAAAAACCGAAGTTCCACTGTATTTAAAATTAAATTACGATACATGGCACAGAAGCTTCTACATTTTCTCATATGTTCATAATAAATACGAAACAAGCTTTAAAACTGTAGTACCTACAATAAACAAACACTAAAAAGCTTTAAAACTCTAATAATTACTAATTAACAAATACTAAAAACAGCTTTAAAACTCTAATAAATACTAATTAACAAATACTAAAAAAGCTTTAAAATTGTAATACCTACAATAAACAAACACTAAAAAAGCTTTAAAACTCTAATTCTTACTAATTAACAAATACAAAAAAGATTAAAACTGTAATACCTACTAATTAACAAATAATAGAAAAGCTTTAAAAGTTTAATACTACTAATTAAAAAATACTAATAAGGCTTTAAAACTCTAATACCTACAAATAAACAAATACTAAAAAAGCTTTAAAACTCTTATAACTACTAATTATTCACAAAAAAATTGAAGATAAAATGCAACTTAGAACAGAAATAAATGTTTGTTGCTTACTTTTATTCAGATCTTTTATGTCTCGTCTGCTTTTTCTTTTCGTTGCTATCAAATACTTGTAGAATAGAAAGACAAAGTCTTATTCTAACATTTAAAACAACTTCATTGAGTCGTCTTCGTTGTGGTGTAAATAAAAGGGAATAAAAGAGAAGGGTGTAAGTAAAGTAATACATCCATGAGTATGGACGAAGACAAAAGGGTTAGAAAGTTCACGTGGTGTTAAATAAATGCCCCGTTAATAGGGAAGAGAAAAGGGTTCATATATGAAGGATAGAATGAATGTCCTGTTTTTAAGGAAAAGAAAAAGAGTTCGTATATGAGAATATGTTTATGTACACAAGTGTTCAAGTCAAGCAGTTTCTATGGATTTTTTTTCTTATCTTCCCGTTTTTGCTAGAGATGGGGCATCCTACCGGATGCCAGACATTCACCGGCTATTTCAGACACTCCAAGCTAGAGATCTTTTTAAGATTCTAACCGTCCCTTTAAGTGCAATTGTTTGTATTTCTCTTGCACTCAGTTCACCGGGTGTGTATGTAGGCATGTGTGTTACATTAAGTCCATATTTGTGCGGCGGTATCCATGTTGGATTCTTGAGTATGGTCGACGCCAGAACCCGTGGACTTGGTGGGAAGGTTTCAGGCTAAGAGAGAAGTTTTGTGGTCACTTCGAGCAATGTGAATGAGTATTATTGTTTAAATATTCCTTTAGACCCGGATACTCCGGTGACGTTTTGTCTTTTCTTTGTGTATGCATGTTTAAATAATGTTAATGATAATCAAAGCAACAAAAATACATATAAATATAATTCTTTTGAAATGGAGAGTAGAAAGTGGCCCTTGGGTTTACTTTCGGCAGCCTCGTAACTCTCGCTTCATTTTTTTTTGTCCTTTAGTCCTCACATTCCATGAGCGATGTTTTTTTTTACAAAAGGAGAAGAATTGCTGTTTTCTGGGTCGGAATTTATCCATCTAACACTTATTGTTGGCCAATTTGACCTTGAAGTAGTATTTTTTTAGCTCCTTACATAAAGTGGTTTCATGCATTGTCTGGAGCTATTTCCATAAAAAAAATATATTTTCATGTTTAAATAATGTTCGTGATAATAAAAGCAACAAATATACATATAAATATAATCTTATTTTGAAGAGAGGGTGTAAAAGAATACATACATAACTTCGACTTTTCTTTCATATGACCCACAAGAAAGGAGTTAATGCAGTTACTTTTTAATGACTTATTAAATAAGTTTTGTTTTTGTTTTATGTTTAACTATTTAAAGAAAATATAATTATAATCAAATAAAATAAATATTTAAAATTATTCAAAATATATCATCTTAAACCTATGTCAAATAAGAAATATGATAATAAGACGATTAAAAAAAGAAATGCATACTCTATTTATGGATAAAAAAGGCGGGGTGAATAACGTCAAATATATACCTTACAAATCTGACAAATATATGTATTAACCCATGGAAGGGAATAACAACGGATCTGATTGGTTAGCTAGCTAGACTAAACACCAAGTGAATATATAAAAACACTCAGTAACACGAATTCCATGCAATTAGCTTGACGATTCCCTACGGAGATGAAACGCAGACACTTCTGTGTAGCTTAATTGCCATAAATATATTTTCATAACTTACTATATATTTTTTTATTGAATAAGTTTTTTTTTGTATGCTTAGATATAAAAAAATATAATTATAATCAAATAAAATAAATATTTAAAATTATTTAAAATGTATTATCTTAAACCTATGTAAATCAGAAGGTTTATAAGGAATAGGATAATATCTTGGAGTAAGACGATTAAAAACGAATTGCATACTTTCTTTATGGAGCTTCGCCGCATGATTGAGAACAGAATTTCCGCCCAAGGTCGGTTATTCTGTTGTGCCAACACACGTATGGATAAGCAGGTTGTACTGAACTACTTGTTGTAGGTATCTTCAACGCTGCAGGCTTTGCTTTTTTGCAGGGAGCTTGAATCATATTTTATTGAAGTACTTGTAAAACAAGCATAAGGATACACCATTGTAGGGGATGGGACAGCGGCTGGAGCTTGGTAGATAGTGAGGGACATATTAGATTAGCGACTCTTTTTTACCCTGTCTAAGAGGGAGAGTCTAGTGGATGGTGCACTCGCCAAGATGTGACAACAATACTCGATGCATGGGTGGATGGTGGCTTTGTAGAAGTATAGGATACTGTCAGGTGTGAGACGTTTTCTAGTAAAGTAGAGGAGCCCACTTTCTTTACAACAGCTTTGACAATGTCTTCAATGTATTTGTTCCAATTCATGTTACCTGTGAATGTTAGGCCGCGGAGTTTGAGCGTTGGACTCTCAGGTAGGGTATTATTTGTCATGACAATCGGTGGTTAAAGAGGTTTCTTATAGTTGTTGAGTGATAGGAACTTTGTCTTAGCAGCATTAAATATTACCATCTATTTATGACTCCATTCCAGTACAGACTGGAGGTCACTTTCTAATGATTCAGCCATTGCCTCGGATATGTGCGCGTCCGTTTTACCTACATGACGAAAGTAGAGCGTGGTGTAGTCAGCAAATATACCCATCACAGATACAATGTTTGAGAAGAAGTTTGTTTATGCTCAATCGCCTTAGGCGTACCTATCAGAGAATACCGACAGGGCAACTAAGGCATTTTTTCGAGGCCAGAGACTGCTACCTCGTGTGCGCTGGCCTACTATCCCCACCCTCTGGCCTTGTGCCACATCTCCCCGCGCTGAAAGGGAGATAGATACATATAGTAGCAAGATTATTATTGGTTGATTAAAAAATAAAAATAAAATCATCTTAAATAAGACGGTAGAAACCAAGGAAGAATTGTGACGTAAGTAGTGATGTAGTTTTGGTTGCAGACAGACACACATTCTCAATTATAATAAGATTATTATACAAACTAAATTTGTCATTTTTTAAATTTTTTTATTTTGTGATTGAGAAGAAAATGTTGCTTGATGTGTGATACAGATTATTGACATGATCGGTCGGACTTCAAAGGACTGAGTCCGGTATATAGATTTTTATGCATGGCGTGGTAAAGATAAAGATTGGGGATGGGCTATGCTACCCTCCAGTGGGTGAGCTCCGTGGTGTAGAGATGTAAACCACTCCTCTATTTGCTGGGATGATGAAGATGGTGAACATGATGGTGGTGATGCTGTTATTATTAACACTTAAGCGAGACAAGTATTAGCAGAGAACAAACATCTTGTGTTTCGTTCAATGTTGACATGGCTCGGACTAAGGCTCACCTCGGTCACACCTATGTGACGAATGAAGTGGAAGATCGTGGCGAATTGTCCTTTCCTTCTCTTTGTTATGTGCAAATCGATGAGTCCGGTATGTCGGGTGCGCACGGGTGTATTTCATTGGTCCTTGGTGTGTTTACTCATAAGACA
>OY744517.1:203384491-203391991 GCA_963556195.1 Sepiola atlantica
ATCTCTGACTAGCGAAATTATTGGAAAAAAAGTCAAGATGAAAAAAAAAAAAATTTGATTTTAATAAAAAATATCTGCAACTAAAACATGTTCTTTTTTAGGCATTTTGCCTCTTTCTTTAAGTTTTATATATTTATCTATTTATAACAAACCTAAAGCTGATAGATATTCTCCCAGTAAATAAGGAAGATATTGTCTCGTTGAATCTGTTGCGATTTGAGGGTAATTTCATAAGTAAGCGAACTGAAATTATAGAATGCATATTCTTATTGAATGCATTGATCTGGCCCCTAAAAGGGAAACTTTCTACAGAGCAGGTACAATGAAGGAACTGTTTAAGAAAAATAAAGTAGAGACAATACTGAACTTCTTAAAAGCTGTTGATCTATATAAAAAGATATAATTACCTAGAGACATATAAATCCAGCTTGATTTGGCATTAAATGAACTGAGAAAGGATGATATGCCGTTAAAAAAGGAAAAATGTTTAACGAATGTTTTCAAAATACTATTTTTTTTTTTTTTTTACTTTGCAAAGTATTTTTTTTAAATACTACTTGATTCGGCATTACATGACCTGGAAAAGGTTGATATGCCGTAAAACAAAACAAACAAACAAACAAACAAAAGGGCGCGTTTAAACAGTTTAAATAAAAGAAATTCAATCGGAGAAGAAATGGAAAACTACAAAATTATATTAGATCCTAGTTTAAAACATAAAATTTTTTTAAACCGGCTAAAATATGTGACCGGGGAATATGTCTCTAGGTAATTATATATTTATGCTAGGCTGGGATGATTATATAATTGTGAAAGAACTACATAAAATGCGTAGTTAAAACAAAATAAATTGTTTTGAACAATTAAAATAATTACCAACGCTATTGATGATGTTTACCCATTCATTTATTTTTATTATTATTCATCATGTTTGAATTCGGGTTTTGAAACATGACTTAAATTATAAATCTATGACGTCACGCCAAAGCTATAATTATTTTGTTGCAGTAATGTTTTAATCTCTATTTTAAAGAAAGTCTTAATAGGTCAGTTGGTAGAACTTCAGACAGAAGATATCGAAGACTCGGTTTCGATTTCTGGTCATGGCATCCGCTTTATTTGTTGAGAATTTATTATTTACTATTAATACAATATTCCTTATTTCTAAAAGTAGATAAGATCTCTGATATTTCGAAATGTGACAATATCCGAAATGTATTTATTACGTTTAAAAATATGTGACGGACGGACAAAATCTCTATTTATATAAGATGAAATATAATAAACCGTAAAATAATACTGAGGGACCTATTAGATTAGTGATTCTTTTTTGACACTGTGGATGGTGCACTAGCCAAGATGTGAAAACAATACTCGATGCATGGGCGGATGGTGGCTTTGTAGAGATATAGGATATTGTCATGTGTGAGAAGTTTTCTAGTATAGTAGAGGGAGCTACAGCCTTGACAATGTCTTCTATGTATTTGTTCTAATTCATGTTACCTGTGAAGGTTAAGCCGAAGAGTTTGAACGTTGGACTCTCAGGTCGGGTGTTATTAGCCATGGCGATCGGTGGTTGAAGAGGTTTATTGTAGTTGTTGAAGGATAAGAGCTTTGTCTTAGCAACATTAAATGTTACCATCCATTTAGGACTCCATTCTACTACAGACTGGAGGTCACTTTCTAATGATTCAGCCATTGCCTCGGATATGTGCGCATCAGTTTTACCCACACGACGAGAGTAGAACGTAGTGTCGTCAGCAAATATACCCATCTCAGACACTATGTTATCAGAGAGGTCGTTTATGAAAATAAGAAACAATAAAGGGCCAAGGACTGATCCCTTCGATACACCTGCATTTATGTCATAGTGTTTGGATGAACGGCGATCGAGGACAACCTCGATCTTTCTTTTGGATAGGAAGGATCTAATTATATTAAATATTCGTCCAGTAATACCATATAATTAATTTTCATCAGAAGAACTTTATGCCTGACCTTGTCAAAGGCTTTGAATATATCAAGAGTGTCTTGCCAAGTGTATGGTATTTGTTATTATTTTTTTTTCATTTCAGTTTATTGTCCAATAATAAAACTTAAGGAATATTCTTCATAGAATAAACACACTTCAAATACCAATATTAATATTATTGAAATAGAATAAAAAGTCCTGACTATAATGTTAGTTTAATCAAAACTATTAAAATATTCATCAAGTTTTTTTTATCGGACAATAAACTGAAAAGAAAAAATAATAACATACAGATGAATTTAAAATATGAATCAGATAAAAAAATAAATGAATCAATATTGATAATAAAATAGAGAAATATGTGAATGCAATTGCACACTAGAGGATTGTAATAAACTGTTCATTTAGACTATTCATATTTTGAACGACAAATGTGATTTCTTATCCATCTTCTAAGAAAACAATGCAAATTAAAATTAAAATTAAAAATTAAAATAAATATATCGGGACTTATGATTTTAAATATAAAGATCAGCAAAATAAAGAGATATAAATGGTTAGAATCAATAAATCAATAATTATATATGAAAAGGAACTTTTAATTAAAAAGAAGGATACGATTTTGCTTTTGTATATTTTGATGGGTGAACAGTTAATCCAAAAGTCTTAACAAGGGAGATAATTCTTGAGTGTTAAATTCATGCATCATTCTCCCGTGAAATCTTAAAATTAAGGAATGTATACAATATGAAAAATTACAACTAGCCCTATCCACTGATATTATCAACACGGGTAGCGTGCACAAAATTAAACAGAAAATTGCTGTTTGATTCCAATTGCCTTCTATTAAACAAGCAAGACAACAGTAGATGAAAGCAACAACATTTAGCTATTTTCTTACTGTTGAAATAGTCATAATTCGAAATAACCTCTTCTTCCCTATATCATAGAAGAAATAATTTAAAGTTGCTTTTGAAGAAACATTTACTGCGAACTATAAAAAAGTATATTAATAGATTACCTCCCTTGTCTCCTAAAAGAGATTATATGTCCCTGTTCATTGCGTTGGCAAATTATCCCTCTTGTCTTCTATTTCGCATATTGATCAATCTCTATTTAAATAGTTTTCCCTCGCAATGGACCTATATTTACAGAAGCCTCCTTGTGACGTTAAAACGAAACTTTTTTCGCAAATGCTGTCACACTTAAACAGACGCATGAGAAGAGTATCAGATAAGTTGGTCTTTTAATTAAGCCGCAAACACGCTTTGTATTCAAGACATTTCTTGTATTTTAATTTCAATACATATATCATTAATCTTTATTTTGTGTAATTCTTTTCATTACGTTTCCATTTCAGCTTATATTTTACAAGCAAAGAACCAAATTCCCATATTGTGAAAACTAAGAATTGACGTTTCACAACATTTTGAAAACAAAAATCTAACATTTCTCCACAAAACATAAATTGCTTTAACTACTGATGGCATATATTCTTCAAACTGTTCCGAAACATAATACAGTGAAAACGAGAGAGTGATTGTAGTGGCATAATCGGTTGTCAACCGATCTTAATCCCAAAGAAAATCAAGTAAATGAGCCTGGGCATAGAATATGTCTGAATTTGCAAATCTTGAGCGGTCTTAAAGTGATTTCTCAATAAGAATAGAATACGATTGAAATTAATGATTTCAAGAAACTTCAAATTATTCCAAATAACTGACAATCCCCATAACAAATAATGGACACGTTATTAAATATCAAATCACCTTTATCGATTTGTGTTCAAACCTTTTGTGTGCTACTTAAATGTGTATTTGCCAATAAATGTATTTATAGGCAAATATTTCCTCATTTCTTCTAATACAAAGGATATCTGAAGTCTTTGGTATGTTCAATTTTACTGTTAGGTTTGCAGTCATAATACAAGAAATACATTTTTAAAATCTAATAATCAAATTAATGTCTCCAATACATTTGTGTCGCTATATATATATATATATATATATATATATATATATATATATATATATATATATATATATATATATGGTATATTCGGACTACTGTTCTCGTCTTGTCGACAGAAAGATTCCCGAGTTCGGCAAGGTACACCTAGAGAAGGTTGTAGGTTACATCAGCTGAAACGTTGTAATAAAAACACCCAAGATGAGAACAGTAGTCCGAATATACCAAATTCTACAAATTATCAACCCTTATCTTAAAAATTCCAAAACATATATATATATTAATTTTTATAAATTAATTTTGTATTTACATAAAAGAAATCCATGGACACGTGTTTCTGGCTATGAGCCGTCATCATAAATTTTCATTATTTATTATCTACAATATATATATATATATATATATATATATATATATATATATATATATATAATTATTTCCACAATCAGACAACGCCGCAACCTACAACCTATGAAAAGAAACAAACCGGAAGTCCTAGACTCGAGTCTAGGACTTCCGGTTTGTTTCTTTTCATAGGTTGTAGGTTGCGGCGTTGTCTGATTGTGGAAATAATTATATATATCATCTCACATTCAAGAAATCTATATATATATATATATATATATATATATATATATATATACAGGATGGGCAAAAATAAGGGTCCTATTTTTTAAAATTCATAACTTTTTTATTTATTGATTTTTTTTTTTTTTTCAGAATAAGTAAAGGACCCCTTCCGAAGCAAGCATGAGCCGTATTAGCCCTAAGGAACGTACCCTCATTTAGAAAACATTATTTTTGCTTAAAAAACTCAAAACAGTGTAAAAAACAATACTTTAGTTTTTGTAAGTTTTAAGAAGTGTTTTTCGGCTAAAATTTGTTTTGTTTATTTCAAAAAATCTCGGAAGGGTCAGTCTACACACACATAAAGTTTGGTGAGTTTAACTTTTATTTTGTGGAAGTTATTCAAATTCAAGTTATTCAAATTTAAAGATAGGACCCTTATTTTGGCCCACCCTGTATATTGGAAAAATACGGCTCCCAGATGAATTCCACAAGCAGAACATTAAGATCAAGATATGATATTCAATTTTATGTCTAGAATCCTTTTTCTAATTTTAAACAAACTCCATTACATGATTTTTATTCTAGAAAATTTAAGGCTTAAGGAGGCTTAAGAATAACTTGAAATCCAGGGAATCTTGCTTAATTGATGTCTCATGACTATGGATCAAATTCAGCAACCAAATAATACAGCTATCACGCTAGTTCGCTTCTACTCTGGCGATGGTTGATGTCACATTTTGCCCTCATCATTGTCTGTTTACTGGTAAAAATCCGCCCATCGGACTGGATCTTCTCCTGTCACTTATTTGCTTCCCTCGCTCGATGGGTCGGTCGTGGTCATTCTGAGGGGGGGGGGGATCGTATCTTCACGTGTTCTTACTGTGTCTTCGACCCAGATTGGTTCTGCACAAAATCATCTCGGTTTGACATCTTTAAAATAATCACAGCTCGCTTGCGGGGTTGACCTTTTACTTTTCTCCTCGTCCGTTGCGAAATTAGACAATCTTACCCAAAATAATATTTTCACCAGTGCGACTTTCAACAGAAAAATACAATAACAAAATTCGGTTTGAAAAATAATCTAATTCTTATTCTCAACTCCCTCTACGCAGATTCACACATATACCAAACTTTCGAAATTCTCCACGAGGTTCCGTAACTTTGTAACACCTTTGTATAAATCTAGATTAAACTAAATATAGCCCACATTACAACCCTTTATGCCAGCAGCTTCTTCCAAAATCCATATTGATCTGTTACTAAGTTTAGGAGCGAATCCTGTACATACAAATATATAAACATATACTTAACTTTATATATATATATATATATATATATATATATATATATATATATATATATATATATATATATATATATATATATATGTGTGTGTGTGTGTATGTGTGTGTGTGTGTATGTGTGTGTGTGTGTGTGTGAAAAAATGACAAACAGAAAACAGGTTAAAGTGCAGGGGAAAAACAAAAACAAGAGATTTGACCGGTTTCGTTCGTGTTGGCGAACGTCTTCAGAAAAAGTGAAGATTTGGAAATAATTTTATTTTGAAGGCACACACATGGGATAAGGAAAGGATGATCCGATTGGACCATATGAGAAGACTTTAAGTGACGTTGAAATATGACAAGTGGGTGACACATTCTTCTTTGTTTCTTATTCTTCTTTTTATATTTCTATCTATTTTCTTTTTCTTTTTCGCGTTCACACCTACTGAGCTAGTATGGGGCAGGCGGTGGGGGGAAGGGATAAAAGGCGATAAGAGGGAAGAAGACATAAGAACTGGTCAGAATAAACAAACAACAAATAGGAGTG
The DNA here is from genome assembly GCA_963556195.1 of Sepiola atlantica. Lineage (NCBI taxonomy): Eukaryota > Metazoa > Mollusca > Cephalopoda > Sepiida > Sepiolidae > Sepiola > Sepiola atlantica. The sequence goes on from OY744517.1 coordinate 203,390,832, forward strand.
GGCATGAAATTGATACACAGAAAGCGAGAAACCAAAGATTAATCTGAATGAATCAGAGATAGGTCTGCTAATTTGTCACACATTAGGTTTTAAATGGCAATTTTGTCCACCACGGCATTTCATTTTCATGAATTATCGTGTACCTTACCCCATATATATATATATATATATATATATATATATATATATATATATATATATATATATATATATATATATATATATATTATTACTATTTCATGTATCCACATAACATTTTATAAGGAGATATAATTTTTCATGTATCAATTTTCAGTATTGACTTCAACAGTGCTCGATACGTAAGTAGAGCTAGGTAGTAAGCTATGAAAATATATTTATGGCAATTAAGCTACACAGAGGCTCCTGCGTTTTATCCCCGGGGATGAAACGCGGGAGCCTCTGTGTAGCTTAATTGCCATATATATATCTTCATAGCTTACTATATATATATATATATATATATATATATATATATATATATATATATATATATGTGTGTGTGTGTGTGTGTGTGTGTGTGTGTGTGTGTGTGTCGATCTGTTCGAGGAAATAATTTAACTAGTCTTGGAACCAGTATTATTCTAGTATATACATAGTACTGAAGTCTGATGTTTTTTTTCTCAAGAGACTTCTGTATGTGATATTATAAAAAGCGCTGACGAAGTGACGTTTTGGAATAAAAAAAAATGATGCACAATCAAATATTTCTAAAATATCTTGGAAACGATCGTACGCCAAATAGTAGTTGGTTTTAAATTCTTGGAACAATCTTCAAATTATATTGATCTCGATTGAAGGTTCTGAAACAATTGTCGGATACTCACACTATGTTTATTTTAATATATATATATATATAGTAAGTTATGGAAATATGTTCATGGCATATTTTGATAACTTACCACTTATCTCTTTTCACGTATCCACGTATCGAGCACTGTTGAAGTAAATACTCAAAATTGATACTTACAAAATTATATCTCTTCATTAAATTTTATGTGGATACATGAAATAATATATATATATATATATATATATATATATATATATATATATATATATATATATAAACAAGTGCCGTATATCTTATTTATTGTGTTTCCCTATTCTACACACGTCATGTCTCATGCGATCGTTTTACA
>OY744517.1:203396991-203414491 GCA_963556195.1 Sepiola atlantica
TCAGCAAATATACCCATCTCAGACACAATTGCATCAGGGAAGTCGTTTATGAAAACCAGTAACAATAAAAGGAAGGATCTAATATGAAGTATTTTTTATAGTGAAATTTGGCATTTCAAAATCAGCCAAGAGAGGAAATTAAACGCGTTTGATTCCAAATATCTTAGAAAGATTGTAGAGATCAAATGGAATGATAAAATTACCAACCAAGAAGTCAGAGACCGCACTAACCCACAGGTAGCGTCGTCAATAATATGCAAACGACATGCCCTAAGATTGGCCCAGAGAGATTTGCAAACCAAGTGCTTTAGTGGAACCCGTGATGGAAATAGAAGACGAAGAAGACCAAACATGAACTGGAAGCAAACAATCGAGAGAGATTTGATTGCAAGAAGCTGGAGGGGCGCTGTGGACCTTGTGTCAGACCGAACACGATGATTTTATTTGACTGCCTCATGCGTCGCATGAGGCGGGAGTTCCAGAGCCTGAGATTTAATTATATGAAATATTCGTCCAGTAATTATTTATTATAAATTGTTATTTAAAAAGACGACTTAACACATATCTCATTTTTTAAATGAAAGCAAAGAATATTCATTTTTCTATTTTAATAATATAATAAAATGTAAGTGAAGAACATCTTAGATTTTGGTCTATTTCGTACCTAACGCCTCTCTGTCTATCTCTAGTCTGTAGCTCTCTCTCTCCTTCTCTCTCTCTCTCTCTCTTTCTCTCTCTCTCTCTCTCTCTCTCTCTATATATATATATATATATATATATATATATATATCGATCTCTCTATATATAATTATATAGATAAAGGAGGACGTCTGCTTGTGTGTCTGCATGTCCCGTAATATGAAGGAATTGTGTCTTAACTATAAGTGGTTTACATATATAACATTCCTATACACATGAGAAAAAATAGTCCTGTGTCTAAAGCCGCCTTCTTAAGGGAGCTGAGGGCCCTTTTCCCACATGTTGCCCATTGAAATTCATCTATTTATAAGCATTATTTTAAGAGTATCAACATATATGTGAATAGCTTAGTGGTTAAGATACTGGGCTGACAACATCAATGGTGCTGTTTATGTAAAACTCTACTTAATATACGGCTATGTATGATGCTATCCCATATTCGAACCCGGAATAATTCCGTATTACCCTGCTAGTACACACACACACACACACACACACACACACACACACACATATATATATATATATATATATATATATATATATATATATATGAGAGAGAGAGAGAGAGAGAGAGAGAGAGAGAGAAGATATCAAGATATTGAGGGGGAGAAAGAAGAAAGAGAGACGATGACGACGACAAGGTTTGTCGCTGTTTTATGAATTTACCCTCAAGTTACGAATCCCTACGCAACATCAACGTGTATTTGTTTGTGTTCTTGCGATCAGGTTTCCGTTCAAAGCATATTGATCGACGAACTCGAACAAATAATCGATTTGTGCCGGTAAATCTCGAAACTGAATCGATTCAGTGATGGAAGCCCGCCATAATCTGAACAACGTTGGAGTCATCAAAGTTGCGTCTAAGTGCCTTCTTGTTCATTGTGTTTGTTTTGTTTGAAATCGTTTTCATTTATGTTTGGTTTGTTTCATTTCTTCTTTTTTTTTTGTTCAGTGTTGTTATTAATCGCAGCCGATACACGTGTCTCTGTCGAACTCGCCGGTTCACGTGACTCATGGAAGGTGTACTTTAAGGCAAAGCTTCACAAAAAACAAACAACCAAAATGTCTGCCCGGTCTTCGTTCGACATTTTGACATGGGGAAACAAAATAAACACGCATCAGAAAAGGTCCAAGCAGAGAAATACAGTCACAGATATACCAGGATGATGGCCAACTCGTGTATTTTCGAGTACAATCTCGTGTTTTCGCGTACAAACTCGTGTCTCGTGTACGGCCGAGCTAGTTAGTTCCTCTCCGGTCAACTAGTTGTCACCACTGGGCGAGGTTTACATTTCATCCTACACATTTTTCGAACACACTGATTACGAAAGAGGGATATTTTCGATTTAATGCCCACCACTAATAAAAATGTTACTACACTGCCCCTAACCCTAACCCTAACCCTAGCCACGCTAACCCTATTCCCTCAAAGGAGGAGGTAATGTATGGAAGAATGACAACAGAACAGATACTACATTGCCCTTTTAAAAGAAGGGGCAATGCCGGGAAGAATTGCATCATGACGAACGAACATATACTACACTACCTACCCCAAAGGAGGGGGTACTGTCTTGGGGGATGGTATTATGACGAACGAATGAACATACAGTACGGAGGCAATATAACGTATTGAACATTATAACGGAAAATACCGAAAAGGAGTGATATCAATGATGCCACGAGACCAATAAACAACACTTCTTTTGTTGGAAGCTTTTTTTTTTCTTTCTCATAGACTAGTTAGGGTAGGGTATGGGTTAGTTTTTCTTATCGACTAGTTTCACTTCCTGAGACACTAGAGTAAGGGCGGGCAACCTTTTCAGAATGAGGGCCAGATGAGACTTTTGGAAGGAGATCGCGGGCCGGAGTGAAAAACGAAATTTCAGAATTACTATATTTTGTTTACATGAATAAATTGTACAAAAATTGCATTGAACACTCTACAAATCTGATATTGTTTCTCAAGAGACTTCTGTATGTGATGTTATAAAAGGCGCCGACGAAGAGCCATTTTGGAATCATAAAAAATAATGACGGGAAAGTAGCAAGTTGATCCAGCATTCGTTTTGACACACCTCACATAAGTTCTATGTTTCATGCCCTTTCATCGTCTCTCGTTTCTTCTTTGCCTCTCTTTTTCTATTTTTATCCCAGGCCAAGGATTTTTAATTAATAGTTAAAGAAAAATGAAATATACATGCATCATCGATCGCTGATATTTATACATTTTTATGCCACTGTAAATCTACTTTTACGTCTATGTCATAAAATGATATGAGTTTTACTGGGAGGTCCGCGTGCCGGATTGCAATAATAAAGCATAGCAGGGTGGCGGGCCGGACGCTAAGCCTTCGCGGGCCGGAGGTTGCCTGCCCCATGCACTAGAGTCTACTCTCTGTCAATTTGTCTGTTTTTATTCCTTGGTCAACACATCTCCCGCTTCGTTATGTTTTAAACACACCTCCCCCACCTCTCGACTGCGACTTGTCTCTCTCATCCATACGCAAACTGGCAACTGCTTCAATATCATAAACAGGAGAAAAGAAAATGTTAGAACGAAATAAAATCACTACAGACAAAAATTTGACTTAATTTCAATGTTTTAAATAGCATTTAAGCATGACAGACCGACGAAAATGCTATTTCAGGCAGAAGCGTGACATGTCTATGAAAATGCGATGACAAACTTAAGTATGAAACAACAACCGATTACCGATAGTAAAGAACCTCACATGAAAATGATTTCTGTCTTTGACTTTTCGAAAGCAAAACAAATTTCCCCGAGACAAAAAGGGTAATAATTTGCTGATGCTTTTGTAGCGTGGTTCATGGCTTGGATAAGATATAGACGATGGCCGCGTCTTCGCAAATGTACCAAAGTTGGTACTGATATCGAATGTGAACCAATTTCGAGGAACTTCGCGTCGGCAACGTTCGGCCATGTTACGTAAACACCCGAGAGATGCCGAGGCGATTAGCCAATCAGCTGGCAGCTGGCAGACGACAAATTTTCTAACCAATATTGAAATTGATTAAAGCCAGAACTATGGAAGAATTTTGTGAGGGAGTTCTGCGAATACCATTTGTTACGAAATCCTCATCAGATCGGAGGCCCAGGGCATACGGTTGAGATGGACGAATCTCTAACCGTAACCCGACTGATTAAGAAAGATAGTGTCAAAAAGCCCCCCAAAACACACAAAAAATTATTTTCCAGTTTTAAGAAACACAAAGAAAACTAATTTTAACAAGTTTACTGAATACAAAAAGAAATGCAAAAGAAATGTATTTATTAACAGTTGTTTCGCATTGTTTTGTTAAAAAAAAATTTTTTTAAATAAATTAACAGTTGTTTCGCATTGTTTTTTTAAAAAATAAATTTTAAAAAAATTATTAACAGTTGTTTCGCATTGTTTTGTTAAAAAATAAATTTTAAAAAAATTATTAACAGTTGTTTCGCATTGTTTTGTTAAAAAAAATTATTAACAGTTGTTTCGCATTGTTTTGTTAAAAATAAATTTTTTAAAAAATTATTAACAGTTGTTTCGCATTGTTTTGTTAAAAAATAAATTTTAAAAAAAATTATTAACAGTTGTTTCGCATTGTTTTGTTAAAAAATAAATTTTAAAAAAATTATTAACAGTTGTTTCGCATTGTTTTGTTAAAAAATAAATTTTTAAAAAAATTATTAACAGTTGTTTCGCATTGTTTTGTTAAAAAATAAGTTTAAAAAAAAATTATTAACAGTTGTTTCGCATTGTTTTGTTAAAAAATAAATTTAAAAAAAAATTATTAACAGTTGTTTCGCATTGTTTTGTTAAAAAATAAATAAAAAAAAATTATTAACAGTTGTTTCGCATTGTTTTGTTAAAAAATAAATTTAAAAAAAAATTATTAACAGTTGTTTCGCATTGTTTTGTTAAAAAATAAATTTTAAAAAAATTATTAACAGTTGTTTCGCATTGTTTTGTTAAAAAATAAATTTTAAAAAAAATTATTAACAGTTGTTTCGCATTGTTTTGTTAAAAAATAAATTAAAAAAAAAATTATTAACAGTTGTTTCGCATTGTTTTGTTAAAAAATAAATTTTAAAAAAAATTATTAACAGTTGTTTCGAATTGTTTTGTTAAAAACTAAAGTTTTAAAAAAATTATTAACAGTTGTTTCGCATTGTTTTGTTAAAAAATAAATTAAAAAAAAAATTATTAACAGTGGTTTCGCATTGTTTTGTTAAAAAATAAATTTTTAAAAAAATTATTAACAGTTGTTTCGCATTGTTTTGTTAAAAAATAAATTTTAAAAAAATTATTAACAGTTGTTTCGCATTGTTTTGTTAAAAAATAAATTTTAAAAAAAATTATTAACAGTTGTTTCGCATTGTTTTGTTAAAAAATAAATTTAAAAAAAAATTATTAACAGTTGTTTCGCATTGTTTTGTTAAAAAATAAATTTAAAAAAAAATTATTAACAGTTGTTTCGCATTGTTTTGTTAAAAAATAAATTTTAAAAAAAATTATTAACAGTTGTTTCGCATTGTTTTGTTAAAAAATAAATTTAAAAAAAAATTATTAACAGTTGTTTCGCATTGTTTTGTTAAAAAATAAATTTAAAAAAAAATTATTAACAGTTGTTTCGCATTGTTTTGTTAAAAAATAAATTTAAAAAAAAATTATTAACAGTTGTTTCGCATTGTTTTGTTAAAAAATAAATGTAAAAAAAAATTATTAACAGTTGTCTCGCATTGTTTTGTTAAAAAATAAATTTAAAAAAAAATTATTAACAGTTGTTTCGCATTGTTTTGTTAAAAAATAAATTTTTTAAAAAATTATTAACAGTTGTTTCGCATTGTTTTGTTAAAAAATAAATTTAAAAAAAAATTATTAACAGTTGTTTCGCATTGTTTTGTTAAAAAATAAATTTTTAAAAAAATTATTAACAGTTGTTTCGCATTGTTTTGTTAAAAAATAAATTTTTAAAAAAATTATTAACAGTTGTTTCGCATTGTTTTGTTAAAAAATAAATTTTAAAAAAAATTATTAACAGTTGTTTCGCATTGTTTTGTTAAAAAATAAATTTAAAAAAAAATAATTAACAGTTGTTTCGCATTGTTTTGTTAAAAAATAAATTAAAAAAAAAATTATTAACAATTGTTTCGCATTGTTTTGTTAAAAAATAAATTTTTAAAAAAATTATTAACAGTTGTTTCGCATTGTTTTGTTAAAAAATAAATTTAAAAAAAAATAATTAACAGTTGTTTCGCATTGTTTTGTTAAAAAATAAATTTTAAAAAAAATTATTAACAGTTGTTTCGCATTGTTTTGTTAAAAAATAAATTTTAAAAAAAATTATTAACAGTTTCGCATTGTTTTGTTTTTTAAATAAATTTTAAAAAAATTTTTATTAACAGTTGTTTCGCATTAAAAAAAATATTAACGGTGATTTCGCTATGTTTTGTTCGTTTTTATTTTGTTATTTGCTATCTTTCTTGAAAATAAAACTGAAAAAATACGACCCAGCAACAATATCGAACTTATCGTCTATCAACATTCGCTACGGCATCTCTCGGGTGTTTACGTAACACGCCCGAACGCTGCCGACGTGATGTTCCCGGAAACTGGTACATGTTCGATATCAGCACTAAGAAGTTTACAGGTGGCGAATGAGAAAAATGGACAAAAATGCACGTTATAAATGATTGAGAATGGGTCACCATTTAACAAGTGCTAAATTCACCAAAAACAGTGTTGCGAATGAAAGAGAGGAAAACGTGGTTAAAGAACATAACATATTTTTATATTTACAAATTTACACATAGGTGTGAAATATATTTTGAGTGAGTAAATTGTTCGTGAGAAAAGTTCAAAGGTTCTCGTGTTTGCAGAATGTTCGAAGTGCGGAAGAAGGCACGAGTGTGAATAGTGTCTATATGCTTGTTTTCTGTCAGTTCGGGAGACAGTGTGCGTATGCGGCCTTTGTCAATGTATGCATATGTGTGAATTTATGTGTGCGTGAGTTGAGTATTCATTCGTTCCCCGGGCCTAGAAAGGCCGCGGGGGTGGGGGGCTGAGCGTAATGTCGTGTTCGTTGGGTGTTTTGTTTTATGGCTCTGCTGGACTCTTCTAGTTTTCGGTTGTCGAGTTTTTGTTTTGTTTTGTTTTGTTTTTAGAAATTGGTGTTTAACACAGGCTCGCTAAGAGAATCGTTTCGAACGAACGAGAATCATTTTCTTTGGTTAAACATTGTGGAGTTCACACATTTATGTGAAATAATCTCTTTTTCTTTCATTATTTCGGGGGCGGCGGACGTAGCAGTAAGCTACATCCCATTTCCACTTGATACAGAAAAAAGAATTAGCTAATCGAACTCAGAAAGAAAGAGAGTAGCCTATACAAGCTATTAACTTTTTACGTTCGTTCGTATCGCATCTTTACCTTCCCACATATTTTTACCCTAAATACGGCAACCATCTAATATTTGTTTATTATTTTTACTCAAGAAAATGCCATAAGTTATGGTTTTAGTGCAAAATTGTTTAGAAGTAATGCTGAATGCTGAATTCATTATAAATTATAAGCGACCATACATTAGGGAATTATCTAAAAATATTTGTATAACTCTGCCTCTGACTTTTCATCGCTCGCCATCCGGTGAACTGCACAACATTCGCGCTTGTGAATGTGTTCAAATAAGCGCAACACATTCAATCTCTGCGGAGGTCGACACTATCACATGAGCAAAATTTAAAGCTGTGTCTGTCATGAATTCATCACAATCAAAGTGCTAAACAAGCATGACGTTCAATCGCGCCATAATTTGGTTAAACGAGTTCGCCTCTTTGGCACCCCCTGCCAACTAAATCGATTTACCTAATAATGTTTATCGGTATGTGGTCGTATTACTGTCGAGTTATACCAGATTTCCCGAGCATATCGGAGCCATTAATAGAGTAGCGTCGTAAATATGACAGATTTAAGTGGACTAATAAGTGTCAACGATCTGTTGATGGTGTGCGCCTGTGTAAAACTACGTTGACTTTAGGTGAACTACACGTACGCTTCAAACATATCAATGGCGGCCTTCTCTTAGAAGACAGACTTAGTAATATAGGCACTAAAAAGAAGAAATGGATATTGTAACGAAACGACCTAGATTAGGAAAGCAAAAAAACAAAATCGTAGAATCTTAAAAAGAAGAAATGGATATTGTAACGAAACGACTTAGCTTAGGAAAGCAAAAAAAAAAAACAACAACAAAATCGTAGAATCTTAAAAAGAAGAAATGGATATTGTAACGAAACGACCTAGATTAGGCAAGCAAAAAACAAAAAACAAAATCGTAAAATCTTAAAAAGAAGAAATGGATATTGTAACGAAACGACTTAGCTTAGGAAAGCAAAAAACAAAAAACAAAATCGTAAAATCTTAAAAAGAAGAAATGGATATTGTAACGAAACGACTTAGCTTAGGAAAGCAAAAAAACATCAAAATCGTAAAATCTTAAAAAGAAGAAATGGATATTGTAACGAAACGACCTAGATTAGGAAAGCAAATGAAACACAATCTTTAAATCTTAAAAGTGTGCGCTTTGCTCAATCATCAGCAGAAAACGAATATGTTTTGTAAAAATATCAACTTTAGATGGGATAAAAATCTTAATACAGAAATTTTATTTCAGCCAGTCGAAAGTTCAGAAAATATACACTTTCACATCTTTTCAAAAAATAGACGTTGGGATATTGGCACAATGCGCTGGAAGCTACCTAATTGATACTTAAGCTATGTTCAAGAAATATTCTTCACAGTCAGCCCGAGATTTTTCACTGCGCAAACCCTTCTCCTCACCATCCGCGACAAATTCAGATTCTTTACTTAATATTCGACCCCTCTCCGCTTAACGAGTCGATTCAAGATGCTTTTTATTTTCAGGGTAAGCATGTTTCTTACAAATGACTGTTATTTAGCTATTTTTCCAGATTTCTTGTCTGTCGTCAAAAATTATTTTAAATGAATGCCAATGATGCTATCTGCAAATAATTTCGCTGATAATATTAATTGGTAACTATTGTGGCCTTAAAGGACCGAAAAGAAACATAGCAACAAGGGGGTAGAGCTAACAAGAGTATGTATTTACAGAAAGTACAGAAGTAATGGCTTGTCAGAGACAGCTTCTGGTTTGGCGATAGCGACCCTGTCTGTTACCACCATTATCACTATACATCGTGTCAGAAAGAAACGGTAGATCACCATTAAACTTGTAGGTTTTTCTTTCACTGATGATAAATAAGTGTCAAACAAAATTTCTAATTTTTTATTCCGATATAATCTGACGTGCTAACAAAGAAATAATATCTTAAAACGTTTAAATTTTAACGTCCATTCAAATCACTTGGTTCGACCTTCGTAATCGGTGTCTACAGATAAATATACCTGATATCTTTAACTACTATCTTTCCTAATACCAGCAATGTCCGACCTTTCAATTTCAGTTCCGTTTTTATTATTTTTGCGATCGCTGAAACAAGAAATTCTTAGCAAGAATGTGAATGTCTTTCGCTTACGTTGTTCGGTTACTAACACAAATACAAATTCTAGAGCAAGGGGGGTAACTCTTTTTGCATATTCAGCTCTATTCAAATCAAAATTACAATTAACGAAAACTCTAATGAAATTTCGTTATTTTTATGAATTGATTTCAAAATGATGTAACTTAGCCTAACTCTTTCATTGTTCTTCCCTCGGCCATCCTATGACCAATATCTCTCCACTCACTGAATGCGGACTAGATTTAAAAGTTAATTAATCTCTAGTTTTATGTGATTTATAAACAAATAAAGGCGAAATAAATATCAGTACAGATTTGCATTCTTCTTTCTTTTACTATGGAACTATTAATTCAGCTAGTACACTCTTATTAATTATAAAATAAAACCCACGTTGATCTTAATAATCCCGGACAAAGCCAGGTCGGGACAGCTAGCAAATTAATAAAATTACACCCTGTACAATGTACATATGGTTGTTGTAGAAAAATGTAATGAGTTAACAAAACTTTGAAATCGATTTTAGTCAGTTGGTCAGGTGCAATATTGCTTTGGTGGGTTGATGTTCTCCGAAAGCACATATTATCATATTATTTATTCATGTTATCATTTTTTTCAACACATATATTTTACTTATGTTTCCATATGTAATAATATTGAGTGACACGGTTGGGGACAGAGATTAGACCCCCAGACAGAGGAATCTCGACTCAAAGCCGCATATAAATAATAATAATAATTAAGGTCAAAATAATAAAAAGAAATAATTATTTTAGAGAGAAATTGGAAAGCGAAATATTTCTTTGTCCGTAACGTCAATTGGTCGAAACAATGGGTAATAGAAAGTTATTGTTCTGAAAGAAATGTGGTTGGAAATTAGGCCCCATAAAAATAAACGTCGGCAAAACTGCCGTAAATTGACGTAAGTAGTTATATTCTGCCCCCTAAAAACTCTTTTAAAATACCAAAATAAACTGAAATTTGGGGAATATTCATTGATGCCTAATATCTATTGTTATAATTTCATTAAAAAAATCATAGGTATCTTTGTTTTACCTCCTTTGCATAAAACTAAATTAAACTAAATAATCACGACCCCTTACGCCGAGCAGATGTGTTCCCAAACTTATAATGATCGGTTAATAAGTTTACAAGTGAATCATGTACATACAAATATATAAACATATAAACATACATGTTTATAATGATAGAGATGGGAGTGCGTGTCAGTACCTTTCTTTAAAAAGATATTATTTATTTTTATAAAAAAGGTTATTTTTATTAAAATAATTTAGAAATAATTTATTATTATTAATAAGAAGCGGTGTCAGTGCCTTTATTTTTTAAAATAATTATTTTTATTTTTAAGAATTTAAAAATATATTTGATTATTATGTTATGTATTACGCATCTTTTCTTCTCGTTGATGTTAATGTTTTCACGGTTAATATTACTAAACTAAGGATTTATTTAGTCTGCGATGCTGGGGATAAACAAAGAATACCACAAAGTGAAAAATTAGACTCGTATGTGTCTCATTTTTGTGTATTCTTTCTGGCACCCACTGTTATGTTGTCCTATATTAAAATCTGTTTTTTTTGTTTTTTTAATAAATCGTTACTTACTTCAGTGTTCTCAATATACTTTATTTTTTTGTACACTGACGCCCAGCGCCGTCGCCATCATCATCGCAGTGTGTTGCATTTCATCATCGTCCAATACGCTGCTCTCGCTGTCGTCATCGTCGTAGTAGGGTGCACTTCGCAGTCATCATCGTCTAGTGTCTGTAATCAAACTTTTCATGCAGAGAGGAAAAATGCGAGCCCGGCGGAGAATTTAAACTGGTCTTTATTTAGGAGAGATTTTCTCGTCATATGAATAAAAGTCACACATTCATTAAATTTGAGAGAGAGGCCAAATTGTTCTTCTTAACTTAATTCTACTTCGTTACGGGGAAAGGAAGAGGGCGCAGACCAGTCGCTATCAACTCTTTTAGGAATTAAATTCCCATATTCCTTTCTTTTGAATTACATCTCGATTTTTCATCCGATCGGCACGCTTCCAGAAAACGGACTGACTAAAAAAACTTCTTTCTTTTGTCGTTCTCACGATTGTGACGTAATTAATTCAAGGGGGACACTGAACCTGTCACAACGCACTTGTTTGACCTTCCCCTGATTTCTAGCCTGAGTTCAGGCTTGTTTATATTTTTTAGACCGAGAGCGAACTTGTTCCCCAGATTTTCGTGTCAACTTGCACTTGTCCACCTAGATACTAAATCCATACTAGCTGATGTAATCGTTCTTCACATACATACACACATACATACATACATACATACATACATACATACATACATACATACATACATACATACATTATGTAACACTCACGAAAACATTAGCAACAACAATAAAGCAGCCTAATACATAACATTCTGTCGGAAATCATTTTCAATATCAAAAGATATTATGCGTAAATTGATCGGATATTTAAGGGACACGTTATCTGATGTAATTCGCATAAATACGTATGAATTTCTTATTTTTTTAAATCTTTAGTCTACTCACTCTCTTTCATTCTTTCTCTACATCTCAGACTCGTTCTATATCGCTCGCGCGCCCTCTATTTCTCTCGGAAGTTTCTTCGATTTCGAATATATTGAAGGCACGAAAACCGTTGTTGTAAAAATATGTGACAATAGAAACCAAGACTTATCAGCTGAAAAGTGAATGAGATTTTTTTGCATGTCGTGCGTGCCCCTCAATCAGAGGAAAAAAGAAAAGAAAGACTTCTATTCAAAATGATAGATGTTTATAGTTGGGACTGATTTGCACACCTGACAAACTAATTTGCATGTGTGAAGACCAATTGACTTAAATTTTAAAAAAGGACAAAAAGTAAGCAGTGGGCTTTTGGGGGAGAGTAGAGAGAAAGTGTTGGTACCTGAAATTTATCAAAAGTCATTTCAGCGTTTGAGAAAAAGGAGTTCTGTTTAAAGTTTGGATTGCCATTGTGGCCTTTTTTTTCTTACAGTCAGTTTATTACAAAATATTATATTTTGATACAAATAAAGAAAAATGATTATGTCTAAACAGAGTTAGCTCCCTTCTCCTTATTCTTTTAAAATTGATCGGGCGCGTCTTATGAATAGTGTCGTATTTGTTCCTGTTAACTCAAAAACGCATGTCTCAATCATGGACAGCGGCACCGGGGGGCAGGGGGGGGGGCTTAAGCCCCCTCACTTTTTGACTTGGGCCCCCCACTTTACGGTCATCAATAATTAAGTTGATATGCATGTGTTTAATTTAATTAATAGATAAGCTAATTAGCTTATCTATTAATTTATTGTTGGTCTTATATTGTCATCATTACAATATAAGACCAACAATCAATTTTATCTAAAATTTGGTGAAAACCAAGCGAAATGGGTGAGTTTTTGTTGAAGGTCCCTATTCTATAGGTATATTTACGGACTTTCATTTTCTTCTCCAAAAAATCGATGCAGTATCTTTTGAGCAAAGTCCAATGAACGCAATTTGAAGTGAAGAACAGAGAAACAATGCAAGTCTGCCTTGTTAATACGCTTCCAACGAGCTATTCCAATTCCAATACATACATTTATACTTTTATACTTAATACATTTAAACTTTTATACTTTTTACTTTTGTACTTTTATATGCACCTTGTCAGTTAATACTTTTAACTTTATGTATTCTCTATATTTGATATATCAATTGATTCTTGAATTTTGTCATTTTTACTAGAAGCGACTTGCTGATATGTTTCAAATGAGCCATCAAGCAGTGTCGGAAAATTATTTTATGTCTAGATTAAGTTCAAAAAGGTGTATTTGGCCCAAAATGACCAAATATGGTAATTTGGGCCCAGGCCCCTCAAAATTGACATTTCTGTTTGTTCTTTTTTCACCAGAAGCGACTTGCTAATATGCTTCCAACAAGACCTCAACCACTATCAGAAGATCATTTCATGTCTAAATTATGTCAAAAAAGTTATTTTTGGTCCAAAATGCCATAATATGGTAGTTTGGGCCCAAACGCCAACAACTTGAATTTTTTAAAATATTTCTTCATCTATCACCAAGAGTATTTCATTCCGCTTCTAATGAGCCATCAACCACTACCAGACGATCATTTTAAACCAAAATATGTTCCAAACAGTGATTTTTCCCCAATATGCCCAAATAAGGTAATTTGAGCCCAGACGCCAAAAGATTGAAATATTTTGAATTTTTCTTTTTCTATCACCAAGAGAAATTCATTCCGCTTCTAACGAGCTCTCAACCACTATCGGACGATCATTTTTAGTCAAGATATTGAATTTATTCCCATATTTGGCATTCTGGGCGCAATGCGGGCCCTGTCAATGTTATGCACTAAATACTAAATAATAAGTAATGTTTATGTTTATTTTTTGACAAAAGTGGAGTAAAGACAGATGAGAAACTTCTATCATCCTTTTCGTTGTTTTATTGTGAATGACGACTCTAGATGTCTGGTCAGTCCTCGTCGTCGTGAATTATGCTGAGTTGGTGGCAGGGTTTTCCGTAGCGAGCGCTGCTGGCGAAGACGCCATCTTGTCAAGTGACAAGGCTGGGGACGGCTCCTCAAGTGAAGAAACACAGCCTTTTTATACAGCTAGGTCAGCTGCTGCTGATTAAGACGCTATTACAAAATTTGATTGGTCGACGGAATGACGATGTGCCTAGAAAAATGATATTATGTTCATCTCTACCACACGAGCCGAGCTGTTGAAAGATAAAACATCCGGTTTTTCAAATATAACTTCAGTTATGTAATCTCTATTTTCACATACTCTTTATCATATCAATGTCTTTGTATTGCTTTGAGGTATTTGGGGATCTGCTGCCTTGCACTTAATAAAGGCTCCAAGCGTGTCATCATTATAAACCCGTCCTGGGTCGGCTATTTAAGCTAATTGGTAATAAAAGGTAATACTTAAAACCTAAATCTTGAATTCTTCTTATTCCTGTGAGTTTCACTTCAACAATATTTCATGTTTCTAAGGCAATGTGCAGTTCGTTATGCTACACTATGAAGAAAATAAAATCTGTTTTTATTACCACACAGACATACTTGTCTATTACATCCTAGTAACTTGTTTCCAGGAACTGCAGGCTTGTGGAACTCTCTTTCTGCTGACTGTTTTCCTCCTACCTATAACATTTGTCTTTTCAAGACTAAGGTCAATAGGCATCTCCTGTCTTTGTGATAATCATCTTTTGTTCTTTTTAGCTCCTAACATCAAATGGTTTCATGCCTTGCCTGAAGCGAATTCCATAATATATACATATATATATATATGTATATATATAATTATTATTATTATTTCATGTATCCACATAAAATATAAACAAATAAATATATTATAAGGGGGATATAATATTTTATGTGTCAATTTTCAGTATTTACTTCAACAGTACTCAATACGTGAGTAGAGCTAGGTAGTAAGTTATGAAAATATATTTATGGCAATTAAGCTACACATAGGCTTCCGCGTTTCATACCCGTAGGGAATTGTCAGGCATTTTAGCCTGTTTAGTTTCGAATCCTGCGACAGGCTTGAATAATTATCTCTACACTGACAATTCCGGAAGAGTGAAACGTATGTAGATAAACAAATATTTATAATTATAACCTTGTTCCCCCTTTCATTCTTTAACCCCACTCCTCGTCCTACCTTATCTCACCTCCACTCACCTTGGACCATGCTTATACTCATTGCTCCTTTGTCTCTGCCCGACCTCAATGATCGCAACCATTTATCTGCCTAACCTCACTAAATCTCGCCTCTCCACGATCTTATTTTCCTTAAGTCCTTTCACCCAGGCATCCTTTCTCTCCCCCCTCCCCTTAACTCACGCTCATCTCCCCAACGTATATTTCTTTATGCATCTTTCTTGTTAATACACTTCCCCACAACTTCTACAACTCCCTATTCACAGACGAAACCACCCACACTAAGAGCATTATGTCATAGTTTCCATATATTATACTTACACTTAATTAGTTTCGTTCACTGTGCAATAACCTTGAAATTAAATGTTTTAATTATATATAAATATTTCCCTTTCCTTTCTCTTTTTAAGAACTTACTGTTCCCACACTCTATGCCTTTATGTAAAATAGAATAAGAAGTAGGAATTGGATAGACTAATTCTATCTGACCATGCATTAATTAACTTTTAGATACTTATCTCCCTAACTCCAGCCACCTTCGAACTGGTTTCTTAACTATCCTGATTATCTCCCTTTAATAATTATTTTGACTTTGCTTTTCCCTTCTCATCATCTGTTGATTCGACTCTATATTTACAACAGAAACACTTAGACCTAAACATTACATTTTTTAAATTAACGAAATAAAGAAATAAAAAATCTAAATATTCAAATCTTAAAAATTAACTAAATTAATCTTAATAATTTATAGCATAACGTAATGATTGCATGTAATCTTTCTTTTTGTTTTTTCTGTCGCACAATTGTCTGCGAGCCTTCTCTTTCTTTCTGCGAAGCTCGTGTTTTAAATAGCGGCGTCCATCTTGGTTTTCCGGATCCGACGCGTCCGGTCCTATTTTTGTTTTTTTATAATAAAAAGAGAGGTTGTAACTCTCAAAATGATTAAAGTGTTCACTATTCCGGACCGTTAAATATTTAGCAGTAAGTCCCCCCATTTTACAATTTTCTGTCTTTATATTAAATTTTTTTTTTGAAATATAAATAAATTGATCTGAGATTTATACACTCATACCGTCTCCTGCTATTTATTTTCGTTCATCCCTTCTTCCACCTTCCGGGTTTTAACATTGCATTGCTCCTGCCTTAGAATTTTCACTTTCACCTTCACACACACACACACACACACATATATATATATATATATATATATATATATATATATATATATATATATATATATATTCAAATCCCCGAAACAGTCGCTCTGATAGTGTCAACTGACGAGCCCTCACTACTCTCACTAAATAATACCACGAAAACTCTAGAAATATTTTTGTATACTTTTATATTTTTTATTTCCCTCCTTTTTAACCACTTTTGTAATCAATGTAGTTTTATGTTGTGTCTATGTCTACATTGGTTTGTGTTTTACAAAGATCTTGGCAAAATTGTTTTTTCCATGTCCCATCATTGACTCTTTTCATGGCGTGATTGTTGTTTCACGAGAACAGCAGTCCGATTAATCCAAATTATCAATCGTCATTTCAAACAATCCGAAATATAATTAACATAAAAATATTTGTACATAAAACATATGGTTCTTTAGTATCTTAGGTATATATATATATATATATATATATATATATATATATATATATATATATATATATATATATATATTAGTCCCTCCACATTTCCAATTATACTACCCTACCATTTATTACTATTTGCTCTCCAGAATGATTGAATTAGATTTTTTTAAATATTGCCCCCAAATATAACATTTTTTCTGACCTACATGACAGATAGTACTATCTTCACAATATATATATATATATATATATATATATATATATATATATATATATATATATATATTTATATATATGTATATATATAAATATATATATAAATATATATATATAAATATATATATATATATATTTATTATATTTATTAATAAATATTATATTATTATATATATATATATAAATATATAAATATATATATATTTATATATATATGCTATTTATGCCTTGGCGAAAAATTTTAAATAATTAAATTTACCGATAGAGGAAAGCTCTTAAACAAAAAACAGGAAACATCGATCAATTGTATGCATAACAGATTACATCTTCTTAGTAATTTGTACAATACCCCCTAAATAATACCATTAAAACAAAAAAATCCCAATACCAACCGATCCCCTAAAATTAACACTTATAAACATCTCCAAACCAGATAACTTTAACCCTCAATTACAAGTATAATATAATTACCCCCCCTTTTTTTTGGAATAAATATTATAACACCTTCAAGTAGAACTTTTGGATATGTATGTGTGGGTGTATTATGTGGATGTATGTATATGCATATGTGTGAAAATATGAAATCTGTAACTATTTGTATGTATGTGTATGTGCTTGTATATGTATGTATGTGCGTGTGTATGTGTACGTATGTATTTGTATCTATGGGTTCATGTATATATGTATGCATATGAGTGCATGTATGAGTGTCCCTGTATGCATGCATATAT
>OY744517.1:203419491-203636991 GCA_963556195.1 Sepiola atlantica
TTTGTTTACAATAAACTTTAAACTATTTATTTATCAGAATTACTTGTGTATCATAATAGTAGGTAAATTAATTTACCTTCAAATGTAAGTGTTTTTACAATGTTGAATCCATGAAATGATACAAACCGTCGATATATAAAAACAAGGGGCGACGAAAAATACGTCGTGCACATCGAGAAATTTAAAAACAAAAGAATAACATTTTCTCCCAAAGAAACAGCATAGTTTAAAAAAAATAACAAACATAATTTTTTAAAAATGCTTATACTAGTAAACACTTGTGTCAACGCTACTTATTTCTACATTTACACCTAAAAAATCAGACTAATTACTTTATCAAATTCAGGATATTTTCTAACTTATGAAATTACAAAATGGCAATATTATTTAACACGTCAATTATACAAAGAGAGAGAGAGAGAGAAGGAGAGAGAGAGAGAGAGACTTTATTCAGTCTTATCCTTATCATAGCATAGATTACCGAGAGAGAGAGAGAGAGAGAGAGAAAGAGAGAGAAAGAGATAAAGAGACGGAGAAAGAGAGAGGGATAGAGAAATAAATAGCATAGATTACCTGCTCAGATCGTCAAAATTGACAAATATGGGTACTAGTAAATCATTTTCGGAGAAAAATAAATAAAATTAAAATAAAGAGGGTGTTATATTTTTGCCGATTCACCTTCAAAAATAAACATGCCGCAGAGGCACGTACTTTAATGGCGATAGAGTTAAATTTGTTTTCTTGTGTTGAACGCAAACGTGTTTTATATCTTTTCACTAATTACTTTTAACGTGGAAATGGTCCAGCGACTGTTTAAAGTCAAAGATCTACCGGACTGTTGTGAGACCCGTCACTTTGTACAGCTTACCGACAACGATGGACAACGTTACGAAAACCAAAATACTCCGCTGGATCTCTGGAATTATACTGCTCGATTATGTTTGCAATGAGGATATCTGAAAGCGCTACGGCATCGAACCGATTGGTGGATAAGATGAGGGAATGGCAACTCTGATGGTTTGGACATGTGCTGAGGGCCAACAACGACACTGTCACGGAACTTGCCTTTACGTTAGAAGTCACCGGGAAACGACCAAGAGGAGGCCAATGATGAAATGAGAAGACACCATGCACAAAAATATCTGTAAAACATCCAAATGCGCTATGGCATCGCACCGATCGAGGACAAGATGAGAGAGTGGCAGCTCAGATGGTTTGGACATGTGCTGAGGGCATTGGATGAGAGAATAGCAGCTCTTATGGTTTGGACATGTGCTGAGGGCATTGGATGAGGGAATGGCAGCTCAGATGGTTTGGACATGTGCTGAGGGCATTGGATGAGAGAATGGCAGCTCTTATGGTTTGCACATGTGCTGAGGGCATTGGATGAGAGAATGGCAGCTAAGATGGTTTGGACATGTGTTGAGGGCATTGGATGAGAGAATGGCAGCTCTTATGGTTTGCACATGTGCTGAGGGCATTGGATGAGGGAATGGCAGCTCAGATGGTTTGGACATGTGCTGAGGGCATTGGATGAGAGAATGGCAGCTCTTATGGTTTGCACATGTGCTGAGGGCATTGGATGAGAGAATGGCAGCTAAGATGGTTTGGACATGTGTTGAGGGCATTGGATGAGGGAATGGCAGCTCAGATGGTTTGGACATGTGCTGAGGGCATTGGATGAGGGAATGGCAGCTCAGATGGTTTGGACATGTGCTGAGGGCATTGGATGAGGGAATGGCAGCTCAGATGGTTTGGACATGTGCTGAGGGCATTGGATGAAGGAGTGGCGGCTCAGATGGTTTGGACATCTGCTGAGGGCATTGGATGAGGAAGTGGCGGCTCAGATGGTTTGGACATCTGCTGAGGGCATTGGATGAGAGAATGGCAGCTCTTATGGTTTTCACATGTGCTGAGGGCATTGGATGAGAGAATGGCAGCTCAGATGGTTTGGACATGTGCTGAGGGCATTGGATGAGAGAATGGCAGCTCAGATGGTTTGGACATGTGCTGAATGCATTGGATGAAGGAGTGGCGGCTCAGATGGTTTGGACATGTGCTGAGGGCATTGGATGAGGAAATGGCAGCTCAGATGGTTTGGACATGTGCTGAGGGCATTGGATGAGAGAATGGCAGCTCAGATGGTTTGGACATGTGCTGAGGGCATTGGATGAGAGAATGGCAGCTCAGATGGTTTGGACATGTGCTGAGGGCATTGGATGAGGGAATGGCAGCTCAGATGGTTTGGACATGTGCTGAGGGCATTGGATAAGGGAATGGCAGCTCAGATGGTTTGGACATGTGCTGAGGGCATTGGATGAGAGAATGGCAGCTCAGATGGTTTGGACATGTGCTGAGGGCATTGGATGAGGGAATGGCAGCTCAGATGGTTTGGACATGTGCTGAGGGCATTGGATGAGGGAATGGCAGCTCAGATGGTTTGGACATGTGCTGAGGGCATTGGATGAGAGAATGGCAGCTCAGATGGTTTGGACATGTGCTGAGGGCATTGGATGAGGGAATGGCAGCTCAGATGGTTTGGACATGTGCTGAGGGCATTGGATGAGGGAATGGCAGCTCAGATGGTTTGGCCATGTGCTGAGGGCATTGGATGAGGGAATGGCAGCTCAGATGGTTTGGACATGTGCTGAGGGCATTGGATGAGGGAATGGCAGCTCAGATGGTTTGGACATGTGCTGAGGGCATTGGATGAGGGAATGGCAGCTCAGATGGTTTGGACATGTGCTGAGGGCATTGGATGAGGGAATGGCAGCTCAGATGGTTTGGCCATGTGCTGAGGGCATTGGATGAGGGAATGGCAGCTCAGATGGTTTGGACATGTGCTGAGGGCATTGGATGAGGGAATGGCAGCTCAGATGGTTTGGACATGTGCTGAGGGCATTGGATGAGGGAATGGCAGCTCAGATGGTTTGGACATGTGCTGAGGGCATTGGATGAGGGAATGGCAGCTCAGATGGTTTGGACATGTGCTGAGGGCATTGGATGAAGGAGTGGCGGCTCAGATGGTTTGGACATCTGCTGAGGGCATTGGATGAGGGAGTGGCGGCTCAGATGGTTTGGACATCTGCTGAGGGCCAACAACGACACTGTCACGAAACTTGCGTTTATGGGTGTTGTTTTTATGATTCATTGCTTTTCGGCATTATACAAATAAACACTATAACACTTATATTAATCACTACTAGATTCAAATTTAAAATAAGGCAAAATTAAAACGTATATTACAAAATATTTTTTTTAAAAAATGATTGTATACTTGACTTTATATTTGGAATCATTTTTTCTGGTTCTTCCTCCGACAAATATGTCTCAACCCTAGCAATGCCGATTTAGATTAAAGATGTAAAAACCTATAAACCTGTAGTTTTGCGATTTAAACAAAAAGCAAAGTACAAAGACTCTCAGGCAACGCCGGGTAATTACATATACTAATATATATATATATATATATATATATATATATATATATATATATATATTTCATGTATCCACATAAAATTTTATAAGGAGATATATTTTTTTATGTATTAATTTTCAGTATTTACTTTAACAGTGCTCGATACGTAAGTAGAGCTAGGTAGTAAGCTATGAAAATATATTTATCGCAATTAAGCTACACAGAGGCTCCCGCGTTTCATCTCGGGAGGGGGATCTTCAGGCTAAAATACATGGAGTTATTTTAGCCGGGTGTTTTTATATACACGGCTAGCGTGTTAACCAATCAGATTCTTTGTTGTTCTCTCATCCAATCGTTGGGCTTCCCACGAACAAAGATTTTGTTAGTGTTACTTCCTATATCCTGTTCTATTGTTCTGTTTTCTTTAGATTGGCTTATATCCTGTTTCCTTTATTGTATCAATATAATGGGTGAATTTATTTTAACATGTGGTTCGTTGTATTTCTATTTTAGGTTTTAATTTTTAAATTAAGTTTTTGTTTAGTTTAGTTTTTTTTACTTATTTGTTTATTTATTTATTTATTTATGTATCGTTAGCCTAAAGTAAATTTATTTCTGTGTAGGCAGCTGTTTGCTATCTCACTTCTACAGTTTAATAGATTATGCACATTTAAAAACAGAGAACGTCGAATTAAAACAGCACTAGCAAACCACTATTGAGAGCTCAAAGGAAATGGACGTTCACCAATAATTCAATGGAAAATAATAGGACAGACCAGTACATGTAGAAATTTAGACGATCCGTGTAGATTATGTCTGAATGAAAAATTTGAAATCCTAGACTTTAAAGATCCCCGAAATCTATTAAACAAAACAAATCTATTATATAATCTTTTGTTTACCTATGGTCTTATATATGTAACTTATTCGTATAAAAATATACATAATAATCTATGTAATGTTTAAGTCTACAGGGTAGAAATCCTTACTATGTTTATATAAGAATGCTCAGTAATAAATAGAGCTGGTAAACACATTTTTAGTAAACACATTTTTATTCATGCAAACATTATTTGGCTACACATTTGCAAAGCATGTTTTCGTATACAGCTATAAGGCATCCAAGATTCATCAAGGCCAACCTTTTTTTCTCATTTGCAGTTTCATTTGATCGAATGAGACAAGACTTCTTTCTAAAACGAACACGTGATCAACTCATAAAGACGAATTCAGAACCTCAAAATATTATTAACCGTTAGGTTTTTTTGTGATTGTACAGAGAAGCATCCGTATTAAATTATCAACACTACAAAAAGAACAGCATTACATACTTACGCAGCAGATTTAAATAAGTATCCTTACCAAAGAGTAGGAAAAAATATCGAGTAGAACTTTAATTATAAGCAAAATACATTTTTCGGGAACAGTCAATGGACATGTTCAAAGGCGGCCATCTTAAGCTAACGTGAGCCATAATCAGGGGAGGTAAGCGCGTTTATCATAATTGACAAGATGGCGACTTTTGACCATGTCGATTGATTGTTTCCGAAAAATGGATTTTGCTTTTAATTAAAGTTCTACTTGATCATTTTCCCTACTTTTTGGTGAGGATACTTATTTAAATCTGCTACGTAAGTATATAATACTGTTTTTTGTGGTATTGATAATTTAATACGGACGCTTCTCTGTACAAGCACCGTTTCTTTTATTTATTTGTTCAGTAATTTATTTATTTATTTTATTTTTTAGTATGGAGAAGGTAGTCTAACCTAAAATGTCAAGTCGGAGTTAAAACCATCCAGACATAACACGCTGTAAACATTCGGTCGTTTATGAATTTGTCACTGAGGCAGACATTTCTTACGCGCGCACACACACACACACACACACACACACACACACACATAATCCATACACACACACACACACACACGCGCGCGAATACACAACATTCGCGTGACACTCATTCCAAAACAAAATATAAGGAAAACGAAATATAAATTTGAAATTAAAAAAAAAAAAAAATGATATTTTTAGGTAATCTGAATTTATCTTTATAAGTTGATCATGTGTTTATTTCATAAAGAAATCTTGTCTCATTCCATCAAATGAAATTGTAAAGAAACGACGTTGGCAGTGACGAAGTCCGGCTGACCTATAGCTGTGACCGGAACATCTTTTGCAAATGTGTAGCCAAAAATGTTTTTATCACAAAAATATGCCACCCATAAAATCTTTAATAAAATTCACAATACTTTCTGCAATCCAACCATATTTGGTACAAATAAACTTCAGTCTACGCCTGACTTGTCCACCAAGTTTCAGTCATGAATGTCCAACAGTCTTTGTTTTATCGCTATTCGATGATCTGCATTGATCAATACTGGCCGATACTTAATGGTCGCTAAGAAGTTTCAGACAGGCTTGAGCAGACGAAGTTATATTGTGAGGAATGACAGTGCTTTCATCAGGATGTGGCGAATTACCCGTTGGAATAGCTGCAGGGGCATTTTCATTACCGTCTCATTAATAGGAGACTTGATCCTGCGTTTAACCCCCCCCACACACACACACACACACGATTTTTATCTGTAGGTTATTTCAAAGATCAAAATAATCCCCAAATTATTCCTGAACGGAAAAGGGCCATCGCAGCCCAAATCAGGGCAGTGCCAATAGAGAAGTGTGTCAGGTGGTATTTTTGGAGTGGGGGTGGAGGGTAGAGCCACCTGATATATATATATATATATATATATATATATATATATATATATATATATATATATAGAGAGAGAGAGAGAGAGAGAGAGAGAGAGAGAGAGAGAGAGAATGGTAGTTTGCTTGAAGCATTGCTGGGAATAGTAGTAGTATGTTTTTAAAAAGCCTGAGGGCAATGCAAAGTCCCGGGTAGGATGTAAGCTGGAAGGAACAAACATAATAAATCGAAATCTAAAGTCCCGGGACTTTGCATTGTCCTCAGCCTGTTAAAAACATACTATATATATATATATATATATATATATATATTAAATAAATTATATTCTTAATCGATCGTAACAAGTGGTTTATCATGTTGAGCAATTTACACAAGCTAAACATGATCGCATAACCATTCTGCATAAATTCATAGCAGAACAATGAAGGCATTCAATTGTGTAGCAAAATAAAGTAACTATTTTATTTGTTCATTTAAAAAAAATCCTTTTGCGTTTTTTTAAAAAGAAATTTTGATGCTATTTTATTTTTAATTATTTAATCAATGAACATGGTTTGTTTTTATTTTTGCGTGGACGGTTGTTTATCCCCCCCCCTTTTATTGGTTAGTTACTATTTTTACTGGATGAAAACGAATAACTTTTAGTGAATTACTTCTGTTTAATATATTAATTGTTAAATGTTTGTTAATTAATTAGCAATTATTTTATTTTGTTTTGTATACAAAATTTATTGCAAATAATTTGAAAAATTGCCTTTTATTCTACAATTATTTTTATTTATTTATTTTATTTTATTTATTTATTCTAACACTTAATTATTTAGACATTTAAAAAAAATCTACAATTATTTATATTTCTTTATTTATTTTATTACTTAATTTCGGCTATACTAGCAATGCTATTCTTTTTGTGTGCAATTTTGCTGGTTCTATTTGCTTGCCTGCCTACCAATGCTGTTTTTATTTGTAGTTCTATGATTCAATCTCGACTCAAGTGGCAGAGGACGTATTTATTTAAAGGTGTACATTTAGCTATGAGTTCATGTTTTTATTGAGTAGTTTTTACTTTCGTTTTGAACTTATTTGGTATTTTCCTCCAGACACAACCTATAATTCTTGCATTTTACCCTGTAAGCAAGTGTTACCTTGACGATCCATTTTATGCCAGCGTGGAAATTTCTGCTTATTTTTTACCCCATGGATACGTGGATAGACTTGCACTGTTTATGTGTGCTGAATTTCTTAGGGTTATCGTATTGTTGGTGTAACTGTTTATGGTAGCATCTATGTAAAACTTTTAAATCTCTCTCTCTTTCTCTCTCTCTCTCTTTATATATATACATATTTATATATGTAAGTAGATTTCTAGTACAACAAAATGGTACGATATATTTAAGAGAAAACATTATTTTAATCAATAAAACGGGGCGGATGGGTAAAAATTGCTAAAATTTTCCTTAAGGCTTTATCGTCTTAACCTCTAAGAGGAAACGTCAGAATGATAAATTAAAAACTAAGAACATCGGATGAGAAATGAGGGGAAAATTGTTTCAGTTGGAGAATATATATATATATATGTGTGTGTTTGAAGGCAGATATGAACCTTGCCACATAGCGTCTTTTAACAGCCAATCTTCGCCTCGGATCCGCCGAATTGGATACTTACAATATCATTCCACGGATTTTTACTTGTAATTTTACGGAACTATACACAAAACGGAGACACGAATCCCTACGGACCAAGTGAGATATTTTTGAACCCTCTGCCTTTTATTTGAAACCCTGTAAAACTTAAAAAAAAAACTTTCTCCAAATCGACAAACTTTTCTCCAAATCGACAAACTTTTGCTATTTTGCTATCTGCACTATAGCGTCCTCTTTTGTCTTCGACAGTGGCTACTCAATACTGCTACCATTCTCTGTCTCGGCCATTTATTTCTTCATCCCCAACCTTTCCTGTTATTTCTTCTTCAATTTTCAAAGTGAAATGGAACAGGCAATATTTATTTATTATAAATATCACATTACCGAATTTTATTCTCTGACGAGAAGAGTTTTATCTTTGAAAAACCATAGTTTAAGGATTAGTGTAACTCCTTGCATCTGAACTTTCGATGTAATACAATTTGTATTAATTTTATGCAATTTTTTATCTTCATCTTTCCTTTTTTAAATTGATTGCTCTACTCAACGTATTGAGCTTTACTTTATCACGATGGATCACTTTAACGATACTTCACTTATCGTTAATTCTATTATATATATATATATATATATATATATATATATATATATATATCTTGGTTTGAAAGGAATTTTCTTTCTTTGACAAACTTCGTTTTTCAAAGTTTTAATCTTGTGGCTATATTTTCACCCTCAATAAAACCACTTTTTCGTATGCTAAATATTTGCAGAATTTGATTACTAAGAAGTTTGGCACTAGAGCATATTCGAATGAACATATCTTTAATTATTCGTCTTATGCTTTATCCAATACTGAAAAATGTGCCTTGTCTGCCGGCTTAGAAATTTGCACGTTGATAAACTCAACATATTTATATTCTAAACTAAAAAGACATTTGCCTGGTTCCACTGATGAATTAACTAGCGTTAAAATACAGTTAGATAAATTAAGGTGTATGTTTTTAGCCATACGCACTAAATCAATAGCAGAAAAATCATTTTATAACAGTGAAATTACTAAAGTCAAACTCTTATATTTATATCACTCGTCCAGACAAAGGTTCAGGCCTCATTATCCTGAACCACGTTTATTATATCTCCAAAAATGTTTACATCTTGACTGATAAAAATAAATTTTTCAAGATGGATGATACTTTTCGCATGGAAATAAAAATCCAGAAAAGGCTTCTTCAACTTTATAAAAGCAAGTTTATTTCATAGAGATTTACGAGAGAATACGACCTATTGGCTCTCAAAGGCCTACAATGTATGGCTTATCCAAGATTCACAAACTAACATTCCTTTACGCCCTATTCTATCAATGGTAGGTTCTGCACAACATGAACTTGGAAAATGGTTAGTTGATATTCTTAAGCCTACTGTATTTCTGATTCCTTTCAATTTGTGTCTTATATACACAAATTATCTTTCTCAAAGGATACCGAGTTCTTGGCTTCTTTTGACATTAATAGTGTGTTTACCAATGTACCTTTGGATGAAACCATTGGTATATGTGCAGATTATCTTTACCGTGGCCCCTGAAAATCTCCACAATTTCCTGAATTAATTTTTGTTGAACTGATGGAGCTTGCTACTAAATCAGTTTCCTTCAGTTTTAACAATATAATGTATCGGCAAATTGATGGTATATCCATGGGTAGCTCTCTTGGTCCATCGTTAGCCAACATTTTCGTTGGAGTTTTGGAAAACCAATTGTTTTCCAAAATAACAAAACCGGCTTTTTACACACGTTACGTTGATGACACTTTTGCTTGCTTTCCTTCACGGTGTGAGGCTGAACAGTTTCTTTGTCTTCTTTGTGACTTGCATCCATCGTTGCAATTTACTATGGAGGTCGAAGATTGTGGTTGTCTCCCATTCCTTGATGTTTTAGTGTCTAAAGCTGGTGTATAGAAAACCAACCTTTACAGGTCATTATCTAAATTGATTTTCCTTCGCCCCTAAATCAAGAAAAATAAATCTTATTGGTACTTTTACTCATCGAGCACTTATGATTTGTTCTCAAAGTCGATGCGGAACTTGTGTAAATTACCAATATTTCTTTCCATGAGAATGTTTTGCCAGCCATTCAAAATTCTACACAACATGAACTTGGAAAATGGTTAGTTGATATTCTTAAGCCCGTACTTACTTTTTATTCGGCCTATTGTATCTCTGATTCCTTTCAATTTGTGTCTTATATACACAAATCATCTCTCTCAAAGTATACCGAGTTCTTGGCTTCCTTTGACAAAATTCAAAAGAATTATGTTGTTTATAGATTCCTATGTCAGCGTGGAGGTGACTACGTGAGCAAAACATCTCAAAGATTAGAAATAAGAATAGCCCAACATATACCACGTGACATTCGTTTATACAAGGTTTCGAGATCATCTGATAAATTTGAAGCACATGAATCTGCCATCGGTAATCACCTGGTTTGTATAAATATTTGTTCTGGTGAGTATTCCGATGGCTGGTTTTCTGATTTACGCAGTGCCAGTTCGAACTATCATCTCAATATTATTGAGGCGTTAGTTAATAATTCTCGACCTAGCCTGTGTAGACAAAAGATTTTGAAACATCAGTTGGAGATCTTCCATTATTACAATCCCCCATAACGCTGAGAGATTTACCCACTTTTTTCTCTCAATTGATTTCTCCAACTGAAACAATTTTCCCCTAATTTTTCATCCGATGTTCTTAGTTTTTAATCTACCATTGTAACTTTTACTCTTAGGAAAATTTTTTAGCAATTTTTTTCTCACCCGCCCCGTTTCATTGATTCAAAATAATGTTTCCTCTCTCTCTCTCTCTCTCTCTCTCTCTCTCATATATATATATATATATATATATATATATATATATATATATAACTTTATTGATTTCTTTTCAACATAACCTGACGCACTAATATATATATATATATATATGTATATATATGTTGGATAATGGCCCTATGGGAATGGACGTATCTGTTGGAAATCGTTGGTTTGACTTGCGCGAATTAACGCGGGTGCAGTCGAGTGCAGAATAGGACTTGTTCTCACAGTCAGAGCTAACAGACGTGACAAGGTTACCGTGTGACGAAACCCCAGATAAAGGGTCAGTCTGCACCTGCGAGACGCTCTCTGAAGTCACTCGTTCTAGTGAGAAGCGAGTTTTCGTCAGTCTGGGTTTTTGGAAGCAAACCGATGAGACGTGATTGTTAAAATGTAATTTACAACAGATAAGGGGAATATTTCCCTTAAGGGAATACAAACGAGAGAAATCCTTTCCCCCCTCTCTATGAATGGTTAAGAAAATAATTGTTAACTAACTACGATAAAGTAGTGATTTGCTCTCTCCCCCTCTCTCGACGTAGTGAATGACTCCCAGTTGAAATAACAACGCTTGTAATCAAATGAATTAAATTTAAAGAAGAGTTTGTCTTCGGAGTGCGTCATGAGGCTTTTGTTGCAGACAACGGACGGCGTGGTTCGCGGCAGGAAGGAAAGAAGAAAGAATTAATTCACTAGACGACACGACCACCCTCTACAAGAGAGAGAGAAATCTAAGGTATGCAACACACATTATATATATATATATAATCATAATATAAAATGAAATAATAAAATAAGGTGCCAATCAAATTTTATTAGAATTAAAAGTTCAAGCAAAGTATCTTAACGTCCTATTTTGTTTGAACTTTGAATTCTAATAAAATTTGATTGGCACCTTATTTTATTATTTCATTTTATATTATGATATTAATGCTCTATCCAGTATATTGAGCTTCAGTTTTTATCCGGTTGTTTCACTAATTATAAGATATTAGTTGACTCTTATATCTTTTGTTGGATTACTTTATATATATAATTTATTTAAAAAAAACATACGTTACATATTTCCGAGTCGTACCGCGGTTTCATCCAGATGGACTGAGTTTTTAATTTTTTTTAAATCGTCTATAGCCCATTAAGGAATCATCAACGTCTTGAAATAAAAAACAACAGAGGGAAATGGCGTTTGGGTTCACCGTTAAACGGTGCATTGCCGAAGCGCCCCTTCTTGAAGCTGACACTGGTACCTTCTTCAAAGGAAACGCTTCGGCAATGCACCGTTCAACGGTGAACCCAAACGCCATTTCCCCCTGTTGTTTTTATTTCAAGACGTTGATGATTCCTTAATGGGCTATAGACGATTTAAAACAAATTTTAATATCAGTCCACTTGGATGAAACCGCGGTACGCCTTTGAAATATGTAAAGTATAGTTTTTAAAAAAATAATTTGTATTTAGCTCTCACTTTTCTGCGATCGAGCACTTTTTGATTTCTTTTCAACATAACCTGATGGTAGTTTTGTTTTACGGCATATCAACCCTTTTTGGGTTATTTAATGCCGAATCTGGTCATTATAGTAAAAGATTTATGCTTCAAGTTCTAAAAATAAAATAAAAAAGGGGAGGGAGAAAGGGAGAGGGGCTGTTGTTTTTGGTTTTGGTTTTGTAGAACATAATTAAGTTTTACAAAAAAAAAAAAAAAAAAAAAAAAAAACGTCAATGTAGGTGAATTTCGTCTCAGGGAGCCACAGGGCAGCCTGATCTGGTATCACCAGTCAACATAACCTGATGCACACACTATATATATATAATATATAATATGTATATATAATATATAATATGTATATATATATATATATATATATATAATATGTAATATGTATATATAATATGTATATATATATATATAATATGTATATATAATATATAATATGTATATATAATATGTATATATATATATATATATAATATATAATATGTATATATAATATGTATATATATATATATATAATATGTATATATAATATGTATATATATATATATATATAATATGTATATATATATATATATATATATATATATATATATATATAATATGTATATATATATATATATATATATATAATATGTATATATATATATATATATATATATATATATAATATGTATATATATATATATATATTTTATATATATAGTGTGTGCATCAGGTTATGTTGAAAAGAAATCAATAAAGTGCTCGATCGCAAAAAGTGTGAGCTAAATACAAATTATTTTTTTTTAAACTATACTTTACATAT
Organism: Sepiola atlantica; assembly: GCA_963556195.1. Classification (NCBI taxonomy): domain Eukaryota; kingdom Metazoa; phylum Mollusca; class Cephalopoda; order Sepiida; family Sepiolidae; genus Sepiola; species Sepiola atlantica. The sequence continues at coordinate 203,432,431 of OY744517.1, forward strand.
TTCAGAGGCGTACCGCGGTTTCATCCAGATTAATAAATGTATATATATATATATATATATATATATATATATATATATATAAGAACAAAAAATAAAGATGTAATGTATACCTTTAATTAGAACCTATCGTGATAGAATCGATATACGAGATAGAGCAACTATATACACAAGTAAAAGATGAGAATAAAGATTGTAAGCGTTTTTTTCCTATAAACTTTAATAGGACAAAATACATGCTAAAATATAGATTAGTTCTTGGACTGAGTTACTTTCGAGGAAAAAAATTAGTTTTAATTATTCTAATTAGTTGTAAATTGTAATTAACTGAACAAATCATCCATCTCTTACATAATTATCTCTGTATTTCCCTCGCCTCTCACTCGATGTTGATCCAACTATTCTCTTATATTTCTTAATGTCTCTGTGAGCATTTAGAGAAAAGTGAATCTGAATTTCTAGCTAATTTACATACGTGTTCGTACAGACCGTAAACGCGTATGTAAATTAGATATCAAAATAACAGGACGCTTTACTTTTATATTATTCATATCCATTAATATAGAAGTAAAGAGACTTATTTTTAATTGTTCAAGAAGAATTTATTAACAAATATATGTCACAGTTTGTGAATTTTCACAAAATATCAAAGTTAAACAAATAGTGGTAATGGTTGTGATCAAACGGATCACGGGTACGTCTAATATATATATATTTTTTGAAAAGTCACACATTTGAAGCGTTGGCGGAATGGCAATAATAACGAGGATATTTTTTTATAAAATATTTAGAAAACCTTGCACAACGCAAATTATTTGTTTTTAAAAATAAATTATTTATTTATTTTAAAAACATTTTTTTTCTATAAACTTGAGTACTTTCGGTAATATATACCATCTTCAGAATAATATTTCTTTTTTTCTTTTTTATATATAATTAAAGTTAAAAGTATAGACTTGAGTAGAGTATAAATGGACAATAGAAAAGACAGGTTCAAATGCAAGGGAAGCTGGTATAAAATATTGACATTCAATACTCAAATACTGCAGGTATTAAAATCAGCTCAAAGGATTGAACCTTTAGATCAAGCAGATTATCGTTGACCTTGAATTCTTTGAAATGAAATAAATAATGTTATGATTTATTTTTCTCAACTTACTATTTATATATAGATCTATACACACAATACTTAAAAGGTTATAATCTATTTTCTCGCTTGTATACGAACAATAAATAGAAAGAAAGAAACAATGATTGTACAAATGGTTCAAAATGTGTCTAATTAAGAATAGGATAGACACACCGACTTCCCACATTTTTATGGCCTTCTGCCAATTTTGAAATGGAGTCTAATGTTATTTGCAAATAAATAATTCAAGCTTTGCCATAGGAAGAAATTATTTTAGCCTGAGATAATTTTTACATTTTTGTCCCAATCGAGATTGCCCCCTTTTTGGGGAGCTGGATTTTCTCCAGATTAAAAACCGACCTCGTGTAATCTTGCTCTCGTAGAGAAGCAAGTAAAGACGTTCTACATTGAAAATAATGTATTTGATCCATCAGAAGCAAATAAAACAATAAACCCAGCGAAACAGACATTTCAATTTTATTTTTACGAAAATATTCTTTCATTTTTTAAATTATTTTTTTATTATGAAAAAAGATTTTTTGCCAGTCTCTCCGCTCTTATTTCTAATTCGTTCTGGTGTTGGAACCAGAGTTATCTTCATTAGAGATATTTGATTTTCACACTAGAGGGCGCTATTGTCACATTGTTCTTTTTAGTTGATTTGTTCTTCTTTTTCTTACTCCAGAAAAGGAAACATGTACAATTATTATCATATATCAAAACCTCGTGAAATATGTTCGAATTTACATGAACGTTTAATTATCGATGTTTCGATAAATTAAATAAATCTTTATTAATTACAAATATTTCTTTGTGTGGAAATTGACGGGGAAAGCTTTCAAAATTCATCTTAAAATTTTGATGTTAATAAAATGTAAGTCACTTTCAGCATAGGAATACTTTACATCAACCCTCACAATGATTTTTACAACTATGGTAGAAACAAAAACATGCTACAAAAGTTATTATCTAAAAAGATTTTTTTAAACAGTTTAAATTTCCCAGTAATGTCAATTAATCTATTTTGTTGACATCATCGATCAATCTGTTTTTGTTGACATTGTCAATTAATCTGTTTTGTTGACATCATCGATCAATCTGTTTTTGTTGACATTGTCAATTAATCTATTTTGTTGACATCATCGATCAATCTGTTTTTGTTGACATTGTCAATTAATCTGTTTTGTTGACATCATCGATCAATCTGTTTTTGTTGACATTGTCAATTAATCTATTTTGTTGACATCATCGATCAATCTGTTTTTGTTGACATTGTCAATTAATCTGTTTTGTTGACATCATCGTGTTGCATAGCCACCACCCCTGCCTTGACCGCGGCACCAAAAGGGGGCTTGTCACATAACCACCACTCCTGCCTGGACCGCGGCAGTTCTCTTAAACCACTTATACAATTGGTCGGGGTCCCAAAAAGGCATTTGTTACATAACGCTTGTGAATTAAATCTTCTCGTAACCGAAAACGATACGAAAAGTCTATGAAAAGATTATTAAGCGGTTTCAATCTTTTTTAACAGTTTCCGTAAGGCACTTTCAAGCGACATTTTTAACAGGCACTTTTAATACACATTTCCTTAGAGCGATTTTATGGCACTTTTAAGCTTTTAAACTGTCAACCTATTTTCAACAATTCTCGTTAAAACATCTGCTCTTTAAACATTTCAAATTACGCATTTTAAACATTGTTCTCTTTTAAATTCTCTTCCCGTTAAACATAGTTCGTTAGGCATATCTTTCGATTTTTAGTTCTTTCCGTTTTACAGATTAGGACCCAAAATGTTATGTACAAAAAAGTTACCTTACATTTTTTTCGTCGCCTGGTTGTGATCGCCGTCGGTTTCGTTGTGTCTCTTTGACTGTGATCGGTATCTGTGGATACAAACTTTATGACAGGCAGAAGACTAACGCGGAGACGATTTTCTTCAGAAAGATTCAAGTCTTTTATTCGATGTGGGGGTTTGCTTCCATTCATTCCGTGGTTCTCATTCATTCATCCTGCTGGGGAAATGCAACGATGCACTGGAAATTACTGCTGGATCTCCAAGGGATCCAGCCATTACGACGAGCGACTACATTTTCGACTCCCCGCTCCCACCTCCTGAGCACTTCAGATAGGTCGACCGTTCAGCTTGCTCCCAAACTAGTAACTCATCTTCAAACCTTAGTTTTTCCTAAAGAAGGAGTGACGTCACAGATGTACACGTGGGACGGTCATGCAAAACATTTTCGTTCACTCATGTTTTCTGACCTTTTCTGACCCGATGTTGTCTGTGCCGACGTCGACTTTTGAAACCTTGTTATAGTTTTTCAAAACACGAGTGACTCATAACGGTTCCCTTCGGTGCGTGTCAGCGTGACCTGCACCGAACTCGACAAAGTTCACCCCCTCTCATAATAAAAACTAGTAGACCTACACACTTTTAGGCATACGGGGCCCCTCATAATATAACAATCGATCAATCTGTTTTTGTTGACATTGTCAAATAATTTGTTTTTGTTGACATCATAGACTAATCTGTTTTGTTGACATTATCAACAAAAACAAATTAATTGACAATGTCTACAAAAACAGATTAATTGACAATGTCTACAAAAACAAATTAATTGACATTGTCAATTAATCTATTTTATTGACATCATCGATCAATCTGTTTTTGTAGACATTGTCAATTAATCTGTTTTTGTTGACATCATAGACTAATCTGTTTTGTTGACATTATCAACAAAAACAAATTAATTGACAATGTCTACAAAAACAGATTAATTGACAATGTCTACAAAAACAAATTAATTGACATTGTCAATTAATCTATTTTATTGACATCATCGATCAATCTGTTTTTGTAGACATTGTCAATTAATCTGTTTTTGTTGACATTGTCAATTAATCTGTTTTTGATTGTTGTATCAGTTCTTCCTATTTGATCTTTCTAGAATTGTAAAAATTAAGAATAGAAACATTTTTTTTTAAATGACGAATAGTTAGAACCTCATTTTGCTAAGCAATAAAAATTATTGTCTAATATTTGTTTTTTTAATAAAAAAAATATTCGACTTAAAATTAATTCATTATTGAATAAAATGCTGGCAATTTGATTTAAGCTAGAAAATTATTTGATTTTTAATAAATACTTGCAGATAATTTTTTTTTTAAAAGTCTGGATAGGGCAACTAGTCTCGGGACACTGGAAAATACCATCTGCAATTGGACAGATCGCTGATACATAGCAGCTATACACATTTCTTGTCTAATCAAATAGAAAATGAACTCTTCTACACGGTCATGGCTGATGGAATGTAAACAATCTACCCTCGTAAATTAAATAGAGGGTTTAGTTTTAAATTTTGTGAAGGTTCTCATTAAGATTCCCAAATTCGAAAAGGTGCACCTGAAGAAGGTCGGAGTTTATATCGGGTGAAACGTTGTGAATTTTTATTTACCTCCTCGCCAGGAGGTTAGGCACAAGGCCAGTTTTATCTTACTCCCACAAGGTAAGATGTGACCCAAGGTCGGGTCCGGAAAGTGGGGTTTGATTTAAAAGCCAGCGCCCGAGAATGTGAGCACTCTGGCGATTAAAAATTGCCTGGGCAGCCCCGTCGGCATTCTCTGGTAGGGGCGCCTCAGGCAGTAAGCAATAAACTTACTCCTCCCCAAAGAGGGGAGGCAAAGCCTGGGAGGGTGGACCACCTAGAACTACACAGGACCGTCACACAGACCGTCGTAAATCAAGCCCCGAAGGCCAAGACGATACCAGTCTATGGGGTGCAGTATCCATCGGAACAGATACTACACTTTGATCTTGAACGTTGATGAGAAGATGAGAACAGTAATTGAAATAATACAAACAAAGGACATGTAAGCAGAATTATTGCTACAATAAAATATATCTAAAATAATTCATAGAAAAAATTAAAATACAAAAAAATAACATTATTAATTAAAAAGAAAATTATTTTTATGTACGTGCTGCGTAACGTATTTGAAGACAGATTTATAAATGCACAAAAATGACTCTTGATAATAACAGATTATGGCGTCTCTTTATTAAAAAAGACAAAACATTTTCAAGGATAAGAATCAATATATTGCCTTGTAATTTTATCCATTAACGTCTCCTTTAGTTTCGATAACAACTTTTATGTGAATCGCTTACATCCTAGGATCAGGTGATCCTCATTCATATTGGAAATTATTCTAAGGAGACTTTTAGAGATAATTTAGTGTTATAAGGTTGCTCATTGATCTTTTTCTCAACCAGACTCCACACATAGCAGTTCAAAAGAATAAGATCTGGGGAACTAAGAAACCAAATGTTATGGATCATGTGATCATGAAAATTTCCACCATTTATTTCTGCATTCCGTGTGGTGGTTCCTTTAACTTTTCTGGTGTAAAATGATTTTTACACATCTTGTATCAGATGTCTTTGTGGAAATTTATTTAGATGCTTCCTTCTGATAAACAGTGTTCTTTTTAGATGCTTCCATACACACTCTGTATATTTTCATTTATTTTTGGTAGAATTTCCTTACGATTCTCCATTCTATAATAAGGAGAAATATGTATTTATTTGTAAATATATATCCGTCCCGTCACACAAAAGTTTGTCTGACTAATAAGGCAAGAGGGAACTGAACCTATTTCTACAACGTTTTCTTTCTTTCTATACCGATTTATACGTTTTTATTTCTTTTTTTATAAACTTTCTAGTTTAGTAGATTTTTCTTTCTTCTTATTTCATTTCTGCTAACGTCTTTAATGTCTTTAATGTCGAGCCCACCCTCCAATACGACACAATAATCAAAAGAAGAAAATAAAAAGTCAACATTGGTATTTTTATTATTTTAGGTCATCAGAAATGACTTGCATTTTTTCAACTCACAATAGTTCAGTCATATCATATTGAAAAGAAAAAGCATTAGAAAGACTTACATTGGAAATAAAATAGCAAGTCAGACAACCCCCACTGTTTGAAATTAATTCGTAAACAAATCCTCCACTCTAAATAAAAAATCAATGGTAGGTGTATCTTTTTTCTTTAGGTCATCAGAAATGATAATAATAATTCATATATAAAAAAAATTAAATTCTTAACGTCATTCTATGATTTTATATGAATATTAGTCTAAACACTGACGAACCATAATATTTTTCTGTCATATTTGATGGAAGGTGGATACTAGTCTATTAATATGAATTGTATTTGTTTTCAGAAATATGTTTGAACTTCCTAGATTTAATATTTTAATTTTAAAATCACAAATATTTTAATGTGAAAAAAAAATCAATTTATAACTATGAAAACTAGAAAAATCAAAATTGCTTAAATCGAATTTAAAAATAAAAATTATTGTACTTTTAAGATAAATGAAATTAGTGAACCCAACCTGAATTTTAATTTGTCGAGAATACATTCCCCTCGCCTGGGTAACGCCGTATAGTTTTCCTAGTAATTCCTAATTTTTTCCATTTTAAAATAAATCCTCGATTTACGTTTCCCTATTAACCATTTTGTTATATTATAAAGAACAAAATACAAAATGAATTCTAATTCCTTTTAATCAAAAATGCATAGTTTTACAAATTTTTTTGAAGCACACATAAAAATGTTATATTGTATTGAATAAGAAAACAAAATTTTTCAAATTGTAAAAAACGGAATGATTCATATATTACTCTCTCTCTCGAGCTCTATCACAGGGGTATTGAGAGCACTCTAATCACAAACTCTATAAATCAAATTTCATTCTAGTCATGCCAACTGCCTTGACTGATTTGATAAATTGTTCTGAGTAATTTCATCCTCAATTATAAAACGAATAGAGCACTCTTTGGTTGCTTATATTGTTTCCATTTCTTACTTGTGCTGATGGCATAATGGATAAAACGTAAGCACTCGCATGTCTAGCCACACTGAAGAGCTATGATACAGTAGAACAGTCTTCCTATGGATGAATATATATATATGTAAAAATAGAAATGGAATAAAGGATAAGCAAATCAACAACTAGCAAAAATAAACTCAAAAACACATATTAAATAGTTCTACCAAAATATTTCGATTGTTAGAATAGAATCATCATCAATTGGTAGCAGAACTTTAATTAAAGTTCTGCTACCAACTGATGATAGTTGTATTTTAACAATTGAAATATCATATATATATATATATATATATATATATATATAATATTAAATTATATTTTTAATATTTTACCTGCGTACGACGTCGTTTCAAGCTTACAGCTCTCATCAGTGCAGGGAAATAACAATCTCGGATGGTCACAGGGCGCGAACCCGGTTCACAGAGACACGTTGAATCTGTAAGCGTTCACTTAGTCCCATAGGCCATGGTAGATTGTCACGTAATAATGGAGAAATTATGTTATATTAAACACCAAAAGCGGCAAGTGTAAATATAAAGACATTCAATAAGATTCAACGGCAGAGCCGGAGTCTTGCACTGGGGCCTTAGGTGAATGTCTTTTTTTAATCTTTTCAACAGTGCTCTTACTTTAATTTTATTTAAAGGAGCTGATATATATATGTGTGTGTGTGTGTGTGTACATACATACACACACACAACCCTCTCCAAAATATGTATTATTGCGCATGGTCTTCAGGTCATACCTTCTAAATTACTATATTCAGCCTGTTCATTTGCTGCGTAAGTATAGGGTCTACCATTGATAATTCTGAAATATAGAAAATATCAAGTCAAATAATATCCCTGCTCTAGGAAAAATAACATTTTTTCAAATACGTTACACACCCTGTATACTTTCATTTATTTTTGGTAGAATTTCCTTACGATTCTCAATTCTATAATAAAGAGAAATATGTATTAATTTGCAAATATATATCCGTCCCGTCGCACTAAAGTTTGCCTGACTAATAAGGCAAGGGGGAACTGAACCTATTTCTACAACGTTTTCTTTCTTTCTATCTATACCGATTTATACGTTTTTTATTTCTTTTTTTATAGACTTTCCAGTTCAGTAGATTTTTCTTTCTTTTTATTTCACTTCTGCTAACGTCTTTAATGTTTTTAATGTCTATCCCACCCTCCAATACCACACAATCATCAAAAGAAGAAAATAAAAAAAGTCAAGATTGGTGCTTTTATTTTTTTCGGTCATCAGAAATGACTTCCATTTTTTCAACTCACAATAGTTCAGTCATATCGTATTGAAAAGAAAAAGCATCAGAACGACTTACATTGGAAATTAAATAGCAAGTCAGACAACCCCCACCGTTTTAAATTAATTTGTAAACAAATCCTCTACTCTAAATAAAAAGTCAATGGTAGGTGTATCTTTTTTCTTTAGGTCATCAGAAATGATAATAATTCAATAAGATTCAACGGCAGAGCTGGAGTCTTGCACTGGGACTTTAGGTGAATATCTATTTTTAATCTTTTCAACAGTGCTCTTTCTTTAATTTTACTTAAACGAGCTGATATGTGTGTGTGTGTGTGTGTGTGTGTGTGTATGTGTGTGTGTGTACATACATACACACATTCACACACAACCCTCTCCAAAATATGTACTATTGCGCATGGTCTTCAGGTCATACCTTTTATGAGGTACCCCTCTTAGTTACCAGAACACTATGGGAGTAAACCCTGATAACAAATCCTTCTATTTTATGCGTAGAAATAACTTTGAAGTCATATGTCATCATATCAGCAGTATGGTAAATATTATTGCTGGTTATCTTGCTTTGGCTTGTCTATGGTGTATAATCATAATTTAAAGTGTGGCCCTCGTATTGCATAAGCGCTTGTCACTTTAATTCCCTGATGTACAGATTTCTCTGTCATCTCCTTTCTTTGTAGGCATCAGGATACAGCACTCATCTGTGAAATAGAGTAATCATTTGTTTCATTTTACTTCAGTAGAAGTTATCAGAAATCAAGTGTTAGCCCCTTCTTGGGACTAATATTCGATCTCTATATGAGATGCATAGATATTCAAGTGTTCCATTAAAGTTCTCCTTAAGCTGTTAACCATTAAGTTAGTAAAGAAGTTAAGAACATTGTGTGTGTGTGTGTGTGTGTGTGTTATATAACACTGCTTTGCAGTCTCTGTTTGAATAAGTAATACCTTTATTAAGGTTAACGGTTAATTTATCTACGGATCTGGGGACATAAAAAATCTACAGATAGAAAAATTAGATCTGTACAGGGTTCGAACCTGTGCCTATAAAAAGGGACAACCTTTAGCTAGCATCGATTTTACGACTCGTCCAACTGGACCGACGGTAAAAATAAAGTCTAAAGTGTACAAATATACAACTCAAATCTATTGCTTTAAGGATAATATATGTTTCTTAACATTATTAGCCCATATCTCTTCGATAACGTGACTGCAGTGATGATATGGTGAACTTGTAATTAAGTAAACATTGGAATATATGTTTCGATTATTCAGACTACTGTTCTCATCTTGAGTGTTATCATCACAATGTTTCGGCCGCTGTAACCTCCAGCCTTCTTCAGGTGTATTTTTTAGAACTCAGGAATATTTGTGTCAAACTCGGGAATCAGGACAGAATTTCAAACGGAACCCTTTATTTAATTCACGAGGGTAGCATGCTCTCGTTACGTCAGCCATGACTGGGAGTAATCTTCAATAATTCACAATTCTTCATATCGCCCGCACCGATGATTGAACCGTGAACCTTCAAATGACTATTACTTAGAACTGAATTTTACTTAACTATAGACTTCTCCCAGTCATGGCTAATTGAACGAAAGCATGCTACCCCTGTGGATTAAATAAAGGGTTCCGTTCGAAATTCCGTCCAGATTCCTGAGTTCGACAGAAATATTCCCGAGTTCGAAAAGATACACCTGAAGAAGGCCGGGGGTTACAGCGGCCGAAACGTTGTGATAATAACACTCAAGATGAGAACAGTAGTCCGAATAATCGAAATTATAGAAATTATTAATCCTCATCTCAAAAATTCAGAAACGGAATATATGTTTGTTTTTTAACATTATTGGACCATGTCTCTTCGATAACGTGACAGCAGTGATGATATGGAGAAACTGTAATTAAGTAAACAATGGAATATATGTTTGTTTATTTACATTATTAGACCATGTGTCCTCAGTGGCAATGATATGGTGACTTGTTATTAAGTAAACAATAGAATATATGCGTGTTTGTTTTCATAAATATCCACAATGTAGATATTATATTATTATTGCTCTGTCTCTTATAATATTGAGCACGATATTTTACAACGATAATTTTACATATTTTTCTGAATTTAAGTTTTTAAAGGTAGAATTTAATCAAAAAAGAGATTAAAGCAACAATTTTTTTTTTTTTAAAGATCAACATTTTAAAAATTTGCGCGAAAAAATGAAATCACAATTCTGTGTGCGATTTCAATGATTGGAGGCTAACATGGTTGGAATTTAATATCAAGTGGTGATAAAAATTAACAACTTTTTCATAATTCCAAACAGATATTCTTTCATTGTATCCATGGATCATGGCCAGCATTTCCGGTTGAAGGTAACCAGGACTGAATCGGTACATACTTTTGGTTAGCTCTTTGTAATGACGAGTGTCTGTGTTGGCAAACATCACACCTACAAAGAGAAAAGTGAATCCATACAATTTTACAAATCACATAATAAACAGTGGTAGCGTTTTTGCTGTGTTTTACGAGCACATGTGAACGATAATACTTGACTTTTACCTATACACTTTTATTCTTGCAAGAAATGACTTTCTATTTGTCAATTTAAATATTAAAAACCACTTTCAATTGTTGAGGTCTACGATATAAACATTGCGTTGGACATTTTGTGTTCATTATCTAATATACAAAACTAGAAGCATAAAATTAATTCCTTGAACAGAACAATATTGCACAACTCTTATGTTCCCTAACGAACATTAAAACTTAAGATATAATGATACTAAAAATTATGTATAGAACCCTTATTGCAATTTTGATGAAAATCCATTACATTATTTTGATATATATATTTCAACTTGTTTAACAAAACCCGTTTAGGATTAAATGAAAAAAACAAATTTGTAAAAGTAGGTAGCTTAAATACGAGGTAAAAAAAGGTCTGACCACCCATAGAATGATACCCCCTCCCTCCGTATTATTCTTACTTGTGAGAGGGGACCCCATATTCAATTTTCTATTATCTCTGGGAGGTGACGTGTAAACTTATTCATCTACAATATATATATATATATATATATATATATATATATATATATATGCGATTTTATGAAGGCTTACCAAAGCATTTCTTTTCATGAAACCCATGATCACCATTAAAGATTTTTTCTTACAAATATTATTTATTCAAATTAAATGTTTTTTCCTACACGTGTTTCACTACCAAGCAGGTACTTGCTTGGCAGATTATCAGGGAAATTAAATGTCTGGAATAAGAGGTTCAGCTGCCGACAATACACAATGTGGCATTGCAATAGTTGAGGTCACTTAAGAAGAGAAGAGGAAAAAAATAAAAATAAAAGTTAAAATTTTAAATAGAAAATAGATTTCTGATAACGATATTCCGTAGTAATATTTATTTATGGAATATAGAATAATATTCTCCCCAAAGAGTTGTAAACAGACAAAGCCGTTAAGGAAATATTTTAAATTACTTAAAATAATAACTAGATTTTTGTAGAAAACTTTTTTATAGTAACATTTTATTTTTGATATATGAATGATTTTTTTAAAATAATTTCTGCGGAATAGGGTTTTTTTCGCTTCGCTAAATAACAACATGATAATAATCGGCAATTAATTAAATGAAAGATATTTTCCCAAAATATAAAATGACGTCCCAGACACTAGATAATTAATTTCTATAAAGAATAATTTTAATAATAGAATTTTTTAGAAACAGTATTTTGAATAAATAGTTTCGATCTACTAATTTAGATTTTTTCTTAAAATAAAGGAGAGTTTCTGCGAGATTGACGTTCGTTCAACTCGTCGTGTGTTTATGTCAGTATTTGAAATAAGGCTCGTCTGACCGCTGGCATTCCGGACGAACATTTATGTTGCCTTTCCTTATGATGAATTAGATTTAGAATTCCCATACTATCATTGGATTGGAATGGTAACTTGTGAGCGGTACTTGAATGTTTTAGTTTTTTGTTTGGGGGGGGGGGGGATTTTTTCATCATTGTGCCGCCCGACGTGAAAGTGTATTATCGCACATTGTTCCGTTTTTTTTTTGTTTTTTTTAATGCATTTGGGACCGATTATTTGCTTGTTGGCTTGGTGGCAGTTATAATGCACGAGCTACTTTTCTAAGACATTTTCTAGGCCTTTCTTTTTTATCGTTGTTCTTTCTTGTTTTTTAATTTTAACTTTTATTTTTATTTTTTTCCTCTTCTCTTCTTAAATGACCTCAACTATTGCAACGCCACATTGTGTATTGTCGGCAGTTGAAACCCTTATTCCAGACATTTAATTTCCCTGATGATCTGCCAAGCAAGTACCTGCTTGGTAGTGAAACACGTGTAGGAAAAAAATTTAATTTGAATAAATAATATTTGTAAGAACAAATCTTTAATGGTGATCATTGGTGTCATGAAAGGAATGCTTTGGTAAGCCTTCATAAAATCGCATATAAATGCTCTATACTCTGTAATCGAGTATCATCGAGCTTGTTTTTATTGGCACAACCCCGGTCTTCACTGAATGATCTATTTTATAAGTGAAATATATATATATATATATATATATATATATATGTGGAAAATAATTTTTTTTAATACCTGCAGGGGCTCTGAAATACCTGACTAATACACAGGTACAGGATTACCACTCTCAGTGTAATGGACCCGTAGACCTTGTCAGGTCATCCATCTAGGAGAAAGAAAATTGATATAAAAACTGTGCTACTGACTACTTACGTCTTGGCAACAAACCGTTGGAGGAGGGCGGCCTCCTTAGTCCTGATCGACAACCTTCCTCAAGGCTTAAGCTTAAGGGATCTTAAGAATAAACGGAAATTCAGGGAATCTTACTTAATTAGTGTCTAAAGACTATGGATCAAATTCAATACAAATTTGAAATATTTTAATTTTTAAATAGGAGGTTGTGTCCACAGTATATCCCCCAAATGCTGAAATTTTGGGAATATTTATTAATCGATATTTAATACCTATTGTAAAGATTTTACACAGATCGTAGATATCTGAATTTTCGCAAAAGTGATTCTTTTTATCCCCTTTGCATGAAACTAGATTAAACTAAATATAGCCCACATGACGATTTTTTATGCTTAGCAGCTGTCTTCAAAAATTCACAATGATCGGTTAATTAGTTATGGAATAAATCCTGTATATAAAAATATATAAACATATATACATACCTACTTTTATATAGACATTAAGTCAAGCGGGTTCTCCAAGTTAGACCTAAATAGAATTGCATCTGACAAATCTATATTTAATTCTGTTTAGCCAGTGTAATACTGAAATTTTCAATCTGTATTCTTTAGATAAAAAAGAAATTCCAATTGATTTCATGCATTACATATTCTATCCGACCCAATAATTCTTTTAGTAATAGCAGAGTACAGAGATTCACTGTTTATTTTAATTGAATAATCAACAGCTATGAAAAACACTGCTTTAATTACAAATGGAAATTTCAAAATGGCATCTACATTCGCTGGGTATATATACATTCATATCTATTACTTTATTTTCATTGCGACTATGTTTCAATGCAAGTACTTATCATATATAAGCTTACTTATTGGCAATTACTGTTCTCTTCTAAAAATAGTAAAATCGTACTCACATGAATATTGCATGTGGATTGCAAACAGTCATATTCACCATGTATTTCTTAATATTTCTAGCCAGACAAGTTATAATTATGATTATAATTTAAAATATTTATTTTTCTTTTAAATTTGCTTGTCTTTTTATTTATGATCACTCGATATTCTAAGGAAATCTGTTTGGATATCAATTTACTGCCCATCAGACAACAATGCAATAGTGTAAAATCATTTTGTTTCTGAATTTTTTAGATGAGGATTGATAATTTGGATTATTTGGACTACTGTTCTCATCTTGAGTGTTATAATCACCACGTTTCAGCCACTGTAACCTCCGGCCCTTTTCAGGTGTCTCTTTTCGTCCAGATTCCTGAGTTCGACAGAAATATTCCTGAGTTCGAAAAGCTACACTGGAAAAAGGCCGGGGGTTACAGCGGCCGAAACGTTGTGATGATAACACTCAAGATGATAACAGTAGTCCTAATAATCCAAATTAGGCAAATTGTCAATCCTCATCTCAAAAATTTAAAAACACAAGTCCTAAATATTGGGAAAAATAGTATGTAAGAACTTTAAAGACTCAAGATGAGAACAGTAGTCCGAATAATCCAAATTATAGATAAAATCATTTTGTTTTTCATTCAGATTCATATACATTCTATAATGGTATTTTCTTTGTGAACAAGCAAAATTCGAAAATAGTTTTGTGCCTTTAAACTGCCGATTTAAAAAATCATATTCAATACTTTCATCTACATAGATTACAACAGCATTACCGTAACATAATCAGTTATAGTTCGATTACACTTTTGTATTCATTTATACATGCCTCAACACCATGTACCATATTTAGTAAATTTTACTTTGAAAATACATATTTATAAAACAGTTTCATTTATTATTAAGTACAAATTATTATATACTAGCAGGGTCCCGTGGAAATTCTACGTTGATTTCTACATCAATCTGTCAAATTTAATGTTAATAATAATATTGTAATGTATGGAGTACTGTTGTCACATTTGGGCTGATGAATCTCTGTCCCATTTGAGGGTTCTTGATAAGGTACAGAAACGTATCTGCAATTTGCTTGGCTCTACCTTTCTTCTTTGCACTCTCTCTCTCTCTCTCACACAGATGTGATGTTGCTAGTCTCAATCTTTTCTATAAATACTATTATGTTATGGGTTCTTCAGAATTATGTGATCTATTCGCTGCTTCCATCGTTCCAGATCGTTTGACTCATTGGTCTAGTGGTCTTCCGCTCTTCTGATGCCTCATTGTAATACAGCTTCCTATTCTAGTAGCTTCTTTCCAAGAACTACAGGCTTGTGGAACTCTTTTCCTGATGACTGTTTTCCTCCTATCTATAGTCTTGGTCTTTTCAAGACTAAGGTCAATAGGCATTTCCTATCTTTGCAATAATCAAATTTTGTTCTTGTTAGCTCCTTACATCAAGTGGTGTCAGGCCTAGTCTGGAGTGATTTCCATAAAAACAAAACAAAAAAAACATAATTTTTTAAAAATATGTTGTTACTGTTAAAAGTGACTCTATATAATCGTTTCCAACCACATTTTAAGTAAAGTTGGGATATTTAGAGTATTGATTTACTCCTCTCCAGGAGTTAGGCACAAGGCCAGTTTTTATCTTACTCCCACAAGTAAGATGTGACCCAAGGTCGGGTCGGGAAAAGGGGTTTAAAAATTGCCTGGGCAGTCCCGTCGGCATTCCCCGGTAGGGGTGCCTCAGGCAGTAAGCAATAAACTTACTCCTCCCAAAAAAGGGGAGACAAAGCCTGGGAAGGTGGACCTCCCAGAACTGCACAGGACAGACCCATTGACCGGCGTAAATCAAGACCCGAAGGCCAAGACAACACCAGTATGGGGTGCAGTATCCATCGGAACAGATACTACACTTTGATCTTAGCCAAAAGGCAGCATGAATTTGTGAAACTGTATCGATGTTCCCTTTGTGGCTGCATATAAAATGTTTAATCATCTACAGAATTCATTTTCCTCTAATTTTTTTTGTTTTTGCCTTTCGTGTTAGCAGATAATTTCAACCCAATAACTTCCTTCCGATCTACATTATTATTAAGAAGAACAAAAGAGAACGACAAAAATGTGTTTCATAATCCAAATATCTTTCGGAATCATGTTAATGTGTCTTCTCAAAGAAATCAATATGGCCACTTTGAATAATCAGCAAATCAACATTTTCTTACTTTGAATATTTGCAACATAAAGAGTTTATGACCGGCTATTTTGTGCACATGAAAAGACTAATAATTTGCACATTTAAATAATGCTTGCTTTTGTTTCATGTTTTGAAGCATCATCGTGAAATAAGCAGTTGAGTGCATTTATAACGACATTAAAGATTTAAATGTGTTTGTCTCAGTTGAATTTTAAGTGAATTCAACTTCATGAATTATTTATTTGATACATTTGCATCTTACATGTTCACTGCTTCATTCATTTTATTCGATGGCTTCCACTAGATGAATATATGGTTATAATTATGTTGACACACCGGTTCCCCATAGCTCACAAAAGTTAAGTGACATTGAGCCTGACCGGTACTAAATGGGTGATCATTTCAAAGACCAGATGCTGTATGTAATTACTCTACAAAAACCAATCATATACAAAACATGGTTCCAACTTAAAATGACCCACTGATGGTTGATGTGCCATAAAACCCAACAATCTATCAATTTTTCAATCCAACAGATGAATCATCATCATATTCGGTTTAATATGTTTTACATGCTGAGCGCTACCTCCTCAGATATTACAGCAGGACGTATCTGGTTTGCAGGATCACATTCGGAGTGAGGTACTTTCTGGAGTGATATAATGATAGCAACAGATTTGATATAAGTTTTCCAATTCAGATCTAGGAAAGTCAGTCCTAAAAGCTTATCAAAGAAGGAGAGAGACATTCATTTCAAATGAGGAGAAATGAGGATCCGGGAAATGGTGGTGAAAAGAGGGAAGCTTGTTTTTTTTTAGACCTTAAAAGTAACAAAACCATTTTGCCCGATTACACCAAATGCTGTAAGTTGAAAGAGAGTCAGAAAGATCAATTAATGTTCTTTGAAGTTGTGTCATTTGTATAGATGTCAGCGAATGATCTCAGAATAAGATTTGTAAGATCATTTATGAAGATCAGGAAGAGGGTTAACCCAGAATTGACCCTTGAGGCATGCCGGCATTGATACTATGTGCTTCAGACTTCTGACCAACAACTACTTTTATAGACTTATTGGAGAAAAAGTATTCAATGGTTGAGATATTCCATAGCTAATAAGCTTGTGTAGCAAACCTTTGTGCCAAAACGCCTTTCATATATCAAGAGCTATTGCCTTAGAAACGAAGCCCCTGTCGATATATTCACTGTGATATCACAGTCAGCATGTTAGCTGTTCTTCTTCTTTCGTTTACTTCAGCATCCTATTGTCAGATCACCAGCTCGGTTGAGAAAAGCCATGCTAGCGTTTCATTATCTAGAGCAGCTATGCCAGCTTTGCCGTTGGGTGGTTGGTGTTTTAGACATCACTCGATGATGTGGTCGACTGTCTGTTCAGGGTGACGACAGTCGCAGATAGCCGAGTCCCCGAGTCCCCATTCTTTCATGGTCGCGGCAAAACGGTTGATACTGGTCCTGAGGCGGTTGAGCATTATCCACTGCTGGTGAGGGAAGTCGTCCGGCTCCTCCACGAATCTGTGCAGCCTTGTTTGATCTGCTGCCTGCCATTCGCAAAAGAGGCTGATCGGTCTGTACTGAGATGCAGAAGACTGATCTCCAGTATTTTTTAATACCGGACAGACCAACCGAGTCTTACAAAGTGATGGAAAGTATTTCTCCTTTAAGCAATGATTAAACAGCTTTATAAGGATAGGAGCTATTTTGGGTTGCAGCTTCTTGAGTACTATGGTTGTTGGGACCAATTGCTTTGTTGGCATCAAAGTTCTTGATAAGTTTGGCAACATCCTCGACAGTTATTTGAATGTCACTTAGTGTTTTTTCGGTCATAGCGAAGGATTCTGGGGGTAGGTGCTCTGAAAGGATGGAATTTGCTGCAAAGTTCTTTGTGAAAATTTTCGCTTCATCACATGCTGAAGAGATCATTTCTAGCCCATTAATGATGGTTTGGATAGAAGTCTTACATCTGTCCAAGACCCTGAGAATACCAATTTTACAAAACTCATAGGAGCCAAGCCTCTGATCAACCATATAGATTTAACTGATTGGGCATAGGGCTCTATGTCTTCTATAACCTTTTGCAGTGGTTCCAAACAGTTTTAAAGGAGACTTTGGTTCCAGAGTATGTATTTTGTTGAAAGCACAATAGTGGTTTCTGTGGACAATAGCAACAGCACATTCAGGAGTGTTTGGAATATTTTGGAAGGTATAAAGTTCTCAATACCAACAGATATATCGGATGGAATGAAGCACAGATTTCTTTTTGAAAATGGATTTCAAAGAGGGTTTAGACTATCAAGCTGTTCCAATCGGCTCTTGAATCAAGGGAGGCGCGATAGCGCTCTATCCCTTAATAGACTTCAAAAACGACCTATGCTAGAAATATCATTTCTTTGATCAGTCATAACTCAAAAACCAATAAACCAAATTATTTAAAACTTTGCACAAAATTTTCATTTGATAGGTTTAATAAGTGTGTAGAATTTCAGCATCATTAGTCAAGGCAACCCAGAGATCCAGAAAGGTCAGGAGTGATTCTGTGTTATCCGTGTGTACGTACGTACGTGTGTGCCAACCTGTATCTCATCAACTATTTGATGGATTCAGCTGATTTTTGGCAGATATAGAGGTTCTAGGGTCTAGTTAATGGCATTTTAATTTTAGTTTACCATATACCTTAGTTTTCCAAAAAATTCATGTCGCTCATGGAAAATGAGAATGAGCGACAAAGTAGGGGAAAGTGTATTTTCTACTCTCCATTTCAAACAAATGGAGAGTAGGTGAACATAAAAATAGTTACGTGGAGAAAAAAATGAGGCTTATTTAAGTATAAACTATATCATACAAGTATAAATAAATTATATATATTGGTGAAAATAAATAAGGAATGCTGCAGTTTCACAGTATCTCCAGAGAAGCTGCCACTGGCTGGAAGGATATCTTGGTTTCAAGTAAACTAATGCTTCAAATATGAAAACAAAGAGTTAAAGCCTAAAAGTCCTTTTTGTTTTTACTTCAGATAATTACATTTCTTGAATTTATTTATAGAACTCAAAACAAAGAAGTGGAACCAATGGACCATTTTTAGATTCGTTCTCCATTTTCACAGCAGATATTTCCTGAATAATATATTAATGGTTTTCTGGCCAGGTGTGATTACATACAGTAGCTGCATCCTTGCTTCACTTTTCTTGTGAATACATTAATGGCTGATGCCATCAATGATGGTTGTCAAGTCTTTGAATCTCTGGTGGAAATGGAACAAATAAAATTATGGGATCATCTGGATCTAAAAAGGGATCCATTAATCCCAGTTCTTAGTTTTGAGTTCTGCAAATATGTTTGAAAAATAAAGCATTTGTGACTAAAGAAATTTTCACATTATTTACATGTTTTTAGACTTTCCTTATTTGAATAAAAGGTTTTTCATTTTTCAGAAGGAAATGGACTATTACAAAAAACATTTGAAGTAAGCCAGAATGTCCTAATTACATACTCTAAAAGTAACATCAAATAACACTCCAAGTTTTATTTTTCAAATTCACCCTGTTCTTGCCAAGAATATATTATCAGAAAATTCTACTTTTATCGAACACGGATGGTTCCGACCTAAACATACCTACTTCACATTAAACACATGATCCTTTACCCTTCTCTTTCCAACTCCATTTAATAACACAAACCTCACTTACCATCCATCCTACGCCTACTACCCCATTCTCCACCTACCATCTCAGTTTCCTCTGCCAACATACCTACTTCCTATGCTCACACACACACTGCTCCACTCCTCCTTCTATGGTGATCTCCTTATAACCTGACTGCTTTGTCGCGAATCTCCTACTACTACCTCTGCTATTTCCATGCTTGCCTCACAGATTTGCAAACTTATCTCACCAGCTCATGCCCATTTTGGACTCGCTTGTATATAAAAATACTTTGTGCTTCCTTGTAACATCTATCTTGCAAAAGTTTGAATAAATTTAGGTAAAATATCAATCCACACATGCCTCTGTGTTGACTTCATTGTGTTCTACTTGGATTGTCTTTGCTTTATCCTTTAATTCTATTTTATTTTACCCATAACAAATAACATAACAGCATAACAAATAACATAACAAATAACATAACAACATAACAAATAATAACATAACAACATAACAAATAATAACATAACAAATAACATAACAGCATAACAAATAACATAACAAATAACATAACAACATAACAAATAATAACATAACAAATAACATAACAGCATAACAAATAACATAACAAATAACATAACAACATAACAAATAATAACATAACAACATAACAAATAATAACATAACAAATAACATAACAGCATAACAAATAACATAACAAATAACATAACAACATAACAAATAACATAACAACATAACAAATAATAACATAACATAATAACATAACATAAAAACAACAAATAACATAACATAACAAATAACATCCATCATAACATATGTTATATTATGGATGTGGCCCGATATTTGTAGATACGATTAAATCAACTCGTGTGAATTATGGCTGGGGTCAAATGAAGACAATGAGTGCGGGTCGAGCTGACCATAACAAAGTTACAAATTCGACGCCGACACAGGGAATCTCGAGTCAGAAAAGGTCAGATGTAGCTCGATTGTGAATGTCGTGTCTGATTGGACAACCCGAGATAGTGTCTCTTACATCATTTGTTTTTATCAAAAACGAGAGTTTTTAAATAAAAACGCTTTTGGAAGTGATAGCGTTAACATCGAAGATGTAGTCGCTCGTCAGCAGAGATCTCCGTGCATCGTCGCACCCCACAAGAGGTATGAATGAGAGTCGTGGCAGAATTGAATGGATAAAACAAACCCTTCCACAACCAAGAAGTCCAGAATAAAAGAATTGAATCTCTCTCTGAGGAAAAATTGTCTTCAAATTGTCTCCTGCCTGTCTATAAAGTTTATCCACAGATCAAAGACCACCAGCATCGATCACGGCCAGAGACACTACGAAACCGCCGGCACAAATGGCGAACACGACCAGACGACGAAAGAAACTGTAAGGTAACTTTTTGTGCATCACATTTTTGGGTCCTAATCTGTTAAACTGAAAGAACTAAAACAGAAAGAAAAAGTACACCATGCTTAATTTGATATGTTAAAAAGAACTATGTTTAAGGTGAACAATGTTTAATTTGAAGTTAATTTGAGAGACTGAAAAGATAAACTGCGACAATGTTTTAACGAGAAAAATGTTTTAAAAAATGTGCTTAATGTAAAGAAAATGTGTTTAAAAAGAAATGTGCTTAACGAAAAATGTTTAATATAAGTAAAATGTGCTTAACGAACTGTGTAAAAAGAGAAACATGCTTGATGTAAAGAAAAATGCTTGATGTAAAGAAAAATGCTTAATGTAAAGAAAATGTGTTTAATGTAAAGAAAAATGTGTTTAATGTAAAGAAAAATGTGTTTAATGTAAAGAAAATGTGTTTAAAAAGAACTGTGCTTAACGAGAAGTGTTTAAAAAGTAATGTGTAAAAGGACTGACAGTTTAAAGGCTTAAAAGTGTTAAAAAAGTTTGAAAACGTTTCGTATTGTTTTCGGGTTTCTAGAAGCGTGTAAGAGACTTTAATTTTCATGTGCGTAATGCAACAAATCT
This sequence comes from Sepiola atlantica, assembly GCA_963556195.1. Classification (NCBI taxonomy): domain Eukaryota; kingdom Metazoa; phylum Mollusca; class Cephalopoda; order Sepiida; family Sepiolidae; genus Sepiola; species Sepiola atlantica. Next base: position 203,454,238 of record OY744517.1, read on the forward strand.
CTTCTTTTTGGTGCCGTGGCGATAATTTCATTGAGAATGTAAATTTGGATCGATTTTGTGGGACGAGCCTTGGTCGGCGCTTCCGAGTGATTTTCGCATGATTTCGTATTATGATTTTGTGGGAAGCGTTGGCCACGAGGTGTCGTCGATTCGAACGTGTAATGTAACACATACAATAACAAATAACATAACATAACAACATAACAAAATAACATAACAACATAACAAATATGCACAACATTTCGGCCTTCTTTAGTTACTTTTTATCATAGTCAATAAAATTGTAATTCATATGATTTTGTTGATCAGATAGATTCTGTTGTTGGCATCGGTTTCTAAAAAAGGGACCATGTGATGGTTGTCAACATGCATCTTGAAATTGGTGCGATAGAACTGGCAAGATTCGAACATGGCATGCCATATCATCAGTCTGTATCAGTATCTACTTCATCATCATCGGCCTCCTGGGAATTTCAAACTAAACCCTTCATTTAATCCATTGGGGCAACTTCTCCTTAATGAGTGTTTCATACCTTTCAGATATCGGCTATTGCTTAATTTAGTTTTATCTTAAGTTTCTAAAACAGGGGTTTGCATTCCAATCTCTAATCTATATTTGTCTAGGCCATTTTTGTAATAAAGCCAGTTCTCATCATCATAGGTTGTGGTGGACATGATGATCTTGAACCCTGATCGAGCAGTGGAAGTGGCCCCGACTTGCCTCATCCCCACCATTAAAGTGTCCGTCTTTGCCTGACATGTAGTTTGACAATTAAAGAAATGTCAAAATCATAAGTTACTAATGAGGATCGAACTCACAACCTATGAGAAACAAAATGACTGCAATAAGAAAATTCAATTTGATAAGACAAATGAATTGTCTGTATTCCCAGTGGTTAAAAAGAATTAAATCAGATTATTTAATGTCTGAAATTTGATTACTTTAGAGGGAGGAAGAAAAGGAGGAGAAAGACGAGAAGTGAAAGAAAACGTTCAGTGATTTGTGAACTGCCTTTAATTTGACTGAGCCAACAAATTGATTATTATTTTCATTTAATCCAGTGAAATTGAGCCTTAACGGTTTTCCCATTGAAGTCGGAATGTAAATGCTTCCCTAATCAAGTTTCAAACTTTTTTCATACTTATCACATTAGTGTCATCATTATCATTACTTTATCTACCTCCCAACATATAATCTCGTTACATATCAAAAGTTCCCATTTTATGATAAAGTTGATTTATCAGAAGTCTTAATTCAACTCAAATATTCCGAGATTGTCTCTAAAGAGTGATACTGATTGAAACGAAAAGTGTGCAAGTTTAAGTTTTGGAATTTGGGGAATAATGTGTTGATGTAATATGAACACAATATTGTAAGATTTAAAAAATAAACAAAAATGATTTCTAGGCTAGCGAAAAAATAGAAAAATGTCAGAGCAAATTTTGAGACTAAATAGTAAAGATGGCTCAGAACACCCCATGATACATGGAAGAGTGTGAGAAAACATTGTAATATCAAATAAAGTGAGCAATAAAAAAAATTATTTACTGTTTTGGGTACTCTTATAGCTGACGCACCATGTTTCCGTGATTTCGCGTCGTCAACGTTCGGGCAGGTCTTGGAAGCGCCCGAGAGTTGATGAAACGATTAACAGTTTGTTTTCGTTAAAATAAGAAAACAAAACAACAAAAAAATTGCTTAAAAACAGTTGTTGCGATGTTTATGTTAACAAGAAAAAAATTGACAAAAGATGTAAAAAAAAACATTGAAAATTTTTTTTAAAAAACAATAACATTTGCTTAACAAATAAAAAAAATCATCATTTGAAACTTTCCGGTGCACAAACAAAATAACATTTTTATTTAAAAACATTTGATTAACAATGGTTCCTTTGACAAAAAGGAACAAAAATAAACATCCAATTACTAACAGTTGTTTAGCTATGGTTTGTTTGTTCTTTATTTGTATATATGTATTTTATTTTATTTTCTTCGTTGTAATTTATCGGCTGGCAATCTTCAATTTAGCGTTTGGCAGTTTTCGCATCGTCAAGTCTAGAGTGCTTCCGTAACTTGCGCGAACGTTGACGACACAAAGTCACGGAAACATGGTGCGTCAGCTATAAGAGTACCGTGTTTTGTTTTAGTCTTCAAGGATAATCAATAAATTCGAATGGAATTCTGGCAAACAGTGGGACTTATCGATTCATGTGTTACTAGTTATGCAATATTTATTGAAATCAAAAATGCGTAAATTTAAAGGGATTTTTGAAGCATCCTATTTTTTATCTACATTAATATTCACTCTCTTCTTCCCTTAGATCACACGCATGTGTGATTGTATATAGCCAGTGTTCCCTCCCTACATTCGTCACATAATCAGCACTCCCTCTCTCTCTCTCTCTCTCTTATCTCTCTCGGCCTGCTTTTAGCTCATCTTCTTCTCTTTATTCATAACATTGTGAAACAACTTCACGTGTGTTTGTGCATTATTTCTCGCTACAAAAACGTTATTTTTGATAATTAGACATTGATTTTTTTTTTACTTTAATTGACTCCAAACAAGACACGTTGCCACTGAGACGTAAAGAGCTACTGTGAATTAAGGGGGCCAGATTTATAGAGGCATCTTAAGCGGAGAGTTGTCCGGCGAGATATTTATTCACATTACATTCATATTTCTGCATGTTGGTACAGTCAGGGGAACAGGGAGCAGGAAGGGAATTCCAAACGCAAGCAATTCAAGGAAAGAAGCCATCAGAATAGAAAGCTTTCCGGCATCTGGAATTATTATTTTTCTATGTAATAGAATATTTATTGAAATCAAAAATGCGATAAACTAAAACTATTTTCCTCCGATACGCGAAAGTATTTATGTCATTTAAAAAGAAATAAAAATAACTTGCAAGAGAAAGATGCTTCAAGAAATGTGAAGAGAATTCTCAAACAGGGGGGAAAAGTAAGTATTTCCTATTTTGTCTTATGTAAGTACAAAAAATATTTTTGTAATAATTTTTTTATCTTGTAGTTTACTGCTTTTTTATTTTTTATTTATTAACATAGTTCACCCCAAACAAGGCAGGACGCCACTGTAGACGTAAGGGGCTATTGAGAAAAAAAGGGAGAAAGTTTGGGTGGTCAACCTAAATTGGGAGCTGTGCAGCGAGATGTCTGTTTACATTAGTTTTAAATTTCTGCATGTCAGTACCGTCGGGAAAACAGGGGGAAGGGAGGGAGTTCCTAAGGCCAGCAGCACGAGGAAAGAAGCTTTTGGAGTAGAAAACTCTCCGGCATCTGGGGACCTTCACAGTGAATGGATGTGATTTAGCTGATTGTCGAGTTGGTCTAGTAAATTTACGTCGAGGGGACACCAGAGTAGCCAGTTCATCGGAGCACAATCCATTGAAGTATTTGTAAAACAAGCACAAGGATGCTACATTGCGGCGATGAGACAGGGACTGGGGCTTGGTTGACAGTGAGGGACCTATTAGGTTGGCGACTCTTTTTTGGACCTTGTCAAAGAGGAAGAGACTAGTAGATGATGCACCAGCCCAGATGTGGCAACAATACTCCATGCATGGGCAGATGGTGGCTTTGTAGAGATACAGGATAATGTCAGGTGTGAGGAGTTTAATCTTTAGTAATACAAAGAATAATTTTATAAAATCTGAAGCTTCCGATGCTGTACTGATAGTCGAGGACCATTTCACAAGATATTTACATGGTCAACAAAATCCTTCTCTTAAGTACAAAAAAAATTGTTTTTATAATTTTAATGATTAATCTTTAGTAGTCAAAAGAAAACGTTTTAAAACTCCCAATAATCTAAATTCTATAGAGGGGGGGGGGGTACTTTGTATAGTTTAGCGGAAAGTGTAAAGTTAACTTTGATCACACTATCTGTTTCTTCCCTCTCTTAATTGCTTTCAGCACTGTGTAAGCAACAGTGCTTTTTTGCCCATTTATCGTTTGCCTATATTTACCCTCTTTGTTATATATTGGGCAGCCTTAGATAGATGGGATAAGAAGTGTCAGAAAGTTCAATAAATCAAAGTTTGACATATGTGGGAACAGAGAAACGGAAATAAGAGGCACATGAGTCATGTGATGTGATCTACAAACTGAAGTGAGCGTTTTCAAAGAATACCTGGTGTGAATCGATGAAATAAGGTCTTAAAACATTAGTCAGAGAAGGCTAAAATTATACCTCTCTTTCTCTTTCTGTGTGTCTGATAAAAAAGCTAATAAAAAACAGAAGTATTTATATAAAATCGTCTCTGAGTTATTTAATTAAATGCAGCCAAACAAGCCATAGCAAAAGAAAAATAAGAAATATTCGATATTCTATTTTTATGCTTTATAGTGACGCACACGTTGGAGTCTTTTCTCTGCCATGTTGTGCAATGTTTTCTTGAGTATAAAGGGGAAAAACAATGATGTAAAAACTGTTACATTTACATATAGATACATTTATTTTCCAAAAACAAATGTAAGGGGATATAATAAAACATGAAAGGGGGTGAAAATAGTTACTAATGAACGAGTCTAATATTCCCCAAAATAATTAAAATAAACATGAATTGTCAGGGCAAGAAAATTTATAGAGATATGCATGGGCGTTGTAACATAGATACAACTTACTTTGATATTATCTAAGAAATGATGGCTGTGACCAGTAGAAAAGATCTTGTTTGAATATATCGGGGAGCCATAACTCTTACCCACAAAAAGGGTGTCTGATAGGAAACGTGTCAGAGTCGTTAAAAGTATGCTAAGATGGAGCGCCAGTTGGACACATACAGCTAGCTTAAAGCCCCAAACCAGAATTAGACAGAATATCTAGCACTAAATTCGCACGTGGGTGAATTTAGATATATTTTTGGTTTCTGGGAGTAGAGGTTGCATTCTGTGGTTGGCTAGTATAATTCAGGGGAGATAACTTGAATATGGTTTAAAGGAAATAACTCTTGAGCCAACACCGATTCAGATGCAAGAAGATAAAATGAACAAACCAAGTCTTTCAAGTTTGCATCTCTTAACCTCTTTCTCAAAGGAGATCATCATCATCATCATCATCGTATGTAATATCTTCCTAAACATTCTACTAAAATGGAGTTATTTTAAAGGCTTCAGGATAATGAGTAATATATTTAGGAAGATCTATCTACAAACTAAATGATGAGTTTATAGAATGAATTTCAATTTTCCAATTAAAAAGTTTATTATAAAAATAAATTGAATTAAATTGTTATTATGAACCCTGTATGTTTGCAATAAAAGAAAATGGGGAGGAGACAAAATGAGGTTGGTTGTGAGGGATGCAGAAAAGAAAACAGGATTTGGTGAGATGGTTAGAGTGTATGGTGTGGCCAGAAGGAAAAGGTCCATTGTGAATGAGAAAAAGGGATAGTTGGGATGGGCTTAATCACAATCAGGATGTAGGTGAATAGGTGTAAGGTTGTCTGTGGGTTTGGCAAGATGAATAACTGACCTTGAACCATCTTCAGGTCACTGAACGAATGAAATCACTGTGTTTTGTTGGGTTTAGCTTTGAGTTAATAATTGAGTGAACTTTTTAGGTGTGTGTGGTAAGGGATTGGTTTTTCACTGAACAGGAAGTGATGTGTCTAAAAAGCTATTTTATCACTTTTGGTTTTACTATCATTGACTCCACATCCGGTTGATATGGATGATAAAAAGATCTGATTTTAAGGCTTTAAAAGTTTTTTAAAAAATGGCATTTCAGTATACAGACAATTATAGTGAACACCCCAGAACATGAAAATGAAGCTTCCCATATCTTTTATGGTCAAGAGAACAGGGGGAGCAAGAAAAAATTTGTGCCAGGCATAAAAAAAAGTAGAAAGTTGAAACTTAAGCTTTTGGCGATGTCTTTGTGTCACTCAACCAAATGAATTCAATCTTAGAATGAGTCTGTTAATAGTTTACTTTTAATTTCTGTGTAGAAAAAAGAAAGCAATGATTCTGAATGGTCACTAGTTTATTTTACTGTATACTGGTTTGATTTGAAGTTGACTTTTGTTGGTTCAATTTGCAATACATGTATATTGGTTTACTCACAGTAAATGGTCAGCGGTTTGATTTGCAATACATGTATAGTGGTTTAGTTCACAGTAGATGGTCAGCAGTTCGATTTGCAATACATGTATAGTGGTTTAGTTCACAGTAAATGGTCAGCAGTTCGATTTGCAATACATGCATAGTGGTTTAGTTCACAGTAGATGGTCAGTGGTTCGATTTGCAATACATGTATAGTGGTTTAGTTCACAGTAGATGGTCAGCGGTTCGATTTGCAATACATATATAGTGGTTTAGTTCACAGTAGATGGTCAGCGGTTCGATTTGCAATACATGTATAGTGGTTTAGTTTACAGTAGATGGTCAGCGGTTCGATTTGCAATACATGTATAGTGGTTTAGTTTACAGTAGATGGTCAGCGGTTCGATTTGCAATACATGTATAGTGGTTTAGTTCACAGTAGATGGTCAGCGGTTCGATTTGCAATACATGTATAGTGGTTTAGTTTACAGTAGATGGTCAGCGGTTCGATTTGCAATACATGTATAGTGGTTTAGTGTACAGTAGATGGTCAGTAGTTCGATTTGCAATACATGTATAATGGTTTGGTTCACAGTAGATGGTCAGCGGTTCGATTTGCGGGATATCCTGAAAAATCATTTTTGATTCAAAATAGTCAAAGTTTTTATAATAAATAACTTCTACTTTAATAATACAAGGTCAGTCCCTCCCCAAATTACCCACGGTAAATTGTCAATAAAATTCGCTTCTTTAACCCAACCATATTTAGTGCAAACAAACTTCATTATATGCCTGATTTGTCCATGAAGTTTCAGTCATGAATCTCCAACAGTCTTGGTTTCTTTGCCATTCAATGGTCATATGCTCGGAATGTGCACCTTTGCGTAGATCAATACTAATGGTCGTTAAGAAGTTTTGGGCACACTTCAAATCACTTATTTGAATTGCTGCGGGGACACTTTGGTGATCGTCTCATCAGTATGAGTTTATACTCTGAAACTATACTATTACTTCTATTAATTGTACTATCTTTTAATGCTCAATTTAGTTTACTATTACTAGTTTATTTCAGACTAATGTACTATCCTCAATTCAAGGGAGAGGGTAGTGTATCTGTTCTGTTGTCATGAAACCATCTCTCAATTATTATCTCTTCATTGGAGGGGGTAGTGTACTATCTGTCTGTTTATCATGATATCATCCTCGCAGGCATTATCTCCCTTTGCGGGGATGTAGTGTAGTATTTTTTCTGTTGTCATGATACCATCTTCTTAAATATCCCTCCTATTTTGTGGGTAGTGTAGTATCTGTTCTGTCGTCCACGTTTAATCTTCCTCTGAGGTCATCAGAACTAATCTTGTCTTTAACACATCCATTGTATGATTCTCATATTATTTCTCTTTTTATGCAACACATTTCCTCAACCCTCACTGATCAGGTTTCACTTCCATACATCATCGCACTATGTACACATACTTAATAGACTCTTGCCTTGGTCGACAGTTGTAACGCTCTGCTGGTTAGTAATGGCAATTTTTGCAATCACACTAGCACCTTCAATTATTTTCAATAATAATAATAATAATAATAATAATAATACCACATGAACCCAAGGAAACTGAAACTGACAGAAATTTCATAAACTGCTCCCCCCCCTCCAACAAACCACACACACACAATGTGATGGTACCAGCCTCGGCTGATGCAAGATAGTTGTGAATGGTCAAGGAGGATAGAAAGACCGAGGAGGGAGAGCACTAACCAGACCTCCACTGGAAGGGTGCAGAGAGTACTGGGACCTTGGGGAGGCTTATTGCCACTCAAATCCCAGAGAAGACCAATAGTCATTGCCAGCGAGAAATCAATGGTAAGCGGCTGTTGCGATAATGCAAAATCATTTGAAATAGTTATTGAAAGAAGTGGAGAGTACTGGAAATCTGGGAAGACTTGTTGTCACTCAGACTCCAGGGAACACCAGATGATTTTAATTCTAGAAAATGTCTAAAATTTAAGGCTTAAGTTTAAGGAGTCTTAAGAAGAAATTGAAATTCAGGGAACCAGCAGTTATTGTCAGTGAGCAATCACTGATGATGACTTGTGTGAGAACTCCTAGTGAGTAAATAAATAATAATAATAATAATAATAATAATAATAATAATAATAAAGAAAAGTCTTACCAGGCACAACAATAACATTTTCAAACACTTCTCGGATGCTGTTTTTAATTGTATGATAGCCAAAGCTGTCATCTCCGTAAGGTGAGGTTTGTGAAGCTTCCATTGAATATTTCACATTTATTTGCACTCTTTCGTCCTGAATCACCTTCTTGCCAAAATCGATCACCTAAACATACGAAAAAAATGAAACATTTATAATCCTCAACTTAAGAGGAAAATAAAAGAATAACAATTAAGGCAATTGTGGTATACCAACGCTAGAGTCTCACAGAAACAAATTTTATGATCTGGTTTACATTATAAACAATACTAATACTTAGGTCAGCTGCTGCTGATACTTACGTTTGCCTGAATATATACTGAATTACCTCCCTTAGTGTTACACACAAAGGATATAGTTCTTTATGCATATAAATATTGAAACTGAGACAATACTGATTATTATACAGGGTGGGCCAAAATAAGGGTCCTATCTTTAAATTTGAATAACTTGAATTTGAATAACTTCCACAAAATAAAAGTTAAACTCACCAAACTTTATGTCTGTGTAGACTGACCCTTCCGAGATTTTTTGAAATAAACAAAACAAATTTTAGCCGAAAAACACTTCTTAAAACTTACAAAAACTAAAGTATTGTTTTTTACACTGTTTTGAGTTTTTTAAGCAAAAATAATGTTTTCTAAATGAGGGTACGTTCCTTAGGGCTAATACGGCTCATGCTTGCTTCGGAAGGGGTCCTTTACTTATTCTAAAAAAAATTTTTTTTTTAAATCAATAAATAAAAAAGTTATGAATTTTTAAAAATAGGACCCTTATTTTTGCCCACCCTATATTAAAGGCCAACAAAATGTTAGGCTTGGTTGTTTTGTTTTATAGCATATCAACTCTTTAGAGTTATTTAATGCCGAATCCGGTCATTTTGGTAAAAGTTCTTATGCTTCAAGTTTCCTACATGTTCAAGCACCTATTCATGGTGTTTGGTCGCGTGAAAGGGGAGAGGGAGGCTAATTGTTGTTTTTTGTTTTGGATTTTGCAGAACATGATTGAGTTTTGCAAAGAGAAAAAAACGCAATAAAACATCAATGTTTGGTGCATTTTGCATCAGGAAGGTGATATCTTCAGACAGCCTGATCTGGTAGCACCAGACAAAATGTTAGAGTCAGATTTTTACCAAATCTTCAAATTTTTAAGTTGCTCCCACTACGGTTCTCATAATTGGATCTGACTCTCAAGCACAACTTTAAAAAAAGGAACAACTCTAGCTCCCATTTCTTAAAACAATGAAGTGTCTCAACCTTCAATAACCGATGGCTGACCATTTGGGAATACTAAGCGCTGTATGTGGGAAGGTCGGCAGCACCTACTTGCAAACACTAACGTCATCAAAAATCTCCCTTGACCAGAATATACATGCAGTTGTAAATTAAATATTAATTAAACTTCCCCTTTTGAAGGAGGAAGCCGGCTCAGCCAGAGTGACTGCTGCACAATGAGGTGGAATAACCAGTTTTAAAAACTAAAACATTTCACAAAGTATTTTAAGTCAGAATTAAATGGATGCGTGTGTGCTGCGCATGTTAGACACTAAAACATAAATAAGGGTGTGACGCGCAGTTGTTGTCATTTTTTGCAAAAATAAGTTTAATGCAGATTTTCATCCGACAAGAAGTGTTAGATAGCGAAGGAGGGCCCGGAGGGAGGACACCTTAAAAGAAGAGGGAAGCCTAAAAGCGGGAGTCGAGAATCACGTGACTTCTGCCCAGAAGAGCGTTTCGGTCTCTTCGCCTGCTGACACCGACCAGGTCAGATGCGAGATGTGGCGGTCCCGGCCAGCCCAGCAGGTAGGAGGGGATGGTGGGTACATGTGACTAAAAGTCGGCCTGTCTAAATATGTAAATAATATCTCGCCCTTCAATTCCTTCCATTCTAAATCTCTCTCTCTCTCTCTCTCTCTCTCTAGTACAAACACATTTTATTTCTGTCTTTGTTTTTGTTAAAAATAAAACTCTTTAAAACAAAACCGATATCCACATGTCTCTGTATCAACAAGCAAGGAACAGGAGTCAACAGTGTGAGCATTGACGAAACCCGAGTTACAACAAAGGATGCACGGATGTATGATGTTTATGCAGCCATGACGGTAAGCAGTGCCTAACAGAAGTTCGCCAGTGTGTTTCATTAAGCCTCCATATTTGTTTACAGATTTGAGTGAACCAGAAAAATGATCCAAATGATGGGAAATAAAAATGTCAGCCAGTCAATTCCTTTTTTTCTCTCATTTAATTGTATTATTGCAAAAAGCAGTAAAGCAAAAAAAATGGAGTAGTTTTGATGCTCATCTCTATATTAATAAAATTATCAAACAACTTCATGTGTGTGTGTGTGTGATTTTTTTCTCGCATCAACGTAACTTATATAATTACACAATGAGTTTAAAAACTCTTTTTAATGGAAATCGCTCCAGACAAGGCATGAAGCCACTTGATGTAAGGAGCTAAAAAAATACAACTTCAAGGTCAAAACCCAGCCAACGATAAGTGTTATATGGCTAGATTCTGACCCAGAAAACAGCAATTCTTGCCCCTTTGTCAAAACATCGCTCATGAAATGCGAGGACTAAAGGACAAAATAAGGGAAGTGAGAGTTACGAGGTTGCCGAAAGTAAACCCAAGTTAGTTACTTTCTACTCTCCTTGAGTTATTATATTCATTTACTGTTTAATATGATTATTTATTGAAAAACAAAATTTTAAATGTCCTATTTCGAGCTTCATCAATATTTACTCTTTTCTTCCATTCACTCACATACAAGGCTGACACTACATAGCTAGTTTATCCTTCCCTGAATTCGTCACGTAATCAGCACCCATTCTCTTTATTCATTTGCCACCTCTAACTCTTAGCTTCTTATTTTTTATAAATTCAAGAGTTAAAAAAAAAACATGAAATAATTAATGCGATTTAATAAATGAAAGTAAAAAGATTCCTGGACAACACCGGGTAAGGATAGTTAGTTTAGTATAAAACAAAAACCGCTTCTGTTCCTACTCTCTCTGAATAAAATAGGAACGAGCATTCTTTGGCTACCACAAAAAAAGTGCAGAGTTTCAACTCTGTAAACGCCTGGGTGTGAGGATGTACTGTTGGAATACTTTGGATTATTGTGAGGTTATTCGTATGGCTTTGAATCAGTTGAATATCACAAAGGTCTAGGGATTATCAGTTTAAGATTTATTCAGTTTTTATAATATTAGTTTGTATCATCATCATCATGACTATGATGATAAGGTAATTTGTTAAAGGTTCTGTAAAGATGTTTTTATTAAGAGTTCCGTAAAAGTGCTGTTAGTTTATGGACAGATTATCTTGGTTGCCGATATGGACGGATTGCTGGAACATGTTCCGCTGATCTCTAGTTGTATTGTTACAAGAATGATTAGACATTAATTTGTCGAGTGGTCGGTGTATGTTGAATGTCGAGATGGAAGATAGCCATTTTGTTTAGTCGGCCGTGTCTGTGCGTATCTGACTTGAATTGGATAAGAAAAAGGACACCTGAGTTCAATATAAAATTACCAACGTCTTCTCTACAATAATATAAATAAATTTGTATTTAACAGGAACATAGGAATACAGGAATGTAAGCAAGATCGTATTAGAATAGAAATGTAATTTAGTTCAGATTTTTTTAATTTACCTTCCGCTAAAGTTATGGCGAGAGGCGAGTCATGTCTGTTCCTGGTTGGTTTCTCGACTGGAACTGAATTGTATTTAGCACCAATCAAGCTTTGGGCGGAAATTAGAAAAAGCTGTGTGTGTGCGCAGTCATGCACTAATCGCCTGTGTATCACTATGCAAGTTTGGATGTGCCTGTTTTCACCGACCGAATCACAACTTATTGCTACACAAGAGATTGTATGTACACACAAAAGAAAATAGATCTTTCGTCATGTAACTGCAACTACAAATTCAACTGCAGTTGGTGAAGCAGATTCTAGTCATTCCGACATTGCTGGTATGTGGTTTGTGTTGTTGCCTATTTGCTTTTGGCAGCTGAGCTGGATCTGAAGACTGGATCTTAGTGATGATGGGTTCTATCAAAACAACTGCAATCATGTTTGAGTCAGCGTCCTTCTGTCCGTCCATCAATCGATGCTGCTTTCATAGACCTACTAGTACTGGGACCTTGGGGCGGCTTATTGTCGCTCAAATCCCAGAGAAAACCAATGGTCATTGCCAGCGAGAAATCAATGGTAAGCAGCTGTTACGATAATGCAAAATCATTTGAAATAATTATTGAAAGAAGTGGAGAGTACTGGAAATCTGGGAAGACTTGTTGTCACTCAGACTCCAGGGAACACCAGATAATTTTAATTCTAGAAAATGTCTAAAATTTAAGGCTTAAGTTTTCATGTGACCTACTCAAAACACTTTTGTGTTCTTGGCCTTTTGGCTAAGATCAAAGTGTAGTATCTGTTCCGATGGCTACTGCACCCCACAGACTGGTATTGTCTTGGCCTTCGGGGCTTGATTTACGCCGTTCTATGGGTCTGTCCTGTGCAGTTCTAGGAGGTCCACCCTCCCAGGCTTTGCCTCCCCTCTCTGGGGAGGAGTAAGTTTATTGCTACTGCCTGAGGCGCCCCTACCGACGGGACTGCCCAGGCAATTTTTAAACCCCACTTTCCCGACCCGACCTTGGGTCACATCTTACTTGTGAGAGTAAAATAAAAACTGGCCTTGTGCCTAACTCCTGGAGAGGAGTAAATCAATACTCAAAAACACTTTTTCATTTCTGGGATTTGTTCGTCCTCTGATTGGTGTATAAATTTAAATTCAGATATTAGAATTTCAATTCTAGTCAAACTACACCTCACCATTTTAGTAAGTTTTCTTTGTCTCCTTTTTTAGCGCCCCCCCCCCTTTTGCAAGGAAAAGAAAATGAAGAAAATTAAAGAAGGAAAGAAAAAGACAGAGTAAACACAAAACGAAGAGAGAATAATGTTAACAAAACAGTGTGTATTCAATCTGCACGTGTTCACTACAATTGCTCATGCTGCAGACCTAAGACCATGCAACATTGTAGGTGTCATCATTTGCCGATGACACTGTTAAAGGTTTTTAGGAGTTGTGTAAATATTTAACAGGTTTTATTTATGTTGACATTCTTACAAATTCTTTATGATTAAAATGAAAAAAGAAAAAAAAATGGATTCCAAAATTGATGTTGAGTGTTAAGAGTAGAAAATGGGTTTCCCCTTTTTTTGTCTTTCATTACCTCTGCCACGGATTCAGAAGGATGAATACGATAATTGACAACAGCCCGGGCCAATGCAGGAACAATGTTATCCTGAAAATGAATAAAAATAACATGAATAAAACATAGTTGATCCAAAACATAGTTGATCAAAACATAGTTGATCAAAACATAGTTGATCAAAACATAGTTGATCCAAAACATAGTTGATCAAAACATAGTTGATCAAAACATAGTTGATAAAAAATAAATATATAGAGGAATAAAGAAAAGAAAAAAACAGAGAGGAATAATTTTTTAGAAATAAAAAAGAAGGAAAGAAAAGAAAAAAAAAGGAATAGAAAAAAAGAAAAAAGAAAGAAAAGAAAAAAATGAAAGAAGGAACAAAAGACAGAATACAAGAGAATAATAAACAAAAGTATTATGGGTTGTTTACAGTCGTCACTCCCTTGGTAAATAAGCAGATACTCTTAATGGACTTGACTTTCACCTCTTCTTCCTAGTCGAATGTTAAACACAAATTCAGCAGCAAGTGAACAGAAAATTCCCTCAGACCAACTACTTGGCACTGAATTTGTTTTGAATCTAAGTTTTTTATGTTTTCTGCAAATAAATAATTCAAAGTGTAGTGTCTATTCCTGGCTCCCTATTCCAGCTCCCAGGAACTCCGTTAATCTCGTTCCAGTTGTTACATAGTAAGTGGGTACGTTTGCTAGTATTCATCTCGTGATTTTAATTCACGAGCCGATGTCGACACGTACGCAGGTCATCGGATCAGCGAGTGCAGTCGAATGTAATCTCAACCCGGGGTTTACTGAAAACGGACGTAACGTCAGCTGGAGGAGAAAGAAGGGAAGAGAGGCGAGTTGCATGGAAGTTTATGAAGGCAACTGACGTGTTTAGTATGGCTAAATTTCGAATATAATTAAAACAATTATCCATAGCCCACAAATGCGCCCCCGCCGCTGGCAGGAGAGAAGGCCCACCAGCACCATCAATAAAGGTTCTTTTTTCAGATCAATGATTTCTTCATTCTTTGTGGTTGTGAAACAATTAATTTCAGGTGTCCCCAGTCATGGGAGGAAAACGAACGGTAGGATTGTGATCAGCATGTGATAACAAGGTGCATTCATGATCTAGTATATTCAAATTGATTGTGATCTGTAAGGCATTGAGCCCCCTCTGAGAGGGGAGGTACGCAACATAGCTATGGGGCCATATCTGATCTCTACCATGGGACCGTATTAAATTGCTGTCTCAATTTATTTTTATGTCTAGCAACAGGACGCTTATTGCAGTTTGACTAGTCAAAATTGTTAGCTGCTACAGTCATGGCTGCTGTGACTTCATCCAGCTATTGATTAGCACCACTGGTTCAGATGTTGACTCGATCAGCTGCTCATGCTGATGTTTCGGCAACTTCATCCAGCTGTCGACTACCTCAACATGACCAGTCATCGTACTTGACCAGCCCTGAACCGAACTCATTAACTGATGTCTCTTTTTCTTGATCCGTCTCTTGCGACTAATCTAGCCTTCTTAGGACAAACTGTCTTTTTCAGGACAATCCACAAAACTACTACACTTGTGATCTATCTGTTCTTTCCAGAAAAATCCTGTTCTTTTTAAGACAATTTCTCTTTCAGTTTTCCGAGCTATTCTTAAATGTTAGGGAGACGTCCACACCCGACTAGTATTGTTGGAGAAGCGACCACACCTGCCGAGCTGTTTTTCAACCTCAGTGTGACGTCAACCTCTGATAATCATTGTTAAAGATGCAAATATCAGCGTTTCTGTGGCGATTGCATCTAACCATCCGCAAAAAAATAAAAATAAAGAGTAAAAAAGGAGGAGATAAAAAAGACAAGAAAAAGTAATTGTTTTTTTATTTTTATTTTGTCATATTGATTCTTAACATCTTCATGTTTTTATAATAGTTATAAACAAATAGGTGATGCTAAGTGATGAAACTAGTTAAGTACCTTTTCTACAGACAATTAAACAAAATGAAATAATTTGAGTAAGGTTCAATTATGTTTAAATAAATTCAAAAGCTTATTTTTATTAATTCAAATAATTTAGCAATTTATTTATTCGATATTTTTACGTGAATTCTATAAGGATTTTGTTTTCATTTTCTTTATAAATAATTTCCAGTAAGAAGGAATAGGTGTACAATCCAGATATAAACAAATAGTTGCTTATGACAATAAAATATAATTTTCTATAAGAATCTTATAAAATGAGAAAAATATTTCCATAAAAATCTATAAAATAAAAAATTTCTATAAAATCTATAAAATTTTAAAAATTATTCCTTTATTTAATGCGCATTTTTTTTAAATAAAAAGAAAATTAAGTTTGAATATTATTTTACTTTAAATTAAAACACAATTTTTGTATATATACATAGGACTGAATTTAGAGAATGCAGAAATAAATAATTTCTGTAGAAACACAACTTAAAAATGCATCTTTGTCCACAAAAACATGTTTATAAATAAATAAATATTTAAAATAAAATAGTATGATATGGTTCTTTGTTTTCGAGGTACTTCAAAAGCTGAGTTTATATTAGGCACCCAATCAGTTTTTTGACACAGCTGGATCATCGCCACAAAGGACTAAGGAAAGATTTTACATTGCATGTTTCTTTAACAAATTCTAAACCGCAACAAATATATGACTTCAAATCTTTTTTATGTCACATGATTATATTAACCAATGAGATACAAGGCCTGTCTAAAAAGCATCTGCCATTAGGCCAGAAAAAAATATTTCAAATATGTGACGGGGTTGGGACCCTAATCCCCTTCAAAGTAGGCCCCTTGTGTTTGCACACACTTAGCCCACCGATCCATCCACTGCCGGAAACACCTCTGGAAATCTTCTTTTGGAATGGTGTTCATCTCCGCTGTTATGTTAGATTCAGCAGGTGTTTGGAGAAGATGTGATGTGTAACACAAATTAAGGAGTGGTTCAACTGATTCAAAAATGGCCGCACTTTAGCGGAGAGTGACCAGCGTTCTGGCAGGCCCCAAAAATGCTTGGAGTGCAGCTGTTGTTGAGAGGGTTCGAATAAAGAGATAATGCGGAACATGGCGGCGGAGATGAACATCATTTCAAAAGAAGACTTCAAGAGGTGTTTCCGTGAGTGGATGGATTGGTGGGCTAAGTGTGTGCAAGCAGAAGGGGCCTACTTTGAAAGAGATTAGGATCCCAACCCTGTCAAAAATGTTGGCAAACTAGAAGAGTACCCGACTCAAAGTCAGCAGCAAACGGTGTTCGGTCAGATTTAGTTCCTGATATTAAACTTTATCTGTAATATAACTTGCGGCCAGAGTTTAGGTTTCCCAAATTTATTAATTTATTTATTAAATTGTTAGGTGAAAGTAACAAAACCCCTCTCCTCATGTTAAGAATGGCTTTCTAAATAATAACGTTATTATTTCAGCATGGTCCGTAAACTGCAGAAGCTTATTTAGAAAGCCATTCTAAACATGGGGGGGGGGAGTAACTATTCCATACTTTCACCTAACAATTTAATAAATAAATTAATAAATAAAAATTAGTACAAAACTTGGCAAACCAGAAAAGTAAGCGATCCAAAACAGAAAGTCTTTAATATCAGGAACTAAATCTGACCGAACATCGTTTGCGGCTGACTTTGAGTCGGGTACTCTTCTGGTTTGCCAAAATGTCCCCTTAAGTCTGAAGAAATAAAAAACGTTTTAGTATGCCATCTTAACTTTTTACAGAGTAACAATTTACCATTTACCTTTTTATACGAGCGACAAGAAAAAATAATGCAAACAGAATGACAATAAAAAGTAAATATTTCAACAAATTATTTAATTTCCCAAAATCAAAAATTAAAAATTAAAAAAAAACTGCTGTGATGGACAATAAAAAGTAAATATTTCAACAAATTATTTAATTCCCAAAAATCGAAAATTGATAATTAAAAAAAAAAACTGCTGTGATGGACAATAAAAAGTAAATATTTCAACAAATTATTTAATTCCCCAAAATCGAAAATTTAAAATTAAAAAAAAACTGCTGTGATGGACAATAAAAAGTAAATATTTCAACAAATTATTTAATTCCCCAAAATCGAAAATTTAAAATTAAAAAAAAACTGCTGTGATGGACAATAAAAAGTAAATATTTCAACAAATTATTTAATTCCCAAAAATCGAAAATTGATAATTAAAAAAAAAACTGCTGTGATGGACAATAAAAAGTAAATATTTCAACAAATTATTTAATTCCCCAAAATCGAAAATTTAAAATTAAAAAAAAACTGCTGTGATGGACAATAAAAAGTAAATATTTCAACAAATTATTTAATTCCCCAAAATCGAAAATTTAAAATTAAAAAAAAACTGCTGTGATGGACAATAAAAAGTAAATATTTCAACAAATTATTTAATTCCCAAAAATCGAAAATTGATAATTAAAAAAAAAAACTGCTGTGATGGACAATAAAAAGTAAATATTTCAACAAATTATTTAATTCCCCAAAATCGAAAATTTAAAATTAAAAAAAAACTGCTGTGATGGACAATAAAAAGTAAATATTTCAACAAATTATTTAATTCCCCAAAATCGAAAATTTAAAATTAAAAAAAAACTGCTGTGATGGACAATAAAAAGTAAATATTTCAACAAATTATTTAATTTCCCAAAAATCGAAAATTTAAAATTTAAAAAAAACTGCTGTGATGGACAATAAAAAGTAAATATTTCAACAAATTATTTAATTCCCCAAAATCGAAAATTTTAAATTAAAAAAAAACTGCTGTGATGGACAATAAAAAGTAAATATTTCAACAAATTATTTAATTCCCAAAAATCGAAAATTGATAATTAAAAAAAAAAACTGCTGTGATGGACAATAAAAAGTAAATATTTCAACAAATTATTTAATTCCCAAAAATCGAAAATGTATAATTAAAAAAAAAACTGCTGTGATGGACAATAAAAAGTAAATATTTCAACAAATTATTTAATTCCCAAAAATCGAAAATTGATAGTTAAAAAAAAAACTGCTGTGATGGACAATAAAAAGTAAATATTTCAACAAATTATTTAATTTCCCAAAAATCGAAAATTTAAAATTAAAAAAAAACTGCTGTGATGGACAATAAAAAGTAAATATTTCAACAAATTATTTAATTCCCCAAAATCGAAAATTTAAAATTAAAAAAAAACTGCTGTGATGGACAATAAAAAGTAAATATTTCAACAAATTATTTAATTCCCCAAAATCGAAAATTTAAAATTAAAAAAAAACTGCTGTGATGGACAATAAAAAGTAAATATTTCAACAAATTATTTAATTCCCCAAAATCGAAAATTTAAAATTAAAAAAAAACTGCTGTGATGGACAATAAAAAGTAAATATTTCAACAAATTATTTAATTTCCCAAAAATCGAAAATTTAAAATTAAAAAAACCCTGCTGAGATGGACAATAAAAAGTAAATATTTCAACAAATTATTTAATTCCCCAAAATCGAAAATTAAAAATAAAAAAAACCCTGCTGTGATGGACAATAAAAAGTAAATATTTCAACAAATTATTTAATTCCCCAAAATCGAAAATTAAAAAAAAACAAAAAAAACTGCTGTGATGGACATGAAAGAATCAACAGCAGCTGTCTGTCTGGCGGACGGGCATAAATAATAAAAGTCTCTCTGGATGTATTTTTAAACTATCTATCTATTTACATACACAATCAGTTGAGGACACAAACATTAATATACAATGATTCACCATTGACCCATCGAATCACAGGCCGTGTAGTATTTTTTATAATCCTTTACAGGTCTGTGTTTTTAGTTTCTAGATAGACCTATACCATGCCTAGTGAATTTGATTTCATAAATTCAAGTAACAAAAATGTTTATTTAATTTTACCTTAATCCCAGCATCAAATCGAGTCACTGCACTGACTGTTCTCACCAAGGCATTCGTATTCGGCTTCAGAGAAAGAATCCTACCAAAAAAATCGACAACAAATCTCAAACATGGAATTAATTCAAAATTCATACAATTTATTTGAAAAGCTTTACGAGATTGAAGATTTTGCTCGTCTCATAAAATAAATATTTGATAATATATAAAATATTTCTGCCTCCACCCCCACCGCAAAATGGGTTAATCCTCTTTTCCAGAAATGCCTTGTGTTTTATACATGAATTTGAAACCTCCTCGAGGCTGATTTTATCCTAAACATCTCAATATCATAATTTTCAAACAGACTCTCATTCACATCTAACCGAGGCAATATTATTATTATTTACTCATATGACATTATTATTTTTTATTTTTTTTATTTACTAGGAGTTTTCAAACAGGTCATTATAAATGATTGCTTGCTGATAATAACCGGTGGTGTTCCCTAGAGTCTGAGTGACAATAAGTCTCCCAATTATTATTATTATTATAATTATTATTATTATTATATTTTATTTCAAAAAATTTTTTTAATGTTGGTTTGTTATTAGGTTGTTCAGAAAATACTGGCCGATTTTTTTTACCACCTTTAAAAAGTTGAGATACGTCCTAAGATAGAGTACTGCTGCCACATCTGTGGAGGTGCCATTCACAGTATTTTCTTGCCTTGACAGAGTACAAAATCGACTTCACAATCTAGTGGGGATGATATTTTCTGTTCTTTACAACCCCTTTCTCGCAGAAGAGATGGCGCTAGTCTTTCTCTACTTCATCGTTATTTCGATGGAAGGTGATCGACTGAGATTCAATTCCACAACTACAAACAACTTTTCTTGAACAGAGTTTCTCTTCAAGAACTTCTCATCTGTGGAACACGGTGCCACGGGATTAATTCCCTACAGGCTACAACATGGTCATCTTCAAACCCAACGTCGATCAATACTTGTCGCAAATCATCCCCATCAGTCATCAAATTTCATTCATTTCATTTATTATTTTCAATCCTTCCATAAAATTTCTGTATTCTTTAAAAGTCTCTTGCTCCCCAAAAGTCACCAAAACCCTTGCCCTCCCTTTGCACACATGTACTTTTGATGAGACTCAGTGCATGTGAGTACTGTACACAATGAGTTTAATATAATCACTCAACTGACACTCTATCATCATCATCATATTCAGTTTAATGTCTGTTTTACATGCTGGTATGCATTGGATGGCTTTTAGAAATTAACTTCCAAACTAACTTATCTCTTTATGCCGTAGGTCCATTTTTACACTTTCTCCCATGTTTTCCTTGGTCTTCTCCTATGAACTGAACCTGTTACCTCAACTGTTCTACATTTACTAACCCAAGAACTCTCACATATTTTTTCAACGTGGCCATACCATCGAAGTCTCCTGTTCTGCACACATCTCCCTATACTGTCTAGATTTAATCTTCTCCTTAGGTCATCAGAACAAAACCTGCCCTTAAAACTCCCATTACATATCCATCGTATCGTCATGATATCATTTCTGTATGCAACGCATGCCTTCAATCCTCACTAGCCAGGTCTCACTTTCATACATCATACTGCATATCGACAGTGGCAACACTCTGTTTGTTAGTAATGGCAGAAGTTCCCTGAACTTACTAACTCTTGCAATCAGACTAACACCTGCTCTACCATGTGCTTCTCGATAACCTCAATAGCTTCACCATCCAGATATACTTTCTCCACATCTGAATCCTTATCTTACAGGTACCATAAAAGATTAAATTTGACCTGATTCCTTTCCACAAACTAAGCAAGGAAACTTTCCTCTTTTGGGGAGCTTTCAATCACTGATTATCATTTTTGTCTCGGTAACATTAACTCTCAGACCATTACTTTCCATAGTTTTCCTCCATATAACATATATGTATATGTTACCACCAGGATATAATGGGATCATAGTTCCATGTGAAAAAAAAAGATATAATGTTGATAAAGAGTACTAGTTGTAGTTTCGGCTCTACTTGCCTAGTTTTTTCATTTTTTTTAAAAATAATTTTTCTTTGTTTTATATAATTAGCACCGAAGATAGCCACACCAAGAAATAAATGCAAGAGCATTTTACAAATATCTTGGTATAAGCCGAAACAATTGTATGCTGAATAAAAAAACAAGTTTTATGAAATGGCATGAATCTGTTCTTCATAACATTGATATGGTATAAAATTAAATAAAAAAATATTGTATATATATATATATATATATATATATGTGTGTGTGTGTGTGTGTGTGTGTGTGTGTGTGTGTGTGTGTGTGTGTGTGTGTGTGTGTGTGTGTGTGTGTGTGTGTGTGTGTGTGTTGTGATGGGTCACCGGACTCCCCTAGGTCACTAAAGAAGTAAACCAGTTTATAGAATATATATATGACTACGAACAGTAGTATGTGTATTCGACGGTATTCGAGTATATTAGGTTAATCCTATTGGATTACCGGTAGTGCTATTGTTTTGTACAATATATACGTTGTAATAAACCATCCTATTTTAAAGACCTTACACTCTGGTTATTTTTGTTATTATAACTTCTAACCAAGTTATATCAGCTGGCGACTAAAATTTCGAAAACGAACCCATAAAAGATATGGCAAACAAGGATTCGAAACGAAACTAAAGTTTGGAATATATTCAGTCACGTGCGTGCTTTGTATTATTCAGTAAATACATGCAAGTCACATTGTGAACGAAATAATTCGACTGACGTTGATATCAACTGCAAACGTGGTTCGCTAATCGAATTCACACTACAAAGAAGGATTTACTTCAACACGGTACAAAAAAAATTAATCCAACAAACAGTTGTTATCGTCGGACGTATATGTGCACTAACGAACAAGGATTATTGTGGATTTGTTTTGTTTTTTCCAGTAAAACTAAAAGACATCGTAAAAACAGGCGTGTCAAAGAGGAAAAGCTTTTTCTTTTAAAAGTAAGAGTACTTTTATTGTTCGATTTTTAAGAGAAAAATGTATGATGGACCATGACTCAAATTAGAACTCGGACCTTTAACATTACGAACTATACAAGATAAAAGTTCAGTAGAATACGTTTTAGTTACTAATAATAGTACACTCACTGCTATTCCTTATTCTAAAAAAAAAAATCTTTTTGTGTCAGGTTCTTCTGAGTATTTTCAATATGAAGCAATTAGTCGAAATGACTAAAATGCAACACCAACGACAACAGCATTAAGAGTTGCAGCAACAAATACAGCAACAACAGAAAAGTTTAGAAAAATTCTGAAACAGACCACCGGTGAAAGAAAAAAGTTTTTTTTTCTGCTGAAGGAATTGCAAATTCTTTATCTGAATTTGTATACGAACCTGTTTCTGGCATTACATTTCTAGCATATTTCAGACGATTTGAAACGATATTTACTAAAAGGTGCTTAGATTGGTTGGATGAAGAACGGGTAACCCTGTTATTACAGAAACCGAGAACAGAAGAGAATACCAAATATACGAACTTGATATTGCCCAGAAAACCCAAGGAAGTTTCGTTCGATAAAACTATAAATATACTGTCAACGATTTTCGACGAAAGAAATAGTCTATTCCACACGCAATACAAATGTCTAAACATCGTTAAAACGGATAACGAGGATTTTTTGGCATACACAGGAACAGTAAACTCTTTGGTTGAGCAAGATAGATGAAATCCGCAAAAATTTCTTCAAATGCCTAATCTTTGTTTAAGGACTAACAGCCCCTAAGTACAAACAAATAAGGTCTAGAATCTTAACAATGGTGGAGCAAGACACGAAAATCACGTTACAAAGAGTGACAGAAGAATGTCAGCATCTCATTAATGTTAAAAGAGATAATACCCAAATTGAGGAAAAAAGTGTTGCCAAAGTACAACGCCTAAAAAACAAAATACTCCTAAATTCAAAAAGACAAGAAAATGTCAGACGTGCAGAAATAATATGAATACTAAAGATGTATGTTTGTATAAGAATAAGTTCTGGGAATCTTGTGGAATTAAGGGTCATAAATGGTCTGTTTGCCGCAAGAATAAGAAAAAGAATTTTGAAAAAGTAAACGTTGTGTCATCAATAAAAGAAATTCAGGGGAAATCGAAAATACGTAGACATACGTATAAATGATCGTACAATCACTTTTTTACTGCATTCTGGCTCAGACATAATTATTATTGACGAACAAACATGGAGAAAAATTGGAACACCCAAATTATCTGAAACCAAGAAAATTGTCAAAAATGGTTACAGGAAAAAAAAACTTTAAAGGATAATAGAATTGCTTTCTGTTGCAAAACTGTAAAAACAAAAGTATATGTGATTCAAGGGGTTAATTCATGTCTTTTCAGAATAGACTAGATAGTACTGTTCAATTTATTTGAAATCCCAATGAACTCTTTTTGCAACGAAATAAACAGTGTAGAAAAGAAAAATTTATATTAAAAATGAAAAATTCATGAATGAATTAAAAGAAGAATATCCCAGAGTTTTCTTTGGGGGTTTGGGTTTATGTACAAAGACAGAAGTCAAGTTTGAACTTAACGAAAATGTCACTCCAATTCTTAAACCAAAGAGAAACGTCATTTTTTCCTCCTCCGACACAATTAACAAGGAACTGGAAAGATTAGAAAAACTGGGAGTTATATCTAAGGTAGATCATGCGGACTGGGCATCACCCACCGTTTACATCAAAAAGAAAAACAAGAAAATAAGAGTGCGCGCCAATTTTTTAACCGGGTTCAACGATTACCTGAAGGATCATAATTATCCACTTCCTTCGCCAGAAGACATTTTCTCTAAGTTAAATGGAAGAAAGATTTTTTTAAATTGATCTATCTGACACATACTTGCAGGTTAAAGTGAACGAGGATTGCTCAAAATATTTGTGCATAAATACACATAAAATAATTTTTGAACTAAATAGGCTCCATTTCGGCTTAAAGGTCACCACAGCTTTGTTCCAGCAGATTATGGACACTATATTGACGGGTCTTTAGTTTGCTATCGCCTATTTAGACGATATTCTAGTCAAAAGTAAGAACGTTCATGAACACAAAAAACACATCAGAGCTATGTTCAAACAACTAGAAAAATTTGGTTTCAAGTCCCGAGAAGTGTCAATTCTTCATGGAAAGAATTAAATACCTCAGACAAGTGATAGACAATAAAGGCAGGAAACCGGACCCACAGAGAACAGATTCAATTAAAAATATGCCTGCACCCGACACAGTTGCAAAACTACAATTGTTTCTTGGGTTGCCCCAATATTATGCGATCTACATTTTAAAAATGTACGATTTTAAGAGCCCCCCCCCCCTTAACGAATTATTAAGGAAAGACAAAAATGGATATGGTCAAAAGATTGCGAAAGAAAGTCTACTCTCAGATCTAGCCTTAGCTCATTATGATCCTGTAAAAGAAATCATCCTTTCGACTGATGCTAGTGAATACGGAGTGGGTGCTGCACTGCTACACAAATATGAAGATGGTACTACTAAACCGACTCTCCTACTAGCTGAGAAAAATTATAGTCAGATCGAGAAAGAGGCATTATCAATTGTGTTCGGAGTTAAAAAATACCATCACTTTTTACATGGTAGATCATTTATACTTCAAACAGACCATAAATCGTTAGTAACTATATTTGGGTAAAAAAAAAGGCATTCCTACCCACACTGCTAACCGTTTACAGCGATGGAGGGGGGGGGGTAACCCTACTGAACTATCATTTTAGGATAGAATACATTGCATCAAAAAAACATGGGCATGCTGATTGACTGTCAAGATTAATCCCCAAAAATGAAGAAATTTAAGAAGTGACGGTTATAGCAGCACTAAAAGAGGAAAAAGAAATCTCAGGTCTATTGTTAAAAATTATCAGAGAATTACCTGTAACATTGGAACAAATAAAAAAGGAAGCCGGAAAAGATGATTTTATATTAAAAATAAAGGACCAGACGAGATTAAACGAAAAAATGAAAAAGGGAACTCAGATTTTACCTTTCTCAATATGCGACAACACTTTAATGTATGCAGATAGAATTGTAATACCTTAATCTCTACGTAAAGTTATGCTGAAAGAATTTCATACCGGTCATCCTGGCATGTCTTGAATGAAATCACTTATGCAGTGCTACACATACTGGCCAGGAATGGACAAGGAAATAGAAAGTTTTAAAGACTTTACAATCTGGTGATTTTTGTTATTATAACTTCTAACCAAGTTATATCAATATATATATATATATATATATAATTAATCGGTTTTGTTATTGATAAGACTGGTAACACCAGAAAACCTCTCTTATAAAATGATTCCACTAGTATTGATCTCGGTATAATATAATCACAATTTAAAAAAAAAAAAAAAATTAAAAAATTAAAAAAAAAAAAAATTAAAAAAATATAAAAAAAGTAGAGGGAATAAATAAAAAAATATAATCACAACAAAATTCACTACAAATAGTAAACAAAACATTAAAATAAAATAAATAAAATGCAAAAGTAGCAATTAATACCCTAAATTAAAATTATCAAACATTTTTATCCACATGATAATTACTTATTAGAATTAAAATAAAATGAGAATGACGGTTGTAACCATAATTCTCATTTTAAATTTAACTCTCTCCGGCCATCGCCCCATCCCCCTCCTCCCACCCCGGCCGAGATTGAGATTGACACAACACTGACACGTGCAAAACCTCCCACGTAATAATTTGAAACACGACTTGTTGGAGTCCCCCCCCCTCCCCTCTCATGTCCCATGTCGCCGTTATAGACAAAGCCCCAACTCTATCCCCCTCCCCCTCCAATGTATTTTCAATTTTCAATCTCCCGTTAGAGGGAACTTAAAATTTTATGCCATTTGAATTCCTTTCGCCCGATGAGTTGGTAGCTTCTCGCACCAATGAAACAAAACCTGTTTTGTCGCAATTAATGGAATAAAATCAAAAAATATATATATATATATATATATATATATATATATATATATATATATATACTTATATTATAAAATAATATATTACATAAACAGGTTTGAAATTCGACCAGGGAAGCATTTACCCACTGACTTTAATGGGGCCGTGAAAGCTCAATTTCACTGAATTTAATAAAAATAATCGACTTGTAAAAATAATGCGGATAACAAATCACTGGACGTTTTCTGTCACTTTTCTCCTTTTCTTCCCCTTTAAGTCGCCGATTTCAGACTTTAAATAATCTGTTTTAATTCTTTTTAACCAATGGGAATACAGATAATTTGTTGGCTTGTCTTTTTCTTATTAAAATGAATTTGCTTATTGTCGTGCAATAACCAGTTGTTCTGTTTCTCACAGGTTATGAGTTCAATCCTTACTAGCAACGTATGATTTCTGATTTCGACATTTTTTTAATTTTCAAACTACACGCCAGGTGAAGACGGACCCTTTTATGGTGGGAATGAGGTAAATCGGAGCCATTTCCACTACACGATCCGACTTCAAGATCATTATGTCCGCTACACTCACCCCTGATCTCCTGATCACACAAATGACACTGCAGGTGTGGTCTTCTGTTTCAGGTGTTCTTCTTAATTTCATTTTCCTCAGAGAAGCTCTTATTGGGTACATTAGAATCTGTCGGCAAGCTACTGATCTCAGAGGTGAATCCAACCTCAAGTAGATTGATCACTCTGTATCTTCCTTATAATCTTCGTCATTTGAAAAAGGCGACCCTACAAATGAGTGCAGATCTCTAACATTACTCGGTGTTCCATCAACCTGAACCGACTGCTGACTGATCACTTTGGTTACGTGCTCAGTTCCGAATTTAGTCGTGCACCTACTGTGTGGGGTCTTAACCAAGACATCCCCTATCTTGTACCTCCCTTCAATTATTTGTGGTTCAATGCCTCTTACCCGGATGTGGTACCTATGTAGTAAGTCAGCCAGCAGTGTAGAAGATAAGAGGTTGTCATTTGGTGTGACATTATGCCAGTAGACAGCCTCCAATGTAGAGCAATTCTTCCTAGCTGCAATCGTTTTTACGTTTCTGTGACTGCGTTCCACAATGCCATTCCCGGACAGAACGTAAGCAAATCAGAAACTCAAATGCACGCCTCAACTACTCGCAAATTCCTTAAATTGCCTGCAGTGTCATTATCGGTCAATATTTTCGTTGGTGAGTATTGTTCATAAAAAACTGTCTTCAGCTGACAAATGATGCTGGTCGAATCTTGCTGCCGCAGTGACCACCACATTGCAAAACGGAAGGGACCACAACCCATAAACATTAGAAAATAGAACCCCTCGTAATGGGTTACATCCATTGCGAAACTGCTCCAGTTTTTTTATTACGCTTAGATCTTTTTTTCATTGTGCTTGATAAATCAATTGGTAAGCTTCGCAGATTTGATAAGTCTTTTAGACATCAGTGGATCAACACTTCTGGAAAAATATAGGGTCCTTATAACACTCGGGTGGCCACTCTGTTGGTGAATGTTGACCATGTGACTTTCGTTTAATTTGATTGTTGCAATGGCACATTCTCCAACATTGGTTCTCCTCTTTGTGGAACTCTGGTGCGATTATCAGCTCATTTTTGGCAGGATTTTACCAGCATTATATTTATCGTCAATGCGTATTCCTCTGCCAGAGATCATAGTTTCCAAGTGCCACAACACCAACATCTCACCAGCCACCTTCATATTTAGGTGTGTCTTCCCTGTCAGGGTGTCAGACACCCATCGATGCACACATGCTAGATCGGTTATTACATGCAACACTTGTCAGTGAAGGACCAGATTAACATTTCAGCCAGATTGATGTGCCTCGCATCATTGGTCGGACACAACCAACAGGCATGTTTCACGATGCTTCCATTCACTTCAAATGCCACTCCCATAGCCACGGCACTTGCGTCCACCCAGACCTTCATTTCGTTGCTATTCATGCACCAGTCTCCCCTGATACGATCTAATTTGCAAATTCTGACCATTGTTTCTGTCAGCATGCGACAAAGAAAGGCATCACTGATGTCATCGTCCCATCCCTTGGTTAGCACCTTGATGCTTGATAAATGCAGTTGCAACCCAGTTGCACACGGGGAATGGCCCACCAGTTTCCCACACAATAAAATGTATGTTGACAGGTCACTACACAGGGAATTTCTGGAACCTAACATCCACATTTCCATTGGAACGAATCGTTCTCTCCCCAGACCTGCGAACCCAGGCTTTACCTCCATCTCTCAGTTGTTCTGATTTTTACTGACTAACTTGTAATCTAAATAGTGTTGCCGCATGCACATCACAGAAACTAGTCTTTCATTGATGAAGATGTTGTCAACGTATGTTGATGTGGCACTCTTGACTTCCTGATCTTGGGACGTCATCACAGCAATAACAGATTTGATAACAAATGTTACATTTAGGTTGAAACTGAATTGCGTAAGGCAAAACCGCTTTTGATAATTACTGTTTGAAAATGCCATAAAGCTTTGTTAACATAAATTTGTAGGTATGCATTTCTTAAATCCAAAACTAACATATCAGCCCCTTGTCACTGCTATACTGCTGTCACAATGCAGTCAATGCTTTCATACTCCGATCAAACGTTACACTAAAGTCTGGCTCATCGATCAAAATAGCAGCACACCTATTTAGGTTTCTTAAATGCACTTCATCTAAATCAGTCAGATGCACACCTCTAAGCTCCTTGATCGCATCAATCCCAAGAAGGAGATCAAATCCCAGCAACCGTTCATCCAAAATCAGGGCCTCAATATTCATGGACTGAACTTGCTTGACGATCAACTTGAAGTTGCTGTACCCTAGACACTTCAGGGTCCTTCCATCAGCAATCAATACTCCCACCTCATTCTGCCTCCAGCAGCTACACATGGCTTTGCTCACCAGCGTTTGTGAACATCCGGAATCCACCAGAGCCAGTCCATCTACAAACACTTTTACAGCACGTAATTTCCGGTTTTTCACTTGCTTGGGAAGAAGACTGGTGCCGACATCTTCTTCCCCTTGGGCATTTTCCTGGCACTCTTATGAAATGTGGCCAAGTCCATTGCATTGAAAACACCATTTTTCACTGCCAAACTTACGTACTCTGTTATCATCTGACCCCTCTCCCTCTTTTTCTACAATTTCTCACCATATGGTTAGGCTTAGCGGGGAGGGGTGAGTCTTACATTCAAACAGAGTCGTCCTGCCGATGCGACAGCTGATATATGGCACTCATCATCATCCATCATGATGCTGCTCTATATTCATTGTGTCTGAGAAGCTGCCTGATGTGTTGTTGCAACGTTGACACAGATGCACATGCCATCCATCGATCATGCAGCGGTTTTCCAGCCAGTCGAATCAAGCGATGCATTTCAGCCAAAAAGAGAGAGAAAGAAAGAGAGAGAGGGATAGAGAGGGTGAGGCAGAGAAAAAGAAGGAGAAAATCGTGTTATTAAAGCAAGCTCTTTTCCTGTGGTATGAAATACACTACAAGACAAGATGGAGTTTTAATGTACTTTATTATTCTGGTTTCCAGAACACCAATTTTCCAAGCATGAACTAGAATCCTCTCACTGTATGTCTTTTATATCTTGAAACCTAATCCATGAGTGGAGAGATTCCAGTTTGGTCCATCGTACTGGAAAAAAAGTTGTATCTCCTAATTCTTTTGTGAGTCACAGTAGTTCTCACATATTAACCCGTTCCCCTTGCTCTGCAGAGATAAGCATGTAAGTTCGTAAACTGATAAAAGAAGAAACATCCATGTTTGCTTACCAAGATAGGAGTGGCTTGAATAACCAAATATTGCTTAATAACATCTTGTATGGCAGGCTGAGCTGAAAGAAAAAGAAACAGAATAATGGATTATTTTATAACGAAAGAAAAACCCTTAAATCATTCAACTTTTATATATTAATTCTAATGCCACGCAAAACATCCTAAACTCTTAAATTTTAAGAAGCTGATATGAGTACATGAGTGATGTGCAGGGTCTCGTGATGCCCGGGCCCAACTCCTTGATTGTATGCCCCAAAAACTCAAGTATAAGTTATAGTACTGAGAAATATAAGGGAGAAAGTTTGAATATCATTGGATGCCCCCCTCTACACACGAATTTAGATACCCTCCCTCACACACGAATTTAGATACCCTCCCTCTACACACGAATTTAGATACCCTCCCTCTACACACGAATTTAGATACCCTCCCTCTACACACGAATTTAGATGCCCCCCCTCACACACGAATTTAGATACCCTCCCTCTACACACGAATTTAGATACCCCCCCCTCACACACGAATTTAGATACCCCCCCTCACACACGAATTTAGATACCCTCCCTCCACACACGAATTTAGATACCCTCCCTCTACACACGAATTTAGATACCCTCCCTCTACACACGAATTTAGATACCCTCCCTCACACACGAATTTAGATACCCTCCCTCTACACACGAATTTAGATACCCCCCCCTCACACACGAATTTAGATACCCTCCCTCTACACACGAATTTAGATACCCCCCCCTCACACACGAATTTAGATACCCCCCCTCACACACGAATTTAGATACCCTCCCTCCACACACGAATTTAGATACCCTCCCTCACACACGAATTTAGATACCCTCCCTCTACACACGAATTTAGATACCCTCCCTCACACACGAATTTAGATACCCTCCCTCTACACACGAATTTAGATACCCTCCCTCTACACACGAATTTAGATACCCCCCCCTCACACACGAATTTAGATACCCCCCTCACACACGAATTTAGATACCCCCCCCCTCACACACGAATTTAGATACCCCCCCCCTCACACACGAATTTAGATACCCTCCCTCCACACACGAATTTAGATACCCTCCCTCACACACGAATTTAGATACCCTCCCTCTACACACGAATTTAGATACCCTCCCTCACACACGAATTTAGATACCCCCCCTCTACACACGAATTTAGATACTCCCCCTCTACACACGAATTTAGATACCCCCCTCCCCTCACACACGAATTTAGATACCCTCCCTCCACACACGAATTTAGATACCCTCCCCCCACACACGAATTTAGATACCCTCCCCCCACACACGAATTTAGATACCCTCCCCCCACACACGAATTTAGATACCCTCCCCCCACACACGAATTTAGATACCCCCCCCCCTCACACACGAATTTAGATACCCCCCATCACACACGAATTTAGATACCCTCCCTCTACACACGAATTTAGATACCCTCCCTCTACACACGAATTTAGATACCCTCCCTCTACACACGAATTTAGATACCCTCCCTCTACACACGAATTTAGATACCCTCCCTCTACACACGAATTTAGATACCCTCCCTCTACACACGAATTTAGATACCCTCCCTCTACACACGAATTTAGATACCCTCCCTCTACACACGAATTTAGATACCCCCCCCTCACACACGAATTTAGATACCCTCCCTCTACACACGACTGAGTACAATCAATGCAAGAATAAAAAATATAAATCAAAATGAATGAGGTAAATTATTAAGTCTCTACCCATAATGTAGTCAGAGATCAGTATCGTACATCTGATTTCAGAAGTCCAAGAGGTGCAGATCCAAATATAAAAAATTCACAAGCTAAAAAATTTTAACTCCATAAACACATAATGTACCCATTGGAGATTAATTCTCCAACAAAGTGAGTCAAGAAAAAGAAAATGGCTACTTTCTTTTTAATCTGATTGCTTTTTATTATTAAAGGCTTTGATTGTTGTGAATTCTGAGTTAGCATTAACATATTTTGAGGCCTACTGAAATCATTCTGTTAAATTCAATTGAATATATTGGCCAAAGATTGGCACAGGGATAGAGCCATGTAAAGGTGATTTATGAAAAAGGAATCTAAAGATTAGTGGCCATGATGCATCCAGCACCCCTTGACCTATTTGGACATCTTCAGGCTGATGACGGCTTCTGGCAGCTTGTTTCATGACTCAGCAACCTAACCGAAAAAGAAGCCTCCTAAAAATTTAGCTGAAATTGTGAGTTTTCAATGACACAGTATACAAATTATTTTCATAAATCAGATATGATTTCCTGCTTCACCACGATGCGGTAAAAATGTAGGATGGAAGTGACAAACTCTCATTCTAACATTTAATAACAACTTTATTGGGTCGTCTTCGTTAGTACGTGAACAAAAAAAAGAGGTTAGTATGTCCATAAGTATGGATGAAGACAAAAGTAAAGGAAGTCCATTACTATAATTCCTCATGAGTAGGGAAGAGAGAATAGTTAATAATATAGAATGTTTGTACACCGGCCACGGTGTCAGGACGCGTCCATGTGTGTATGTAAGTATGTGTGTGTGTTATATTAATTCCATGTGTGTATGTAAGTATGTGTGTGTGTTATATTAATTCCATGTGTGTATGTAAGTATGTGTGTGTGTTATATTAATTCCATGTGTGTATGTAAGTATGTGTGTGTGTTATATTAATTCCATGTGTGTATGTAAGTATGTGTGTGTGTTATATTAATTCCATGTGTGTATGTAAGTATGTGTGTGTGTTATATTAATTCCATGTGTATATGTAAGTATGTGTGTGTGTTATATTAATTCCATGTGTGTATGTAAGTATGTGTGTGTGTTATATTAATTCCATGTGTATATGTAAGTATGTGTGTGTGTTATATTAATTCCATGTGTGTATGTAAGTATGTGTGTGTGTTATATTAATTCCATGTGTGTATGTAAGTATGTGTGTGTGTGTTATATTAATTCCATGTGTGTATGTAAGTATGTGTGTGTGTTATATTAATTCCATGTGTGTATGTAAGTATGTGTGTGTGTGTTATATTAATTACATGTATGTATGTAAGTATGTGTGTGTTATATTAATTCCATGTGTGTATGTAAGTATGTGTGTGTGTTATATTAATTCCATGTGTGTATGTAAGTATGTGTGTGTGTTATATTAATTACATGTATGTATGTAAGTATGTGTGTGTTATATTAATTCCATGTGTGTATGTAAGTATGTGTGTGTGTTATATTAATTCCATGTGTGTATGTAAGTATGTGTGTGTGTTATATTAATTCCATGTGTGTATGTAAGTATGTGTGTGTGTGTTATATTAATTCCATGTGTGTATGTAAGTATGTGTGTGTGTTATATTAATTCCATGTGTATGAGGCAGTAGCCATTTTGGATCCTTGTCTTCTTGTCGAAGACTATTTTTAACAGGAATAAATGACTATCTTGTTTTATATTACTACTTTTTTAATGAATTTACCAAAAAATACGAGAATTTTCCAATCACAGCAACATGTTGACGATACTTTTTTTTATTTTTATTTGTTCTTAAAATGTGATTAAATGTGAACAGTGAGAACAGGAATTCAAACATATTTGTTTCGATCAGATTCCATAAGAAAACTCCAAAAGGAAACATTGTCATCTTTTATGGTTTTCGCTTCTTTGTTGAAGTGCAAATAATATTTGCAACACAGAAAAGAAAAATAATTTGATTTCAATCTCTAACACATTGTGTTACTGTTTAAATTACAATCCGTTCATGTGTAACACTAAGAAAGGTAATTCATCCAGTATGTATATTTATACTAGAAAATAAATGTGTCCCATTAGCTTGGGTTAGATAGTTTGAATCAGGAAAAAGTGAATTTGCAAAGTCAGTTAAATATACAAATATAAAAAGACAAAAAATTCAATATTTCTGCTCATTATATTTCCCTTTCACTTTACAGCTACAGGTTAAATAGTATTATTTTCTGTGGTGATATTCCCTTTTCGTTTATAATAGACTCTTCCAATCTTTTCATTCTTTCTTTTCTTTATTACCTTTGTGAAAAGCGGGGGGGGGGGGGGGGTAGATTTGTCAAAAGAGCCCGTCTTTGCCTGGTGTGCAATTTAAAAGTTAAAGAAGTGTTTAAAGTTTAGGTCAAGTGAGTATTCGAACACTGATTACGAATACCGGCTTAATTTTAGTTATTTTTATTTCTACATCCGGGACAGCAAATCCATGTGTAGTTATGCAGATCGAGTTGGATTTCACTCAATAAAAGAAGGAACAGAAATCGTATTTGTTGTCGGCAATTCATTGAGGTTGTGAAGAGCAGAACAGAGAGAAAGAAAAAAAAGAGGAGAAAAGAGAGAAAAAAAAAAGAGGAGAAAAGAGAGAAAAGACAAGAGGAGAAAAGAGAGAAAAGACAAGAGGAGAAAGGAAAGAAAAGAAAAGAGGAGAAAGGAGAGAAAAGAAAAGAGAGAAAAGACAAGGAGAAAGGAGAGAAAAGAAAAGAGGAGAAAGGAGAGAAAAGAAAAGAGAGAAAAGAAAAGAGAGAAAAGACAAGGAGAAAGGAGAGAAAAGAAAAGAGGAGAAAAGAAAAGAGAAAAGAGAGAAAAGAAAAGAGGAGAAAGGAGAGAAAAGAAAAGCGAGAAAAGAAAAGAGGAGAAAAGAGAGAAAAGAAAAGAGGAGAAAGGAGAGAGAAGAAAAGAGAGAAAAGACAAGGAGAAAAGAGAGAAAAGAAAAGAGGAGAAAGGAGAGAAAAGAAAAGAGAAAAGAAAAGAGAAAAGAAAGAAAAGAAAAGAGGAGAAAGGAGAGAAAAGAAAAGAGAGAAAAGAAAAGAGGAGAAAAGAGAGAAAAAAGAAAAGAGGAGAAAGGAGAGAAAAGAAAAGAGAGAAAAGAAAAGAGGAGAAAAGAGAGAAAAGAAAAGAGGAGAAAGAAGAGAAAAGAAAAGAGAGAAAAGAAAAGAGGAGAAAAGAGAGAAAAGAAAAGAGGAGAAAAGAGAGAAAAGACAAGAGGAGAAAGGAGAGAAAACGTTGTTTTTTTTACTGAGAGAGCAAGTGGAATTAATTTTATTTAATTCCATGACATTTTCTTTTACCGGTTCCTTTTGTGGTTAGAGAGAAAACTCTTCCCCCCCCCCCCCCCCCCGATAGACTTCCAAATCTCCTCTTTCAACCTTCAACTATTAATACAGAGGGAAAGCGAGAGACGGATGAGAAAGTCATAGGTACTGTATTAAATAAAGGCGGCAGGGGAAGGAAAGTCAAACATAAGTGATAAAGGTTGTGTGTGATAGATAGAAATATTTTAGCATGTATTTTGTGTGATTAAAATATATATTTTTTTTAAAAGCCTTAGGGAAACCAACGTTGATTAACTCAGCTTTAGTATAACAGATATTAAAACAAACGTAAGCATCAGCAGCAGCTGTCTTTAAATAGTAGTATTGTTTTGTTTTTAAGTGATTTAATAATAAAAGTTGTAGAGGCTTTCTTTTAATAATTTTATTTTTTTAACTTTCTGGATGTCAAAACTTGACAGTGGAAGATTCATTGATAACCTTATTTAATTTTAGAAATTAAAAAATAAAAAATACACACACCTGTGTCGTATTGAATTATGCAATAAACAGAAGCTATGAAAAAAGAATGCCACCATTTTTGATAACACAGATGCACTAGTCACTAATAATATGTGTTATGTCTCTGTTTCACTATCTCTATGTATAAATAGCTATTCCTTTGCATGCAACACTAAGGGAAGTAACCCAAGAATAAGAAGCAGCTCGCCATAGTACTAGCATTTATTGTATTGTAAACAAAAAAATAATTCTTTTTAAAGTGAATTTAACAAGCCACATGACTCGATGTGGCGAGTGTAAAATGCAATAAATTTGGGCAATTTGGGGCATTTCTATTAGGAACAATTGCCTCCACATTTTGGCCAAGTTTCAGAGAAATTGAATGGATGGATGAAAAGTTATGGGGCAAAAAATGTCACATTTTGCCATTTCGGGGCCTTTTGACCCCCTGGGGGGCTAACCAGATGTTTTTCAAAAATCGGAAAATATCACTTTCTAACCTGACCAAAGTTACAACTTCATGCAAAATTTTAGAGAAATTCAATGGATGGTTGCGGAGAAAATCCGGATGGACGGACATGCCTCAAAACATAAGTCCCCCGATTTTATACAATTATAAAAGTTGTACGTAAATATGGAAGCCAAATTTTGGGTGAAAACAGGATTTGAGTTTTGTTTTACAATGTTTGCAAAAATATGTTTTTGCTTAAGTGGATTAAATTCTCTATTTATATATATATATATATATATATGTAACTAGAAGAATATTCGTCCCGGGACGGGTAAAATGAATTCCCCAAACAGAACGGTTTTGCACCACTTTTATGTCTGCTAAAAAAAAATTAACTCAAGATATACTGCTACTAAACTGATGTCTAGAATACTCATTACATGATTTTGACTCTAGAAAATGTCTAAAATTTATAGCTTAAGCTTAAGGGGTCTTCAGAAGAGATTTTAATTCAGGGAATCTTGCTTCATTGGTGTCTAATAACAAATTCATTGCAAATCTGAAATATTTTAATTTTCAAATGGCTCATAGTATGCTCCCTTAAATCGCAAATTTCAAAGAAACTGAAATTTGGAATATATTTATTATTTGATGTCCAACACCTATTGTTAAAATTTCACAAAAATCTGAGGTATCTGAACTCTAACGAAGGGCATCCACCCCCTATTTGTCCTCTTTGTGTAAAACTAAATTAAACAAAATATAGCCCACATTACGACCTCTTATGCGTAGTGTTTCGAAATTCATAATGATCGGTTAATTTGTTTAGGAGCAAATCCGAGATTTGTAATGGCAAAATGTTTATGTTGCTATGCATATCTATATGACATCATATCAAACATCAGCAGTAGCCACCCTCCAAAGTCCAACCCTTTCATGCCATGGTACGGACAGTGGGAACAAGGTACTGTCAGAGTTATGCCTTTTCGATTGTGGCACCTGGTGAACAGGTCTGGTACCCATCAGTATTAAGGTAGGTCAAAACCTGACTAACAGGAGGAGTCAACATCATAATCCATCATCATCTGGTCGCCTCTGCCTCTGCGGCAAGCAAGGAACGTGTCAGTCTTGAAACCGCAATCCATGGAGTGGGGATCTGTGCATGTGTTAATGCCATTCCTTTTTGTGTTCTGGGCCAAACCTTCACCGACTTTGTATGCAATCTCTGGTCTTTGCTGCTTTATGTGTTGTAGGTGCACATGCAATCTTACAGGTTTAATGAGGAAATCTTCATGCAAACCAGACAATCCTGACGTATGATCTTTGTGGGCTGTACAGAAGTCTGATTACTCAACAACAAAATCATCAGCAGCTAACTTGAAGCATTAGTGTTTTTTTATAGAAAAAATGGCAAGTTTAATTATAAAAGTTTTAGGTAAGTTGGGAATCAATGAAAAAATATGCTGCCATTTTGTGATGACTTGGGCACATTAGTAATATAATAAGATTAAAAGGCAAAACATGATTTTGCACCTTTTAACTGATTTAATTTTTTTTTACATTTTGTTTAATTACCTCAGGTGCCAAGTGTTCAAAAGTAGCCCTTTCAGCTCCCGTTCCGAACTTACTTGGGTAGGGAGTGGTTTCAATTCTGAAAAAAAAAAAAAGAAAAAATGTTTGTTTTTATTCATAAAGAAATTATTTTTACCAAAAAATAAAATTAAACTGTAATCCTGCATTTGTAAAGATAAAGGACACAATTTTAAAATGTCTTAGCGCTCTCTTCACAATTAAAGGTTGGCAATCAAATCTCTTAACAACAATTTCATTTTGAAACAGCCACCACCTCCTCAATACGCACACCCTTCTCCCACTCTAACACTCTCTCCTAACCTGCTAACACTTATTTTGTGTTTAACTTCTTACTCCCAGCACAGCATCCAATGTATTGGATTATCATTGGCTGTTATTTCATCAACTTTATTCTTGATGAAGCCATGACTTCAGGCAAAATATTGAATCAAATCATGACCCTGTGTTAATTTCTTTTTGTTCATATGAGTTTTTTTTTGTTGCTATTTCCACTATTTCCATGTCTATTACCTATGCAAACAATTGCTGCTTTCCATGACAATTTTTTTCAAAGCGATTGGTCAGAATGGTAGGCTCACAAAACTACCACAAGTGATGTTATAATAGAGTTTTCATTCTCCAAAACTAATCGCCTTTGTGTAACATTAACGTCGCGATTCTTTGACCTGTAAATAGATATGGCTGGCATGCATCTCGTAACAGAATTATTGTTCACACCTTAGTAATACGTCATCTCTTTGCATACAATTTCTCCCTTTATTTACATTTTACTTCAGTTAGCTCTCAGAAATCAAGGGGACCCTTCCTGGGGCTAATACTTGATTTCTATATGAGATACATAGTTATCCAAGTGTTCAATCAAGATTCTTCTCTCCCTCTCAAACGTTAAGTTAGTAAAACATTGAAGAACACTAATTTTCCTCTCCTTAATTGACCAATTAACTATGTTATAGTTTGTCATTATTGTGGGGTTTACTTGGTATTGCTGGATTCCAGGATAAGAATTCATCTGGTCTGGTGGAGTATCCATTTAAGTGCTGTTACTTGAGGCAACATCACTAGAAGTACCATTCCTCGTATAGCCATGTCAAGGGGATCTATTTGGGCTTTGAATACTATGTTATTTTTAATATGTGGTCAGAGTTTACTTGTAGGATGATGGATTCTCATGTTAGGTTGTCCTGACAAACCTTTGTACGGAGAGAGCGAAGAAACTCAAGGATGGTGTCTAGTAGATAATTCAAACCTTCTCTCATACAGTCAGCAATGTGTAACAGTCTGCATAATATGACGGTATCTTTTCATATACGTGTTGACAAGTATATAATAACAACAGCACATATTAGTTTTTGGTTCAATTTAAAAAAAATTTTTTTCTTTAACTTGCTCTTAGAATCATCATCATCATTAGGGTTTTTTGATCGCTCCTGAAGGAGGAACCGCTTACCTGGTTTCCTTCCACCTTGTTGGGTCCCTGGCTAGACGTGGCCACATAGGACCCAGTTGGCTGTCAAAGTCGTCTCTCCAATGGGTTTTTGGCCTTCTTCTTTGTCTTTTCCATTTCCATCGGGGTCCATTCTGTCGCTCTAAGTGTCAACCTGTTGTCTGTATATCTCGAAAGGTGATCTGCCCATCTATGTTTAGTCGTTCGTATCGTGGCGATGATGATGTCGTTTATGCCAGTTTGCTGTCTGATCGAAGTGTTTCTTTTTCTTTCTCGTAGACTGATGCTCAACATAATGCGTTCCATTTTGCATTGGAGACTTTCTTTTGCTGCATTATTAAGTGCCCATGTTTCGCTACCATATGTCATAACAGGCATGATGTATTCATTAAATATTTTCCGTTTAATTTTCATAGTGGACTATCTGTTTTCTATTCAAGCGCAATTCACCATTTGATATCAACGTCACTTCTTACCATCTTCCCTAGGTAGATATAGTTGTCAACTATCTCGACATTTTCACCATTCACTATGACTAGTGCTTTTGTGGCATATTTGTTGAACATGCCATTGGTTTTTCCAGTGTGCATTTTAAGGCCAACTATATGGCTAGCATTGTAAATGTCGTTAAGAATTTCTTCTAATTCTTGAAGTGTGTGACTTATGACAATGATATCGTCAGCAAATTCTAGATGAGCAAGGTATTCTTCATTTATATTGATACCTCTTCCTTCCCGGTCAATTTTATTGATCACCGAATCTTGCAGGCAAAATGTAAAGAGGTTTGGTGGACTGTTGTTCCCTTGTCTAGCACCTCTTAGAAAACACAGTTTTAATCTTCTTCTCCACCGCCCCTTCCATATGAGAGAGAGAAGGAGATCTCTGAAATACGCCTGTTTTCTTCACAGACTAAAACTCAAGAGAATATCTCTAACTTCCAATCTGCCACGTACTTCCTATCTCAACTTTCTATTTTCTTATGTCACTTTCTTTGACACGTTTACTTAACTTCCAAACTTAACTTCGGACTTGAAATTTCATCCTTATGTAATACACAAATCCTGCGTACAATCTTGATAGATTAACAAGGCTAAAGAGTCTAGTCTACTACTCTACTATTATACACTTAACTAGAGGGAGGAAAGATGGGTTCATACCTTTCTCAATTAATGAAAGTGATGCAATAGTATCAGTATCGCAGAGTTGCGAAAACTCACTGGCATCTCATCAATATCCTCTATCATCAAATGTAAAGTCTTGAGATTGTTTGGACACATTAAGCGTTCCCGTGTAGGGCTATGCAAAATATGAATTAAAGGCTTAATACAAGGAAGCCGATCGAAAAGAAAAGATGGATAGACAACGTTTGTAAATAGACGAACATGAACATAAACCAAGTGAACACCTTGGTCCAAGATCGTAGGGCTTGGAGGACACTCAGCGACGTTAGTGCGTATGCTGCAACGTTTAATAATAAAAATGCAATACTTATCAGACACCAATTAAGCAGGATTCCCTGAATTTCAATTTCTTTTTAAGATTAAGCCTTAAATTTGAGATATTCTCTAAAATCAAAATCATGTAATGGATTTTGATCAAAATTGAAATGAGGATTCTAGACATAAGGTTTACTAGCATCATATAATGATTTTAATATTCATAAAAGGACATAAAAGTGATGCAAAACTGTTCTGTTCAGAGAATTAATTTTACCCGTCCTGCGTCGGGTATTCTTCTAGTAACATAGGTAGTAGCAGTGCTGCCGTGGTTACCGGACTGTGAACTCGATGTGTTGTGTGCAATTTGTATTAAAACTATTGCAAGGAATTCAAAACTGCTAATAGTCTATCTTTAAAAAAAAAAATAGAGTGCTACACAGCCTTGTAGATTCTATTCTAGGCCGGTGAGTTGAAAGGACCAGCCACAGAACGTCCGATTTGTACGACTCTTTGGATCCAACTGACTAGGCGAGAAACAACCTGTGTGGGTGATTAGAAGAACTAGTTCAACAAATTGTATTCATACGCCAAGACATCAGATTGGTTAATAATATCTGTCTATTTACATTAAGAGAAAATAGTGCATCAAAATATGTGAAAGCTATATTTTATATAGCTTCATTTAACTGAGTATAAACTATTTTTAAGATCTAGTACACAATAATAATTATTAATTTAATATAACTGTATTATCATACATTGTCCTTTTCTTGATGTATCTTGATGTTTCCTCACATGCCTATGAAATGCTTGGTTATTCATGCTTAAGTTAAATAGCATTTCATCACTAAATGTGTAAATGAATGAACATATTTTAGATGCATCCAAGCATTTTTATAAGAAGCTCTGCCATTGGTCAGTCTGTCATACTTAAGTTTGAAATAGAATTTTCAGTGATATGCCAGACTTAAATTTGAAATAGCATTTTTAAATGTGGCCTAACATCTTTATAAGAAGCTGTGTCCCTGGGTCAGATTTAAATTTTAAGTGGCATTTCCATCACTAAATGTGCAGATTGAATGGATGCATATTAAGAATTGATCGGTTCTTCTTTTAATATTATCATTTCTTCTTTTAATATTATCATTGCCTTTGCTACTTTATTGAAGAAGGAAAAAAAGACGATA
This sequence comes from Sepiola atlantica, assembly GCA_963556195.1. Lineage (NCBI taxonomy): Eukaryota > Metazoa > Mollusca > Cephalopoda > Sepiida > Sepiolidae > Sepiola > Sepiola atlantica. The sequence goes on from OY744517.1 coordinate 203,496,199, forward strand.
CTTGATGACATTTATTCAGAATTATCTTTGAAGAAACATTCCAATATTAAATTTAAAAAAAACCACCACAAAACGAAGACCCATTCCACTTACTTATGCACAGCTGCTGAAAGAATCCCGATCGGAGTTTCAAACGGGGGGAAGGATGAATGGCCTGGCGTTCCATTTACTGAAAGGACGGCCACTGCCTGGCCTTTTTCAACAACTCCAATCCTAGAAGATTTCACAAGAAGAAAAACAAAAAAACGATAAATTAAACTCATCACAAATAAATTATTCATATAAAACTGGACACAAAATGAGAGCATAGATATTTTTCAATTCGAAAAAAAAAATGATTATGTTCAAAACTAACGTTTTAATCATTCAGGAAAGTGTTTTCTACTGCAAGGAAAATATTTCATTATTGTGAATTTTATATCAAGTTTGATAATAGAAAAAAAGCTCCCAGGAGAAGCTATTTCTTTAGAAAGATTTCTTCTGTTTTTTTTAGAAGGAAACGTAGATATTTTCATTTTATTTGGAAAATAATAATTGATTGGTTGTTTTGGTTTGTCTGTGTGTGTGTGTTTTTTTATGCTAAAACACAAGATCTTTTGTAAATGATTCATTGATTTGTTTAGTTTTGTCTGTTTAATGCCATATCAACCCTTTTTTAAGGGTTATTTAGTGCTGAAACACCTATTAAATGAGTCATTGTAAACAACTCATTGAATACAACTTGCTATGTTTACTCATAGCTGGGAAGAAACTGTTGCTTCATAAAGTGACATAACTAGATGCAGATGGTATGCTCGAGCTGGAATTTTTTTCTCAATGGTTGCAGCATTTTGGACTGCCATTTTCTTCTAGAAACTTGAGATTTTAACCGTGACTTTATATATTACTAGCGGTACCCATGTCCCAGCATCGCCTGGTAAAATTGAGTAACCCAAGAAACAAAGAAAATATTGCTTGAATAATACTCTGAAAAAGCATAATCCAAGAAAAGTTTAATAAAAGGTGAAAGTTAATATTTTAAATTTTATAACGGGTGGTTGTGGCAATTATGATATTCCATAAATATGCCTGCAATAGAGAACGATCTAAGAAGACGAAATTTTTATTTGAAGAAACTGTGGTTATATATCATTGTAATCAAAATTAATTAGTGCAATCCAGTGTTTGTGTTTTGTAAAAGTATAAATGTTCAATTACACCAGCAGAAGCCGGCAATCCAATAAGATCGGATATACAAACACACTGAAGAGGCCAATTCTATTTGTGAAATTATTTGTATCATTATAAACGAAAAATGAAAGTTTATAAAAAAGAATTTAAAAAAAAAGGAAAAAAATCGGTTTCGATTTTTCTTTTTTTTTTAAATAAAATTAATATCGCATCCTTAACATGCTTCGAAGGTATTTATTTTACCTCAATCCTTATTATTAAATTTCATTTGGATGCTTCAAAAAAAAGTATGAACTTTTTAAATCTATATAAAAAAGAAGTGTTTAAATGAAAGAATATATTTATAACAGACTCGAAAAATATCCACCGTTTTAATATAAAAAACACATCGAAATATATAGTGGCACGTAGGAAAACTATTGTTTATTTAATGAATATATGTTATGTAGTATGTATTTGATATGTAAATTTAGCATTTATTAAGTTAATAGAATAAGAAATTACGATTAATAAATATTCAATGTTTGCTTAAAGTTAAATAATAAGCCTTGATGTAAAAGAAACTCAAATAACTACTACATATTTGAGCATTTGTAGAGTTTCCAGATGGTGGAGAAAAAAGTTTATGTATGCTACGAAATATTTGAAGCTAGTGAATCTGGTAGCAGTAAGAGGATGAGTGACTGAGAGAGGGTTATCTTCTCCAATTCTGTTTATAACAATAGTAATCAAAACAGAAACTGGTGAGTAGACTAAATATAAAAATCTAAAAACCGACAGGAAATAAAAAATTTGCTCTTTCAGAACACAAACCAACAGATGGCGATAAAAATCTCTTTCGTCATTCATTATGTAGTTTTTGTTTCTTTACATTTTCCAGGAAGTGAAATAGGGGAAAATCTCCCTTTAATTTATATATAAAATATAAGTGTGTGTGTGTGTGTGATTTTTTTGAGGAAGTTTTTTTGATAACGAAGATAAAATATTAAAAATGTCATTATATGAATTAATGTAATCGTTTTAGTCTATCCGCTTTTTCCATTTTGTTGTATTTTATCCAAACGTTGTTGTATTTTATCCAAACGTTTTCTTATATATATATATATATATGAGAGAGAGAGAGATAGAGATAGAGAGAGAGAGACGGGGGGGCTTCCTTTTAGTCTTTAATGGATACTCCTGTAAAGGGTGCCTGCATGAGAGTGAAGCAATAATTGTGCAATGCCCAACCACACATCTTTTGAACAGAAATTGTTTGAGCCCAGTGGCAAGGAGAAGTCCAGGACAACTGAAAACAATGCCAGGATAAGCAGAGAAAAATTGGTCTTATTTTGGAGTATTTCCTTTTCCTAGACTAGTTGCACAATCATGATTTGAGAGTCTAGTTCACTCTACTATTTAGTCCATAGTGTGAGGAATATAATGGCTTCTTACCTTTCCCAAGGGTATTAGTTAAAGTGAGGCAATAGCCCTGACAGAATTTGAATCTGATGTGCCGAGCCTAACTCCACCCATGTAACCACTATACTTCTTTATATATATATATATATATATATATATATATATATATATATGAGGCAATCCAACAAAAGATATAAGCGTCAACTAATATCTTATAATTAGTAAAACATCCGGATAAAAAGTTGAAGCTCAATATACTGGATAGAGCATTAATATTATAATATAAAATGAAGGGTTTATACACCTAAATTTTCAGTTTCTAAATATATACACCTAAATTTTCAGTATCTAAATATATTTAAAATATCTTTACAATATCTTTACAACCTCTTAATTGGGAAATATTAAACCTTAAACCTTGAATATATTTACAACTTCTTGATTAGGAAAAATTAAGCCCTAATTTGGATTGGACTTCTTGATTGAACAAACCTAACCTTAAATTAAACTTCCTAATCTGATAAAATTAAATCTTAAATTAAACTATTAAATTATTAAGTTCTAATTATTTAGATAACTTCGTAATTGGGAAAATTAAATCTTAATTGGGAAAAATTAAACCCTAGGGCAGGTTAAACTTTTTAATTGGGGAATGTCAGGCCTTGAGTTGGAATTCCTGGGCTGATGGGATTGAATCTTAGATTAAACTACTAATAATTTCTGGCCTGTTGAAATTAAATCTTAAAAATTAAATCTTGAATTAAACTATAAAATTATTGGAATTTAATAACTTCGTAACTTTTAACTTCATAAATATTCTAAATTACTGGATGGGGCTAGATTTGTGAAGTCGGTTTTTACTGTAAGCCAGATTTTAAGTAATACTTTTGGATGGGTACGCGATCACATGACTTGACCTATTTTTCCTAACTCCCTTTCCGCTTTCTTTTAACTTCTTAGCTCTTTCCCCTTTGACATAGAATAAGCTTACTGACCCAGACAGGGAAAAACCTAATTTGGGTGGGATGGATGGCGGGGTTGTATGTTGCTGTCTTTTCTTGAACCTGTCAAACAGGATGTAAGACAGACATAATTTTAAACCCGTTGAAGTCATTCTGAGATGTAGACAATTTAATATCGCCTTCTGTTCGTTAGGGATTTGTCATGTCTGGAGAGAAGATCACTTATATATTTTTCGCTCTTCTGGCTAGATGTGATGGGAGTCCGTCTTGTTTTGCTCAATTCGGATTTAGCGGGTTTTCTAATTAAACAACGAATTTGGATTTAACTTGAGTTCTACATGTTGGGATTTCGGAACTTTGATTGGACTTTTTGCATTATTTTGATTGATTTATTTTTCATTAACATTGAATATGGACACATTTCGCGACTGGATAACTTTGCCGGCCCCTTCAATTTCACGTATTTGGACTGATGTTTGTATCTTGGAGTAATGTCCTTCATGATTATGCTTCTCAACTTGTATGACCTGGATGGACTGTATGGATTCAACAAAAGTATGTTTTTGGATTGATATGTTTGATGTTATGTATTTTTATATATTTGTGTATATAATTTTTATATATTTTCAAAGCGTAATTTTATTGCCTGTAGTAGTATAACTGCGGTAATGGTCCTCTGAAGAGAAGAATTATCTTTGAAAACTCATGAGCTAAGGACTTAAGGATGCTTTGCATGAACTTTGAATTCTAATAAAATTTGATTGACACCTTATTTTATTACTTCATTTTATATTATAATATATATATATATATATATTAGGAAAACATTGCACACATTGAATTTTACCTTCTAGAGATTTGATCATTTTTCTTATCAAATTTTAATATAATTTATTTAATGTATAAAATTCTTGTTTTATTATTTCTCATTCAGTTTGTGTCGTAATGTTTTGTTTTAAAAAATAATCACATTATTTGTGTGACTGAATATAATAAAAGCTAGAAAAACTTCTCTGGACACATTTATGAAATAATTTAAACAGTTTAATACTATTGTAGTTTTGGTTTTATTTCGAAAATATGAGAGCTCGAAAGTGTAATTAAGTCTTTTGTTTCTGAATACGTGCCTTGAGGGACACCATTTCTCTGTTGCGTGAATGCGAGACTACACCGTAACACACTGAATAAAAATTAATATTTGCTGTCGGTTTTTAATTGCATCAGGCTGAAAAATATGAAGCAGCCATCGAATTTATACATTTATTGTCTGCTATATTTGTGGGTTGGGCTTATATGCACAGGTGCTACCGAAATATTTGTGGATTGGTGCTACCGAAATATTTGTGGGTTGGTGCTACCGAAATGAGTGATATCATATTTATCTACATTACGTCTCTCCTGACCTTTGACTTATCAACGATTGTTTCAGCTACAGATGATAAAAGAATTACTTTTAATATATCTTAAGCTGATATTTGAGAATTTATTTGCACAGTTCAGTCAAAGATTGATTAAACTTAATATTTATGAAGAATTTAAACCTTTGTAATGAAAATTTTATATTTGCAAGATTTTTGAATTATGAGGTTTACAATTTTAGAAATGTTTGCATTGTGTTGTTGACGATGCAAAGATCGATTTTTAACCTTTTTTTCCTGAAACCATTGATCTTTTCATCATTTGATTTGAAATTCTGATGAAAGTTAATTTTGATTTTTGGTAATCAAAACTTTGGTCCTTTTTCTTTTCATTTATAAAAAAAGACAAAATTAAAGACAATGTTTTAAAGAATTTTTAATTAGGTTTTAGAGCAGGGCGTGTCAGCTCCTTCAAATGTGAGTGAACAATGCAACTCTGAAAGGGTACCTGCACAGTGCACAACGAGAAGTTAACAGTGAAGCTAGAGTTGAGTAATCACAAACGGCACTACTCCTAAACCGGCATTGCTTGTATCCAATGATACCTCATTGCAATACAGCTTCCTATTCCAGTAGCTTCTTTCCAAGAACTGAAGGCTTGTGGAACTCTCTTCTTGCTGACTGTTTTCCTCCTATCTATAGCTTTGGTCTTTTCAAGACTAAGGCCTATAGGCATCTTCTGTCTTTACGATAATCATCTTTCGTTCTTGTTAGCTCCTTACATCAAGTGGCTTCATGCCTTGTCTGGAGCGATTTCCATAAAAAACAGGAAAGATCAAAGATAACTGAAAGCAATGCTGGGATAAGCGGAAAAGGAATCGTGCTATTTCAGAGTTTTACTTCTCCTGGACTAGTTGCTCTACCAAGGCTTCAGAGTCTAGTCTACCTAGCTATTTCATTCATAGCTAGAGGGATGGAAAGATATACGCAAACACACACCACATATTATTATTACATTATTAGTTGTTCCTACCCGGCGTTGCCCGGGATTAAACAATGTATTACTATTAAGTAATGGATTTTCAAAATAGAAAAAGAAAAAAAAAAGAAAAGCGAATGACAAGAGCCGAGATTGAAACCGAGACCTTAAGATGTTCAGTCTGATCTTCTACCATATGAACAATATACAGAAAGTTTGTAATGTGATAAAGATAAGCCTTAATAATTGTAATCTGCTGCTTCTTCTATTGTTTTGTCAGCCATTATTGAAAAATGTCATCATTGTAAAATAATTCCGAGTGGGATACAATTTTATTTGATAGAAATTTAATAGAAATACATTTTTTCTTGTCAAGAACGTAGGACAAGTTCCCACAAAGGAAACTAAAGAGTCAAAAGAAAATATTGAATTTTTTTAGGCCGTAAGCCATCAATGGCAAGATATGCAAAATAAACAGGCTCATTTTTATTATAGAGTTGAAGAAGAAGAGGATGGCTGAGTCAATCAGCAATATGGTTTACTTTTTAAAGTGTGATGAGAGAAAATGGTAAAATGAAGGGTCACCCCAGGTGTCACTAACCCTCGCTGCGCTACTAGGTTCATATCTTAACTGACAGTATTAGTGTGTAAATTAGCACAGTACATCTACTATTTGAACTTGACATTGCCAATTCCATGAGGATATCGATTTGGCCAATCAGGCATCCCCGATAATTCATTGTGGAAATCAGACAAATTGCTCAATATTTATTGGCCAAGATAGTTGTACGCCCATAATATTATATGTCATTCAGCAGTAATATACTTTTACATGTAGATATCATTTGCCAAATGCATAAGGTTACTAGATATGATTGACAGGGTTGGCTGAGTATCTATGTACGAGATATGGATTTGATTGGTTAGTTTAATCATGTGACATAGAAAGGATCTGAAGTGAGATTTCAGCTGCAGACTAGAGTTTAGTGAAAAAATATGCAATTGAAATGTGACATCAGGAGAATAGATCCATTGTGTTACAATGCGATGATGTTCCCAGGTTTGTTGAGATTTCTTGTGAGTTTAGTAAGTATGGCGTCGTGGGTAAAACGCAAAACGTTAGAAAAAAAAAAAAAGGAATACATGTGTGTTGATAATGGTTTTTATATACAAAATTATAAAGTTTTGTTTTATCTCATAAATGTTCAGTTTGGGTGTTTTTTTCTAGTTTAAGTAAAGTTCAAAAGTCAGACAGAATTATGAAGATGTTATCATATATGGAATTACTATTAATGATGTGAATTGTTGTTTTCTTAGACGGTAAAATTAAGAATCGTGAATATGTGTTATCAGTCTAAAAATATTGCCTAAACTCTAAATTTTATTAATTCTATTTTAGTTACAAAGTTGCGGTTGCAAACATCTGTTCGATTATCAAATTGGCTAAGAGCATCAACCAACATGCACAATTATTAGCATATTATTTTTTTTTGGGGGGGGGGGGAAGAAAATTTATTTTTAACTTTGAGATACACATTTCAACTGGCTGATTATTCACACGGGATCCATGGCCGAGCGTGAGTGGGTCAACTGCAGCAGTTGCACCATGTGCAACAAAAAAGTTCAGCAATTACTAAGATCAAGTAAGTTTGATCAAATTCCAAGAAAATAACAAGTCAAAAAGGAATAAAAAAGAGTTGGCTAGAGATAGGCTAGTTTGTAAGTCAATTTCTTAAAGCCGTCCAACACATGCCAGCATATAAAACGGACATTAAACCGATGATGATGATGATGAAGAAGAAGTTAAAAACATGTTTTATTCCATTATTCTGAACACTCCGCCACTCACTTTTCTTCTTACAGCAGATTTTATCTCAAATTACCAAAATCAAGTACTGGTATTGGATAACAATTACCATGACGCAATTCCTTGTCAAATCATAAAACCCAAATAAAGTTGTGCTTAATCTTGTTACGGGGCTTTGTTAACAATAAAATAAAATAGAATAAATAAAATGTTATTTTGCTGTTTATGCTGCAAGTACATCATTTCGATGGACATTTTATTTGATTTATTCAGACACCCATTAATTTGGACCCTAGTGACCGCAGATGGAATCTGAGAAAAATTTAAATGACGTCATGAAATTTATTGACAAATTTAACCGTTATTGAATTTTCTAAACTTAAAAATATCGATTTCTATAAAAGCTAAACATCCAAACAAACTTGTAACAACGAACAAATGACTTGCACTTAACTGAAATATGAACATAACAGACGCATTGAAGGCTAAATGATGATCATGATCATGATGATGATGATCATCATCATCATGATGATAAAGAGAAATTCTCTTTGCAATTCAAACATACAATTCCATGTAAAGCCGGTGGACATCTGAAAACATGAGAGCGTCAGCAAAGAACGATTAATATAAGCGTTGTTCATAATTAAAAGACGAACAAAACAATAAGAAAAAGACTCTTAAAAATGTCTCTGATGTTCTTGTTTTTCATAAAAGTTTCTTGTTCATTTTTATCCAAAAGAAACATCTTTTGAAACGAACAGAAGACTTTCGGAAATTTTAAAAATAACATAATTTCTATGCCCTTATGTTTTCCATAATGGTATTTTTTCATTTTCAAATATGAAGAAATACATAATTTTTAGACATATATATATATATATATATATATATATATATATATTAGTCTAGATAAAGTAAATATCCACAGGATAGGAATCCAAAGAATTTCAACTGGGCTTATAAAAAGTGCTCAATATCAAATAGAGCTTTATGTATATGATTGTTTTTATTCAAACAGACATGTACAAAATCTGCGACACTGGCATGTCGATGTTATCGATCAACATCTGTTAAAATCTGAGATCTCATCAGGCAGAATTGTCCCAAATACCATCTGAAGGAAGGATCAAATTCTAATTCTGCCTGATGAGATCTCAGCTTTTAACTGCTGTAGATCGATAACATCGACATGCCAGTGTCGCAGATTTTGCATATGTTTGTGTGAATAAAAACAATCATATACATACATATCTCTCTCTCATATATCAAGTATTTTATTTACCTCCTCTCCAGGGGAAGTTAGACACAATGTCAGGTATTGTTTTGATAAGCCAGCACACTAGGATTGCATCCCCATCAGCATTCCGAGTAGCAATAAACTACCCCCTTTCTCAAAGAGAAGGTAAATCCTGGGAGGGTGGGCCTCTTGAGACTGAACAGAACCATATATCAACAGACAGACAGCAACAAAGTCACTGTCGACCTGATGTTGAGGACTTATCCCTGACTGGTAAGAACATACCTACTCAAGCTGTGTCAGGTAAGTATATATTAAGGTAATATATATATATATATAAGTATATATCAATGTAATAAGTAATATATCAAGTATATATAAGTATATATCAATGTAATATATATATAAGTATATATCAATGTAATATATATATAAGTATATATCAGGTAATATATATATATAAGTATATATCAGGTAATATATATATATAAGTATATATCAGGTAATATATATATAAGTATATATCAGGTAATATATATATAAGTATATATCAGGTAATATATATATAAGTATATATCAGGTAATATATATAAGTATATATCAGGTAATATATGTATAAGTATATATCAATGTAATAAGTAATATATCAAGTATATATAAGTATATATCAGGTAATATATATTTAGTTGAATAAGACTGACACAGCACTTTTTAGCCTTTTTTCATTAGATTTCTATGTACTCTCACAAGTATCTTCTCTTAATTTTACTTACAAATTGAATACAGGAAAATTTTCAAACGAAGTTTCAGTGTTTTTATTTTCATTTGTCCTTGAGCTTTTAGCTTTTTCAAAAGTTATTTTCAAAGCTAGGAGAAATGGAAATAAAAACATTGAAACATCAATTAGAAATTTATTTTATTGATAAGAAAATAAATTCATCACTTGTGAAGTTACATAGCAAGCTAACAGAAAAAAAAGCTAAAGATTTCTTGAATTAAATATGTGCGTGTTTTCTAGCAATTGATTCAGTTTTTAAAAAAGAACAAAAATTTAAGAGTCGAAACCAATCCCGGCTTCGGTTGAACAATGTTTTTGATTGATAGAATCTCATCGTTATCTTGGCTGAAATTTGTAGCAGTTAGATGACCGGTTCCTTTCCGTGCCCCCCCCCCTCCTCCTCCTAGTTGCCAATGCAGGCAATACAAGATTGTTGGTTGAGAAAAAGATGTTTTGACGGAGTGAGTGATCAGAAACCATTGTAACAGAGAGAAAGAAAAGACGAAGTATTGTAAATAGTAACCCCTGCCCCCCCCTCCGACCCATCCACTCCACACAGACATGATGGCCGAGATAATAGAAGTTGAGACATGAAAGTGTTGAATAGCCATTTCTTTACAGTTGGAATGGAATGCATTTGGACTGCGTTGTCCGTGTTCGAACAGACTGGGAACCCGAAAAGAAAGGTCGAGTCGATTTTGGCATTTCATAGATTTTTTTTTTTTATTCTTCTCTTTAAAATTTACACGGGTCAGTGTGAAAGAAATCTGTCCATTTTCATCTGATGATAGATTCTTTCATTTCGCCTCTAAAGAGTGCAGCCTCTTTGGGCTGTTAGCAGTCAATAAACAAAACGTCTGTACTCATGCAATTTTAAACACAGACGTTAAACTTCTTGTTTGAATTTGAACCAACTAAAACGAAAATTATGTGAGAAATGATTCTCAGATTTACTCACACAGGAAATATTCTGAACCCTATGCACAAAGCTGTAAATCCCGGAAGTGGCCAACCTCCCACAACTTATCTAACAATAAGTCATATAGAGATGGTTTAGTTATGGCAAATCAACCCTTTTTAGTTTAAATAACTTGAGCAATATTCGGTACTGGTACAGTTTTTGAACCAGACAAAACTGACTTTTGTCGACGCAGAAATACATAAATAGCCGGAAAAAGCTGAATGAAAACGAACTGGCGTCAAAATGAATACGAGGCGGATTTTCAACATAAAAAAATAATGAAAGAAAAACAATCACCATATGTTTATTTTTATGACAATTTATTTATTTTTCAACAAAGAAAATCAATGAAGTAACTTTTTTTTTCACGAGAAAAGTTAAAAAAATTTTTATAAATGTTTTTTTCAATGAATAAACTAAAGATTGTGAAGAATATAATCAATGAAACAACGCTTTTTACAGATTTTTTTCCTTTGTTGTGTACTGGTACAGTTTTTGAACCGGACAAAACCCGACTAGGTTAGAGTTAGGTTAGGGTTAGGTTAAGGTTAGGGTAAAAAAAGTCAATTCGGTTTTTGTCCGGTTCAAAAACTGTACAAGCTTTCTTTTTGCAAGAATTATTTTTTAGTTATTTTCGAAAATTTTGCAGATTTTCTTAGCACATATGTGGGAAGGAGGGTTTCGGCATTCCTGTTGGATATTGTCACCAGGAAACCCTCCTTCTCTGCAGATTACCATGTCCCTATTTACTTGTCTCTCCACGAACGCAGAGTTAGACACAAGGTCAGTGTTTAATGTGGGGAAAATCCAGCTCCCCAAAAGGAACACTCTGGATTGGGACAAGAAGAATTACTTCTCCACTGACCGAGGACAGAAAAAATGAAGTGTAGTATCAGAACAGATACGACACTTTGCTCATTGCTAAAAAGCCAAGGAGGATGTCTGTTATGCAACCATTGTCCTTTGCTGGTTACTCTGTCTGTTATACTGCCTGTTGCGGATTACCATATTAAATTACACCACCTGTTGCGAGCGAGTTAACTTGTATGTTATACTGCCCCTTGACGATTACCACACCCCTTACACGACTTGTTGCCAGATAGGCTACACAATACTAGGTTTTGCTACCCAGTTCATCATACTACCCTTTGCCAGTTACCTTGTCAGCTATGTTACCTGTTGTGGAGTAGCATGTCATTACACCACCAGTTGCTTCCCCTTGATGTCTTTTATGCTATCCTTGTTGACTATTTGGTCTGTTATGTTACTTGTTGTTTAGCATGCCAATTAATGATTACTTTAACTGTTATTGGTTACTCAGTCTGTTATGTTACTTGTTGCCAGTTACCCAGTCCATTTGGTGTAGAAAGAGTTTATAGATCGGTAACCAGACCATAATTAAGGGAGGCGCGAGAGCGCTCTGTCCCTTAATAGACTTCAAGAATGGCCTAAGCTGGAAATCTCATTTCTTTGATCAATCATAACTCAAAAGCCAATAAACCAAATTAGTTAAAACTTTGCACAAAATTTTTATTTGATAGATTCTATAAGTGTGTAGAATTTCAGCATCATTAGTCAAGGCAACCCAGAGATCCAGAAAGTTCAATCATGAAATCATGTTATCTGTGTGTACGTACGTATGTGCCACCCTGTATCTCATCAACTATTTGATGGATTCAGCTGATTTTTGGCAGAGATAGAGGTTCTAGTTGATGGCATTTTAATTTCAGTTTACCATATACCTTAGTTTTCCAGAAAATTCCAAAAAACCTTATGAGAAGGCATTGTATTGAGGTATAGCCTTTACAAAAGTAGTGACATTCCATGAAAAATGCCAGTATACTGAAATCATATGCCCTTAATAGGGTTAAGATGAAAATTCATATACACTAAATGTACAAAAGCAAGGAAATTCCCAAATTTTTACACTATCAACCAAACAATTTCATTATCACATCACTACAGTATAAATATGCATGAGTGTATGAAGTGTGCGAGGTGCGCTGAAGAAAAATTCCTACAAGTAAAATACATAGCCCTGTTGTGCTCGCATATCCTTAATGACAATAAAAGTGTAAAAATTTGGGAATTTCCTTGCTTTTGTACATTTAGTGTATATGAATTTTCATCTTAACCCTATTAAGGGCATATGATTTCAGTACACTGGCATTTTTCATGGAATTATTTTTAAATTAATACCTTTTGAATACACATCATATAATAAATTACTTTACATCAAACAACTTGAAATATTTAAATTACTTTGCAATCAAGTTGCTAAATTATTATGTGTCCAAAACAAAGGGAAAGCAATTCCTTAATCTATCTTTTATCAAAGACTTCTTAAATATGGAATATTAATTACTCATTTAATCTTCAAAGCAACATAGATTGAAGCAAAACTATCATCATCATCATCATCATATTCAGTTTAACATACATATTATATACTGGCATGTGTTGGACGGCTTTTAAAAATTGACCTTCAATCTAATCTATCTCTGGCCAGATCTTCATTTACCCCTCTCTTTCTCTCAAGTTCGTCTTTATCACTTCATCCCATGTTTTACTAACCCTGCTACCTAAACTGTTCTACATCTACCTACAAAACTTCTACACGTACTAACCCAAGAACTCTCATCCATTCTTTCAATGTAACCATACAAACAAAGTTTCTGTTCTGCACACCACATCTCCCTATACTGTCCAAATTTAATCTTCCTCTCAGGTCATCAGATCTGTCTTCAACTATTGTATCATTCTCATATCATGTCCTCAACCTCACTGGTCAGGTTTCACTTTCATACATCATCATCACACTGTGTACACATGCCTGGTAAACTCTTCCCTTGGTCAACAGTAGTAACACTCTGCTAGTTAGTCATGGTAGAATTTCCCTGAACTTATTCCACCCACTCCTAATTCTTGCAATTATTATACTAGCACCAACCTCTCTGTGCTCCAATCGTATCACCATGATAACAAAACTTCTGAACAACCTCAAGAGCTTCACCATCCAAATATACTTTCTCCACATCTGAGTTCTCATCCATCTCCATTGTCTTACATTTTTATCGTCAGTCTTTTGTAGTTGTGTAGGAAACAAAGCAACCATCAAATTGTGAAATAATCAACTTCTTTTTCCAAAAGTTTTTCGTAGTTGTGTAGGAAACAAAGCAACCATCAAATTGTGAAATAATCAACTTCTTTTTCCAAAAGTTTTTCGTAGTTGTGTAGGAAACAAAGCAACCATCAAATTGTGAAATAATCAACTTCTTTTTCCAAAAGTTTTTCGTAGTTGTGTACGAAACAAAGCAACCATCAAATTGTGAAATAATCAACTTCTTTTTCCAAAAGTTTTTCTGCTTTTTTAGCAAGTTGCATAGTACTTCATTTTTTCTTGCCTTGACAAAATTCAAAATCGAGTTTGCAATCTACTGGGGGCGGATGATCTTTTCTGTTCTTTACATCTCTTTCCTCACAGAATAGACGTTGCTAGTCTTTCTCTACTCTATCGTTATTTCCATAAAAGGTGCTTAACTGAGTTCCAATCTCTGGTTCCTCCTTGTAAGACATTCACAGCAAGAACTCATATTGCTACCGCCACTGCAAAATTAATTTCCATTCTTCTCTGAGTGCCTAACATCAAACTGAATTTCCATGAACAGAATTTCTTTCCAAGAAGTTCCCAACTGTGGAACACGTTGCTTCCTTGAGGGCTACAACATGGTCATCTTCAAATTTAATGTCAATAAACACATGCTATGAACCGTCCTCATAAGTTGTTAGCCCTTATACTTGAGTGGCTTCTAGCCTTGATTAGTAATGACTTTTCAGTAAACAGAAAGGATTTGAATTTAGATTTTAATTACTGAGAAGACGTTAGCATGTAAATTCAGATGCTGTAAAAATGATCCAACCAAAAGCAACTCTTAGTAAAGGAAATATGGATATCCATAGAGTCAAGATAAATAAAATATAGTTAAAGTTTGAATCATATTTATTGTCCTTCTTCAAATCTTCAACCCTGATCTACCAGAAAGAAAAGCAGACAAAAATATAGCCCCGATTGAGAGGGTCTTTATGACAGAAATATCAACCCTCAATGGGGGGGGGGGTATTTAATGCTGGAACACAATACCTATTGCAAACGATTCATAGAAACGTTATCTATTTCACCTGTTGCTGGAGGGAAATCAACGGTTCCATACTCTTATCAATGATGTTAATGCATTGTTACATAATGGATGGACGTATGTGAAGAAGATTACATCAGCTAGTATGGATTTAGTATCTGGGTGGACCAGTGCAAGTTAACAGGAAAATCTGAAAAACAAGTCTGCTCTCGAGACTAAAATGTAGACAGGCATGAACTGTGGGTTAAATTCAAGTTAGGGTTTCAAGGAAATGTGTTATGACAAATTCAGTGTCTCCTTGAAACAGTGACGTCACGATACCATGTGAAAGAAAGACGCTTTTTTGTCAGTCAGTGTTTGGAAGCAGTGACGAGCAGATACGAATTCAGGATGTGATTCAAAAAAAAGGAAAATGGGAATTTAATTCCTAAAGAAAGTTGATAGTGCCACTTGTATGCCCACCCTCCATCTTTCCCTGTAACTAAGTAGCTAAGTTAAGAAGAACAATTTTGGTGTCTCTCCATTTAATGTTAATGTGTGACTTTTATTCGTATGACGAGAATTTCTCTCCAAAATTGTAATAAAAACTGGAAGCCGGAATAACTCACTTTAATAAATATTTTAAATAAGCTTTATTTAACTTTTCGTTGCTTACCGTTAAAAATAGGATAAAATATCCACTCTTAATATACTACACGAATGTAGCAGATTCCATTATTAACAAAGGGGTGAGATGGGTATCAATTACCTTTGATACCCATGATATTACATTCTCCCCACCTACCTACTTATTCGTAGGAAACAAAGTCATCCCATCGACCTGGCCTCCTGCATGTTCTTTGAGGGTGTCTTGGTGGTTCGTGCTCGCCATCCATCACTAACCTAGGCTCCTAGAGACCTGACGACGTTTCAGGACTCTCTTGTGTGGTTGGCTTAGGGCAAAAAGATCTTGTTCCGAAACGCTGAAGAAAACGACAGCGTTTAGGTCGCTTGGTGTCTGAAGATTGAGTATCTCTCTCAGATATAGGTCGTCAGAATTAGAGTCAGATTGGGCTGTGTTAGAATATTCAGATTCGTTTTGTAAGAATTCTGGACTTAATGTATATCGCACAAGATCACCTAAGTGGGTCGGACTTGTTCCAGGAACCGGAGCTGTATATTCCTCTGAAGCAGTTCTACTTCAGATACATTCTCTGCCGGGGCTAGATTCATTAAGGAGACAGTAGATTACCTTCCTTCTGAATTTCAGACCAGTGCATACTGGGGGTTTGCTTTGATTAATTCTACCTCGCTCACTAATGGGTCATGTTTACTGTGACAAACATGGCGTTTTAGTAAAACTGTTCCAGGTTGTGCGAGTCATGAGGGGAGAGATACCTGCTGACCTTCATTGAGGAGACGAGAAGAATCTTATGTAGAGTAGCGTTTGTCGCTGTACATAATAGAGTCCTAATAGCGTATAAGGTCATGGGGATGAGACTTTCCCAATCAGAGATCGGACTCTTGCGATTTGTGGCCGCCAACTGTACTGTCTTCATATTATGCCATTGTATCTTTGGCACTGTCCGTTTCCTTGAGAATTGTGAGGAGTTGTTCGACTTACAGCTACTCTTTGTATACAGAAATTGCTTGAGTTCATCCGACATAAAAGCAGATCAATGAGTGGATATATGCGGGCACTCCAAAAACGGCAAAAATGGAGCAGAGACCTTGAATTACTGTTGCAGCCATTACGTCTGGGCAAGGGATGACGAACGGAAATCTTGAGTACTCGTCTATTATTGTGAGCATGTATTTATTTTTAGTTTTAGAGGGTA
Source organism: Sepiola atlantica (assembly GCA_963556195.1). Lineage (NCBI taxonomy): Eukaryota > Metazoa > Mollusca > Cephalopoda > Sepiida > Sepiolidae > Sepiola > Sepiola atlantica. Next base: position 203,512,808 of record OY744517.1, read on the forward strand.
AAGGGCCCTTAAAATCCAGGTTGTCTTTCAAAAGGCTGTGTGGCCTTAATGAGTGTTGCTGGAAGAGGTTTGTAGAACCTGGGCTTATTTTCTGCGCATATCCGACAAGAGTTCGTAATTCTTTATACGTCTTCAACAGAATATGGCAAGTTTTTGCTCCTGACTACGTGAGTCATTCTTGTGATACCTGGGTGACACAATTCCCTGTGTATATTCTGAAGATCATCTGAACCGGTTACCATGCCACATACCTTTGAAACCACGGCATTCTCCTTACCAGGGGGTAAGTGACATTGAATGGAAAGCTCCATTCTCCATCTCACTATCTTCTCGTTTTTTATTTTGATCATTGTTTTCGGTTTAAACATAAACAAAACCGACTTCTGGTATGTGATTAATTCAAAATGTCGGCCGATTAAGTAATGCCCCATTTTCGTAATGCCTTAACTATGGCGTATGCCTCTTTTTCTATTGCTGAGTGTCGTCGCTCGGATCTCGAAAGTGTTCTTGAAAAAAAAGCTAGAGGATGACCGGATAGTCTCAGTGAGGCAGCTATTGCACAGTCGGAGGCATCCGTCTCAACTAATAGAGGGATAAAAGGATCCATAGCAGAAATGGCAGACTGAGCAATGTTCCTTTTCATGTTTTGAAATGCTCTGATGGCGGAACAGTACAAAGGAAAAGTAGATACTTGCGTCCATGGGTGTATTTTTTCTGAAAAAGACGCAACCCATTGGGAGTAGTGGGCTAACATACCGAGGGCTCGTCGTAAAGAGGGCCTGTTTCCAGGGATTGGTAATTCCATTAGGGGTTTCAGTCGCTCGGGATCCGGCGTCATGGTGCCATTTTTGACACTGTATCCTAATAGCTTGATGCTTTTCAAGTTGTAGGAACATTTTTCACTGTTCAAAGTCAGATTATATTTCTTGATGGCAGCCATGAATCGTTTAAGGTTGTGGTCATGTTCAGCTTGATTATGTCTGCATACTGTGACATTGTCTATATATGCAACAGTACTCTTCAATTTTTCATGGGAGATTATTTCATCTATAACTATCTGGAAGCTAGCCACACCATTTGTTACCCAAAAAGGAATTCAACTGAACTGGTATAGGCGACCACACACCTCGAATGTCGTGTAGGGCTTATCCTCTGGCTTGATAGGTACCTGATGGTAAGCACTTCTGAGGTCTTCAGTACTGAAAATGTGATATTTAGCAATATAAGAAATCATTTATAAGGCAGTGGATAGGAATCAAGTAATGTGTATCTGTTGACGGTCTCGGAATAGTCAATGATCATCCTTTTCTTGTGATTTTCGGTGGCTGTTACGAAGACCTGGGCTCTCCATGGAGATTTACTTGGCTCTATAATTCCTTCCTTAAGCAGTTTTGTTACTTCTGCTGCTATGAACTGTTTGTCCTATTGCGAATAGCGTCTTGATTTTACTGTTATTGGTTTGTAGTCAGGAGTCAAGTCTGTAAAATGTGACGAGTGCCCCACTTTGATATCTGCTTGTTTGCATACACTTAGGATTGGCTTGGAGCCACCAAAAGAGATTTACAACACATGAATGTTGTTTTAGGAAATGTGGCCCAAAAGCACCTCGCAGCAGAGGTTTTTCAGTACCGATAATTTGATCAGTTGATAGGAGTTTTCTCTTAGTTTCAGATTAACTATGCAGTATCCAATTACATGGGACGATAAAGATGAATTTGTCATTGATATTTAATCGGAACAAGGAAAGACTTCCCATTTATTCTCTTTTACGGAACTGCCTGTATCAATAAGGGCATGAATAGTCAATCCATTTATTTTAACCCTCACAATTGTCTTTGAGAGGCAGTCGGGAAATGCAGCTGATACTGTAATTGGTGATACAGTAGCAAGAGTAGCTGAACGTTTTTTTGTGAAGAAGCTGATCGGCCAATTTTGGAAAAATATCCCTGCTTACCACACCTGTGGCATCTAACATCTCAAGCTGGGCAGGACAACCGAAAATGTGTACAGAGGCCACAAAAGTAGAATGTGGATCCAGCTGAGGCGGCAGTGATAAGTTGTTCATGATCGTTAGAAGGGAGTGTGAGAGTATCGTGAACAATGAAAGAATTTTAAACTTGCAGAGGAGGGGCTACAATAGCAGCTCCCAAAACCTCAGGTTGTAAATAGAAGAGACTGCTTCTGTGCCATGTCCAATGTTAGGGCTTGTTCATAAGCTTTTGGCAAGTCTAGGTCTTTATTCTCTCGTAGTCTTTGTCTTATTATAATAAATGCATCCCTAATAAAATCATCTCCCGCTTGGTTCGCAGTTAAGGCTTCAAATTCACACTCGCAACTTAATGTCATTAAAATCTGAAGGTACTGTTCAAGGCTTTCTTCTGATTGTTGATGCTGGGTAGCAAGTAAATTTCTAGCAAATTTTTTTTTTTTTCTTGACAAACATGGCTTTTAAAATGTCCACGGCAGTTTCGTAATTCTTACATTCAGATAAATTTCTATGAATTGGAGTGGGAACATGATGTAACAGAAGAGTATATTTTTCAGTACTTGTTAAAGCCGTATTTGAAGATTACTGTAGCACTTTCAAACATTTTTCTCTAGTGCTGCCATTTGTCAGTAGAATCCGAGTCGGCCGTATAAAGGTCTAGACGGTTGGGTTTCAGGTAACATTCCATAACTAAGTTAAATAAATTGTAATAAAAACTGGAAGCCGGAATAACTTACTGATAAGTTTATTTAACTTTTTGTTGCTTACCATTACAAATAGAATAAAATATCCACTCTTAATATACTACAGGAATGTAGCATATTGCATTATTAACAAAAAGGGTGAGATGGGTATAAATTACTTTTGATACAACAAAAATAAAAACCTATTTAAACTCTCAGTCGGTCTCGCCCTTTCCTCATGAGAAGTTTTTGCTTACAGACACGGCTAGACACCAGTCAAGAGAAATGCAGCTCACTAGATGATGATGATAGTGATGATGGTGATGACGGCGAAAAGGGAAGAAGAGAAAGACTAGGTAAGACTACCGAGAACATTTGAAGTAAGTAACTTTGATTTAGAGAATGTGTTTTAATATGGCAATACGTAACAGCATAAGTGAATGTGATCAAATAGATAAGACGTGAACTTGCTTAGCCAATTCCATGGTTGGAACGAGTATCAATTAGGTCATACTAGCAAATGTATGTTCTTTCTGGTCGCATACGTTTGTTAGCCTGGGAGGATTGTATCATGACAAACGAACATATACTACACTACCCTCTCTAAGGAGGAGATAATGCCTGGGAAGATGATCTCATTACAACAGAACATACTACACTACCTATAAGAAGAGGTGATGCCTGAGAGGATGGTCTCATGGTAAACGAACATATACTACACTACCCCAAAGGATGTGGTAATGCCTAATAGAAAAAATACTACACTACCCCACTCCACTTCAAAAAAGGGAGGAGATAATGCCTGAGAGGAGGATATTACAGCAACAGAACAGATATTACACCACCCCTACGTCTTGATTGAGCATTGAAATATAGTACAATAGTTCATTAATAGAAGTAATAGTATAGCTTCGGATTCAGACAGACAGATACCAAATCTCCATTAGTAATAGATGTTCACCCATTTTTAAAAGGATTCTCTTAATCATTCTCACTCCCATCCATTGCAACGAAGCAAAATTATTCGAGAATTATCTCCCAAATCTGTTCTGACACTCAAATAAGTAACTTGTGTTGTATTATTTATCCTCAACTCTATAATGAAGAACAATGTGCATTTATTTTATATATATATATATATTATATATATATATAGCTGTCCCACACGTAAAAGTCACTGAATAAAAATCTGCCGGACCAAACCATTTCAAGTGTTTAGGGAAAGAGAGAACATAAATAGCAAACCCCTTTGCCATCTAAACTGAATTCGGAAATTCATTTTTATTTTATTTCCTCCTTTCTATACCGATTGATACGTTTTTCTTATTTTTTTAACTTTCCAGTTTGAGACGTTTTCTTTTTGTAAAAGATTGAGATATTATTTTATATGGATATGAATATTAGTGCAAGCACTAGTAAAGCATTATTTTTAGTTTTTCATCATATGTAAATAATTCTCAATATTATAATATATTGATATTGCTGGAATCACTACCCTGTAATTCACTAGGACCAAAGGCTACCAAAAATTCCCTTTTCCTCTAAACCTTCTACGGCACTTGACGCTTACCATCAAAGCACAAAAACGGCTTAACTTCTAAAATAAAAAAAAATTAAAAAGCGAAACGGAGACTTCTCTACTTACAGTCTTCTTTATAAATGTTAGTGGTTTTTCTTCAGGCTAGCGACCTGTCCTTGTAAAATATGAAAACAGTAAAATTCTTATGCGTGTGATGGATCACTTTGACAGCCTCATGTGTCTCAGGATATGGGAGTACCCAAGTCTAAGTAAGTAAGAAATCCATGTTTCATCTTAGTTATTTGATTTCATGAAATAAAATAAAAAATTCAAAAAGAACTCCCAAGAAAATGCAATAAAATTAATCTTTTGAGAAATACATTTCCTTTTCTTTGACAAAATAAATTATTTACAATTTTTATGTCTAGAAAAAAATGAAAATATATCATTTGAATCATATTGTAAAAAAAAAAAATGGTAGTATTTGAGAATGTTGCAAATAATATGAAAATAATAATTCATTAGAAAGAGCAGTTGATACAACGAGAGAGTGAGTTACGCCTTTGAAGAAACGTAGCAATGAATACTTTACTACGAAGTGACAAACTCATTCCTTTATAATAGTTAATAACATTTTGTCATCGTTCTTGGTTGATGCAGTTAAACACTCGAGTTGGTTACGGTTAAATCATAATAAAACAAGAACAGAGGTCAGTTGTGCATACCTCTGCCTGACAACATAAGGATGGGCTAAAGTCTAATCTGGGTCTTACTTCTTATTTTATAAAGTATTCCCCAAATTATGTCATGGAAACGTTTTTAGTTGATGGCCAATTTTGAGGTTTGTAGTTTAAATGGGGAAGAAAATCAGAATGACGAACTTACTTGGAAGAGTAATATGTCTGGCCGAATCTGACTGAAATAGAAATGTTACATAAACAAAAAAATATCACCATTATTTCACGAAATTAATAATGGCTCCACAACTAAATAGATTATGAACTTTTATTTACGAGAACACAGGAACAAAACGAAGATGGTACAATGAGCTGATTCATGTCGGTTAGATAAAGTGGTATTATCCTAGAGTTCGATATCTCACCAGCTCAGAGTAGATTCAGGGAAAACATACATCTTGTCAGCTATAAGAAAACTTGCGAACTCAAGATTCATATCAATTAGACGAAATAATATTATCCTGGAGTTCCTCGATTCATCTACCACTGGCTCAGGTAGAGAGTGCAGGATATACGTCTTGTCTATTTGAGAGATAGGCTGGAACTGAATTGTTCTGTTCATCACATAGTTTGGTTTTTGAGCCGAAATGATTCATCGTGTATGAATCTTGTTACACGTAGGAGTGTTATAAGCCCACTCGGTGAAGAGGCGATGATTACGCAATCGCCAAGTCGGATTATATCTCACCTCCAATCACGTAAACAGATAATAAATAGTTCGCTCATGTAATTGCTACATGTTGACATTTCAAAAACTATTTATCTGATCAGGCTGAAAATTTTCATGGTGGTTACTATTATCAATGAGCATCAGATCCATACATCTGATTTGGAAAAATTGGAAGTTGAAACTCTGTCATAATTTAAACCATGATTAAACTTGTCAACGGTCAAAGACTTCATTGGCTACAATATGGGTCAAGTAGTGAGTCCCTACGATGAACAAAACTGAAGTTATGGCAAAAAGTATGACTTTCACCTTTTCCATGACCTTGACCTTTGACCTAGACATTCCCAAATTAAATCAGTTCTAAGTTCGACTATGACCAATATTTTGACCAAGTTTAGTGACAATTGGTCAAGCGATATTGACACTAGGATGTACACAAACCAACAAACTCGACTGAAAACACAACCTCCTTGGCAGAGGTAACAAGTCTTCAAACTTGAACTTTTATTTCCTTCTCATACAAAAATTCTGTTTGTCATCTTGAAAAAGACAAAGTCTCTTTCCAGTTTGTAAACTTTTGACACATAGCCAGAAAATTGTTGATTTTTAAAAAAAATCCTTCTTAATTAATTAATCAAATCAAGTTAATCAAAGATTGATCAATATAGTTTCTAACAAATTATTGCCAAATTTCACACCACATACGATGAATTTTTTTATATAAAAGAAAGAAATTTCTAAAAAAAACACTAGCATCTTATGGTGCAAAAATAGACTTGCACAAAATGGTGGAAGTCTGACAGTTTAGCTAAACTGGTGTTTATGACTGTTAGGTCCTCCACCGAAAAATAATATGTAAGGTAGATAACTACCTTGCACCCATGAAAAGGAGACTCATCTGCCCTTGGAGACCAGGTCGGCCATGACAGTTTTCAGATGTAAAGAAAAGTGCCTCGCAAAACACCAGACAATCATTTCGCATCCAGCCTCTTTTAAATCATCATTCAACCTGTAAATTTGCTTAATACATGTGTTAAGTTTCATACTTCATCCGTTGTCCTAAGACGATAACAGCAGTTATTATAAGACATAACAATAACATATGACAAATGTATCCTGTCGATCTCAGCATCTTGTGTAGCGGGAAATATGATGTGTTTTTGTCAATAAAGAGATGTCTGATTTGCCAGGGAATATAAAAGCAACTTGAAGTGAAAAATGTTATTAATATCACCTTATCAGAAAATATTGTAAATACATATGTAAATTTGATAATAGCAGTTATAAGTGTATATTTGTAAATATGAATTTATTAGAAGTTTAAAAGAAATGAATTATGTAAATTGCAAAACTCATCTGGTGTCTCAGCGTTTTTTTGTAACAGTATATAAAGAAGTTGAAACTGCCTAAATAAATTGGGCTTCTTGGCCTTTTGGCTAAGATCAAAGTGTAGTATCTGTTCCGATGGATACTGCACGCCTGTCCTGTGCAGTTCTAGGAGGTCCATCCTCCCAGGCTTTGCCTCCCCTCTTTGGGGAGGAGTAAGTTTATTGCTTACTGCCTGAGGCGCCCCTACCAGGGAATGCCGACGGGGCTGCCCAGGCAATTTTTGATGGTCAGAGTGCTCACCTCTCGGGCGCTGGCTTTTCAACCCCCACTTTCTGACCCGACCTTGGGTCACATCTTACTTGTGGGAGTAAGATAAAACTGGCCTTGTGCCTAACTCCTGGAGAGGAGTAAATAATACTTTGAGTAATATTCTTAACACTTTCTCTGTTCTAATTGCAGTCTCGTCTTGAAATTTCGTTTATATGTTATTTAATGTTATCTAATCTGAATTAATTAATTAATAATTTCTCAACGTAATTCTAAAGGTATACAAATCTTATGAACGCTGACTTGAAAAAAGTAATTAATTAAATAGTAATTACTCGAGCCCCCCCTCCTCTCTCTCTCTCTCTTACGTTTACAAAAATTCTCCAGGACGGACAGACAGACAGACAGACAGACAGAGAAGGTGCTCGTTATATTATAAGTAGTTCAAATTGAAGTGGAGAACAGACACTTTCTTAATCAGGATTTCTGGGTCTTGGAATGAACTTCCAGGAGATATAGTAAATGCGCTAACGACGACGCAGCAATTCAAGGTGAATTTGGACAGGTGCTTGCCCACTGTATCTCATTCTGTGTAAATTTCTACCACACTTTCCCTATATAGCAACTGAAGTATGCTTGTTATATTTTTTTGGCCATTTTGAATTGAATTCTGTTCAATTACACATGGAAAGGTATGAACCAACCAACAATTACTCTCCCTTTCTCCTACGGGTAAAATCGACCTCTGGTTCCACCTTGTAAGATATTTACACTAATAACTCGTCATTCTACCACAACTGTAAAGAACTTTTCTTTCTTCCTCCATCTGACTAACACAATTTCCATGAACAGAGTTTATTCCAAAGAACTTCCTATCTGTGGCACACATCACCATGGGACTGCTTCCTTGCGCACTACGACATGGTCATCTTCAAATCCAATGGCAACAAATACTTGTCATAAACAGTTCTCATAAGTAATCAAATTTTGTTCATTCCATTCATTATTTTCAATCTTCTCATAATATTTTTAATCATTTAGCTGACAATCTATCCATATTATTAACCCTTTATCTTCAAGTGGCTTTTGGCCTTTATAAGTGGTGGCTCATTAGTATCAAACAATGAACTTGAATACAATGACTTTTTTACAGTAGGCATTGTGCTATAACATTAAATAATCTTGAAAATTGTTTTGTTTTATGCATTTAAATCTAAACTCAAATTCCTAATAACTAAGAGGAACGAGAAAAATTCATTGCCCCACCCATATAACAAATGAATAATTTACAATAGGTATTGTCTGGTGGGGGTGAAATGGGCAGATGCAGATTGGATCATGACAAATTGTTGAATATCAGGTCTGGGGTACCAGAAATAACACCTGAACTGAAGAAATAAAATCTAGTTGACACAGACATGCATCACGCTGGAAGAAACAAAACCCGGATGATTGACATGGAAACACAGCTGGCTGAAAAATACATATCCGGTGATTTGATGCAGAGAAACCTGTGAAGGTCATCTACAAAGGTTATGTGCAGACGGAAATACACCCATTGCTAAATAAACAATAAAACTGTATAGAAGCCACGTCCCATAGGGAGTATGGCTACAATGTACTGCATAGGCAAAATCCCAGAATGAGCGTTTACAGTTGTGAATGTATGGGTATTCAAAAATGTTATAGAAACTAGCCGAAATTTAGATTGAAGAGAGTGCTCTCTCAACCCCTTTTTCACTCCACTCATTCACTGTAACCAAGCAATAAAAATATACTTTTATATTTTTATACATAAATGTTGTCGTCATTCTTTTAATCACAGCAACAATATACAATATACACCAGTCTGCAAACTCACAAGGTTCATCAATGAATTTGTCTCTCCATAATGCCGCTGAGCAAAGTAATGGGCTCTACATTGGTTATTAATGTATTTACATGGCATTTAAAGAAAACTCTTCTGAGTGTTTGTTATTAAAACTAACAAAAATATGCACCCTCCAGATGTAAATATTTGATAGTTTTATAAATTCACCGTAAGATAAACCAAGATATGAAATGACAAATTTTGATTCTAAATGTCTAAAATTTAAGGCTTACACTTAAGGGGTCATAAGAATAAATTGCAAATCAGGGAATCTTGCTTAATTGGTTTCTAATGACTATGGATAAAATTCAATGTAAATCTGAAATATTTGAATTTTCAAATGGCAGTTGTGCCCATATTATGCCCCAAACAACCCTTTTAAATATTCTTAAGAAACTGAAATTTGAGGAATATTTATTAATTGATGTCTATAATAATATCTATTGTTAAAATTTCACAAACATCGGAGTTATCTGAATTTCCATGAAGAGCTTCCATCCACTTTTGACCACTATGCAAAAAAAAAAACTAAATTAAACTAAATATAGCCAACATTTGAACCTCTTACACCTAGCAGCTCTGTTCCAAAATTCATAACGATCGGTTAATTAGTTTAGGAGGGAATCCTGTACATACAAGTACATAAACATACCTAACTTTATAAAGATATTAATTTGTAAATACATACTTCTCTATTCCCCCTCCCTTTTACATCTACGTCTACATTTCGAACACGAGAAACTCTTAAAGTGATTGGATTGACAAGCATCAAAAGCTATTTTACTGCAAGAGACATTCTCTTGAAGAGCAAAGAACGAGATTCTGAAGACATTCTGGTTTTGGTAAATGAAGGTAATTTTCTAGTGAGAAGAAATTAGTCCATCAATAAAAATCAATACAACAACAATTAATGAATCAATCATAATTAAAGTAAATGAAAACATAGAAACGAAAAAAGAAAATTTAATTAAAAAAAATTACAGACATTTGTTTTTTTGTCTGGGTTTTAATTTCTGTTATTAATTCATAAGAGAAAGATTGGTGCAAAGAAGCAAGAATTTCTTTGTGTCATAATCGGCCAAATGGTATGAATAATGATTAACAAAAAGTCTGTCGGTGAACGGCAATGAAATTCATTAAAATCTCTTAAATGAAGGAGAAAGTGTATGCATGGACCATAAGTAGGTGTATATGGTTTGTTTATTCATAATTTGTCTGGGATGATTTAGAAAAAAACATGGAGAGGAAAGAGGGTGGATGGTATTGATAACGATGTAATGGGAGAGGGAAGAGAGAGAATAGTATGGCAAAGATGTGAGGTAAAAGGGGGATGGTATGGAAAAGATCTGAGGAAAGAGGGAAGAGGTATGGCAAAGATGTGAGAGTAAATAGGGAGGATGGTATGGAAAAGATGTGAGCGAAAAGGATGGTATTGCAAAGATGTGAGGTGAGAGGAAAGAGGGAGAATGATATTGCAAAGATGTGAGGTGAGAGAAAAGAGGGAAGATGGTATGGAAAAGATGTGAGGAAAGAAGCAAGATGGTAAGGTAAAGATGTGAAGGAAGAGGGAGGATGGTATAGCAAAGATGTGAGATGAGAGGCGAGAGGGGGATGGCATGGCAGAGAATGAGGTGAGAGGAAAGAGGGAGGATCGTATGGTAAAGATGTGAGGGGAAAAGGATGGTATGGCAAAGATGTGAGGTGAGAGGAAAGAGGAAGGATGGTATGGAAAAGATGTGAGGTGAGATTGAAAGAGTGGATGGTTTGACTAACATGTAGAGGTGAGAAGGAGGCTTATATGGCAACACCAGGATGCTACATTGGTCATCATTCATATCTTGGCACACCACTCATAAGTAGGTGAGAATGAGACAGATGTTGGTGTGTTCTTTTTAACCCTTCACTGTTTAACTAGGAAAAGAGGTTGTATCCTATAATTCTCAAGGTTCCACAGGTTACCCGCCCTCCACCTTTGCTATCTAATGATTGGACATCAACTTATATTTTCTTTTAGAGGTCCTGTATAAACTCTGAAGATTATCTCTATTTATATAAAATTATGTATGTGTATATGTTTATATATTTGTATGTATAGGATTCACTCCTAAACTAATTAACCAATCATTATGAATTTTGGAACACAGATGTTTGGTGTAAGGATTAGTAATGTGGGCTATATATAGGTTAATTAAGTTTTATGCAAAGAGGGTAAATAAGGGGTGGAAGCCCTTCATGAAAATTCAGATACCTTCCAATGTTGTGAAATTTTAACAATAGGTATTAGACATTAAAAAAAACTGAACTCCAAGGAATATTTGTTCAGTTTCTTTAGAGTTTTTTAAAGGTTTTTTTTTGGGGGGGGGGGGATATAATATGGACACAACCTCACATTTGAAAATTCAAACATTCAAATATATTTGCATTGAATTTGATCCATAGTCATTAGACACCAAGCAAGATTCCCTGAATTTCAATTTCTACTTCAGACCTCTTAAATTTTAAACATTTTCTAGAATCAAAATCATGCAATGGATTTTAATCAAAATTAAAATAAAGATTCTAGACAGAAGGTTTAGTATCATTATATCTTGATTTCAATCTTTGTAAGCGAGGCAAAACTGTTCTGCTCAGGGAATTAACTTTACCCGTCCTGGAACGGGTATTTTTATAGATTTATATAAAATTGAAACAAGTTTGCATAAATATATTTTTGAATTTTGAATAAGAGATTCCAAATAAACATTGTCTTACATTGCAACTGGTTTTTCAGTTCCTTTGATCAATCCATCGACAACCATGAGTCCTTCATCAAGAATAAATTCAAGCTTTACATGACGAGATTTCAAAAGTTGGCCCATGGCATAAGCACCACCGATTCCTCTTACCTAAAAAACAAAAAAGTATATACAGCATTATTAGGATTGTGCCAGTCTGTGTGACCTTTGTCCATATAGGATAAATAAAGATACACATATTTAAATGTATTAATCTCCACTGGACAGTCACACTTTAGTTTGAAACAACATTTTCATTGGTAAATCACGATTACATTTGAAGTAGCATTTTCATTGGTAAGTCACGATTAACAGAGATTGCTCACCAAGTAGGGGAGATAAATTATCTGTACAAATTCAACGTTCGTTTCATCATAGGCTTGTTAACCAAGTGGTCATGGCCACATCTAGGACAGGTGATCCCTCTCCAGAGGCAAAGGTTAGATTTCTGCACAGGTCTCAATTTTTCACTTTGATCTTTTTATACTTGTCCAACTCAGTGAGAGAAAATAACTGTTTATTTGAAAGATATTACTCATGCAAACACATGTAAAAAAAAAAGCAGCAGACTACACACACACATGCACACACACACACATATACATATATATACTAGCTGACCCAACCCGACGTCGCCCTGGAATATTTATACTTTCACGTTTGTTTCACATTTCATTGTAAGGTCTGGCATTTTTTTAAACAAAGTGAGCAATCTATTTGTTTGCTTTTATTTTCAATGTTAACCAAATTTGTGTCAAGTGATATAACAATATTTTTGCAATAAAAAGTAAAAATATAAATAATACTTGAAGAATGCTTCAGACTACACTACGCACTATAATAGAAACATTGATGGTAGTCCACATATTACTATAGAAAATTTACCGTAGACAACATGCTGCCATAACACCTAATTTGTGATATAAATTAAATACAATAATTTACTTTTTTATTTATGTGATTATTTTCTTTCTTTTTTTATTAAATGTTCAGATATTTGTAGAATACAAAATGTTTTCTTACTTCTTCATCATGTCCAAACGCCACGTAGAATGTTCTGTGGGGCTGAAAACCAGTTTTTAGTGCATGTTCCAATGCTTCCAGAATGCCCTAAAAATAAGATAAAAAGGTTACCCGTTAAAGTTGATAAATTATAAAAGAGAATCAATATTAAACCACAAAGACATTCATAGGGGAGATACTAGCACCATACCAGCACATAAACGAGACCCTAGTACCCTGCTAGTCATAGGAGAGACTCATCACTCTCCTATGACCAGTAGAGTGATGAGTCTCTCCTATGACCAGTAGAGTGATGAGTCTCTCCTATGACAAGTCATAGGAGAGACTCATTACATAACTAAAGAAAGAGTGTGAATGGGATTAGTTTTACTACAGTAAATATAATGCATAATTTCTGTAATGATTCCAAAAAGTAACTTTTAATAAATAATTGGCTGATATTATTGATTGTTAGATTATTTACACATAAGCAAGAGCTTTGGGTATAAATCTTATAAAAATTATTTTTAAAAAAACACAAAGGGAAATTATTAAACTTAGACAAAACTGTAGCATTCATGAATGAAATAAAACAACAGGTTAGAAAATCAATAACGTCACACAATTATCTATTAAAACTTGCTTTTTAAAATCATTATGTAAAGTAACTGTCCTATTGACTCTCTAGGAGCAAAGTGTAGTATCTGTTCTAACACTATACTTCGTGTTTTCTGTGCTCAGTCAGTGAAGGAGAAATACTTCTAGACTGAGGCAATTTTAATTTATTTTTATTTTTGTCTCAATCCAGAGTGCTCCCTTTTTGGTAGCTGGATTTTCCCTACATTAAAAACCGACCTTGCGTTTAACTTAGCCTTCATGGGGAGGCAAATAAATAGGAAGCCTCTTATACTAGGATGACTGAATGCCGTTTCTTTATCTCCCATTTCTTTTGATATGCACAATACATATTGCATGTTACTTATATACATACTAATAACAGTTTGTTTTAAACTAACTCAGTATTTACGTAGATAATTATCTGATCTGATCTGTGACAGCAATTACCTAGTGTGGGTTAAGCTGGCTCAAAGTAAATTTACAACATCGCAACTCAAGGCAGCTCATCCACATCTGTCCGTAGCTGACTCCTCAGCATACCGCAGCTAGTCAACAACTTTCAAGTCAGTTTTTACTGTTACGAATCCAGTTCTCGGTTTACCTCTACTCTTCTTGCGCCATCCATAATGGGTTCAGCTATTGTCTTGTGAATCACGTCGGTTGGAGAATGATGAAGGGTGTGGCCAAACTATCACAGTCTTCTTGTTAGAAAGGGTCTTCTCAAGTCTAAGAATCTGTCATCTGGAGAGAATTGTAATGTTGTGAACATAGAGAATGACTACAGTATTAAAATAATGGAAGAAGCTATTTTGCCGGTCCCGGCAAAATAACGAGTCCTCGTTATTCTGCCGGCTTATCTTTTTTTAACCTAACTGTAATGGGTAATGAAATAAATAAGGACAAATATTTAATAACAATTTCAGCATATGAACTGAATGTATCTCCAACACTAAGTTCCATTGTAAGCTTTTTCGAATATAAGATTTTGAATTAGAATTAATAACTGAATAATAGATGTTGCTTCAAAAATAGGCAAAAGTAAAGTTGTTTTTTTTAATCAATTTTTTCAACACAGGTTTCCGGTTCAGTTTTCGTCAAATAATGAAGTTATTAAGTTGTTTAATTGAATTTTTTAAAATTTTCTTTACGAAGAAAAACTTTGATGTAAAATTCTGATTTTCTTTACGAAGAAAAACTTCGATAATGTTAAAATATCAAGAAAAAACACTGGATTTAAACAATTTATATTTTAAAATGTAAGGCGAAGATTAAGAAAGAAGAGGTCAGTAACTTACAATTGGAAATCGTAAGAAATATACACAAAAATTCGAATAAAAATTATACAAAAAAAAAATCAATGCTGACTGTTTGTTTGATAAAAAAATCCAACAAACTCTTCGTTTTTATAAAGTTTTAAATTATAATTATAAAAAAAAAATCACTGTTGACTATTCATCTTACAAAATGTTACATTATTAAATAATTATTTATCCAATTAAAAAAAAAAAAATTTTTTATTGGAAAAATGTTGAAATAAAAATTATCTTTTTTACGTCGAGTAGATAGAAACAACCACATAAGTATTAAAGAATTATTTATTTTTTTCCGTTTCATTATCTTCGTTTAATTAGTTTTGTTTTATCGGAAAAATGATTGAATAAAACTGATCTTTTTCGTAAGTCATGGCGAAAATCGCTGTATGAATTATTTATTTAATGTAAAAAAATAGTCAGAAGTTTTAATCATTTCTTTTTTTATTGGAAAACTGTTGAAATAAAAATAAACCGGCAGTTAAGTTGACTGGTGAAATCTTCACTGTAACTGTAACAGTTAGGTTAAATAAACATGAACCGGCAAAATAACAGCCCCATCGTTATTCTGCAAAATAACGAGGGGGTCGTTATTCTGCCGGTCCCGGCAAAATAGCCTATTCGTAAAATAAATGTGTATATGCGCGTGTATTTTTGCATTTGATGAAGAGTGCACAATTTCCGCATGTTGTAGTGATTAGTAATTTACTGTTATTTTACTGTTGAATTTAGAATTTTTGTATTTTTAAAATTTTTTTTACTTTGTATTATTATGAAAAATAAATAAATTGGGGAGTTTGGTGACAACGTAACTTATAGGTCAGTCACCACTCAAGTTAACATTTGTATTTTTTTATTTGAAAAGATTAGATTAAGACGTTTTATCATTATTTTTATTATTATGCTGAGGCAACGCTTGACGTTTCGCTTACCGAGGTCTCTTGCTTCTTTACGACCCCTATTAATGTAAGGTTACCACACTAATAAACCACTTGTAATGTTAGACCCCAACCAATTGCCTGTCGTTCTTTTTGTTTCGACAAACGCAGCTGTAGTGTTGCTGAAACGTCGTAGGTAGCCGACTAAATTGGTAGTGGCGACTCTCTGTAATCACGGCAGTAAAATGATGTTTCAGATTTTTAAATAAATCTTTGAGAATTCGATATCATATTTTCGTGAAATTTGACGTAGGTAGTTTCGGTTAAAGACATTAAGACGTTAAGAAATTGATGACGTCATCAATTTCTTAACGGTTTAAACAGTCAAACTTTAAATCTCTCGTATGTGTAGAACGCCATCACGCTCTCATGTACATTTCAACTTTACAGACGCGTTTTCAAATATAAACTACTTGCCGTTATAATTCAAAAATAAGCACAACAGTAAAGACACTAAAACTAATACCGCCTGAAGATGATTTGACGATTCAAATCGAAAGTACTTGCAAAAAAGGAAAGAAAAAAAAAGAATGGAACAAGAAACCCATGGATCATATTTACATCAATTTGACCGAGACATTAGATGGACAATTCGGAAAATTGAAAAAATAAAAAAAAGTCGCATCAAACAAAACCACTCCATGTTATTTAATAATGTTTGCCTAAATGAAAATATGCTGCCTAAATACACACACAATATATATATATATATATATATATATATATATATATATATATATATACACACTAGCTGGCTTTGTCTGCTCACTATCGCTTCCCAATTTAATTCCTATTCGCTACTTGAAATCAGCTAAACGAAACTAATTGATAAGAAAAGACAAAATTAATGGTATTGCTACCTCCAATTGAAGCACACTCACATTCTCTCTCTCTCTCTCTCTCTCTCTCAATACCGTGAAGCACGCTGGACACACGTATGTTCACTTTAATAATATAGAAGATTATCAGTTATTAAAATTAAGCCTTGTCTTCTTTGCTCAAAGAAATTAAATTTACATACAGGAGGAATTTTTCCTTTCCTTTTCATTATTATCAGTTATTATTAAGATCAACCGACCCATTTGGCATAATGGTTAGAGCGTTCACTAATGAGCCAGGAGGTCAGAGTTCAATCCTCGTTCAAGTTATACCAAAGACTCAAAAAATGGTACTTGATGACCCCTTGCTAAACACTCAGCATTGTAAGGTGAGGATCAAGGGTGAGTGGAGTAATCTTGGAAAAGGAGTTGCGTCCTCCCTTACGCCTCAGTATAGTAGCCAATGAAAAGGGAGCCTTTGGGTCGCATTCGACTATGGTCGACTACTTTACTGTTTTTTGCTTTTAAGATCAAGCCTATCCTTCTTTGCTCATAAAATTACATTTGCATACATGATTATTATATAAATTAATTGTTCTGATCTGGCGTTGCCTGTGAGTATTTGTAATTTAATTTTGTTTTTTATAATTTAATTTTTCTTTTGAATTGCCCATGAAAAATGAGTAACAGAAGATTATTATTAATATTTGATCCGTCCAACATCATACAAAATATTATTTACTTTTGGATATGTTATTTTTAATTCTAAACTTTATAATAAATAAAAGGCTAAGAACCTAATTTTCAGTGTTGATCTAATAAGATTTATCTTCTTTTTATTTATGGAAATCGCTCCAGACAAGGTATGAAGCCACTTGATGTAAGCAGCTAACGGTTCTTATATCCTGTCAACTATATAGATAAAAGTAAGTAAAATTTTTAAAATATCACTTAATATTGTAATGTGAAATGAAAAACTTCCAAAAGAAAGAGAAAATAATTAAGCATTGCCTTGCCAAGGATTGAACTCACGACCTTTGTTTCTAAGTGCAGAAACTCTAATAAATAAGCCACCATGACAAGTTGAACATTTTGAAATTATGTAAAAATATTAACCAATCATTTCTGTTTTATTTTATTTTCTTTTTTTATTGAGCTTCTCTGTCTGTCTGTCTCTCTCTCTCTCTCTCAATATATATATATATATATATATATATATATATATATATATTAATGGATTTACATATCTGATGAGAGCGGACCACCGCTTGAAACGTGTTACATAAAATTATAAAATAACAAAATAATAAATAAATGTTTAAAAAAACTTTTTTTAAATGTTGTTAGCCTTACTCCTTTACATATATACTTTTCTCTCGTTGGAACTGCACTAATACTGCACTACCCTCTTATATATATATATATATATATATATATATATATATATATATATATATAAATGTAATGTATGTTTAAAATGCAATTAACTGCTAATGGTTGATATCCGAGCAAGACATGCAGCATATTTGTAACTAGTAAATTCATGCGGATGTTATAGCCTGGTTTTAAGTGATAAAACACATTTTTATCTATTATAATTTACGGAAAACCTCTCTCCTTTCATGGGTGCTAGGGAGATAACTCTGACTTGCATATTATTTTAAGCTGAGGGCTTAACAGATAACTAGTATTATTTTTTTTAACCAGGGATTGAATTCATAACCACTAAGTAGGATTCACTCTAGAATATATCTTAACATATATCTACTTGACCATCTGTCCACCTGAAGAAGGGTCGAATGTATTAACATCCATAATTTTTTCTATTGATCGTTTAAACCGATTATTAGCAGTTAATAT
The DNA here is from genome assembly GCA_963556195.1 of Sepiola atlantica. Taxonomy (NCBI): domain Eukaryota; kingdom Metazoa; phylum Mollusca; class Cephalopoda; order Sepiida; family Sepiolidae; genus Sepiola; species Sepiola atlantica. The sequence continues at coordinate 203,531,190 of OY744517.1, forward strand.
CAGGCATCACATTATCTAAAGGACGTGGGACCAGATGGAATATGGAATGAAAGTTTGTAGCAGACACTACTACTGCCAAGCGGATATTCAGAAAGCAAATGACCTTTTATTACGACTCCTTTTCTTTCTCTGTGTTGAGCAACTCCTTTTTCGTCTTTGAGATAGAGGAAGAGGATATCTTGTAAAAACACGTTGGCCGAAGTTTCCGGCCAATCAGGGACCAACAGGCCAGCTTTACCATGCGTGCTGTGACCCCACATAAAAAAGAAGCAACAAGTCGCAATTTTTCTCTTTTTCCCTCTTTCCACTTTGGTCAACGCACACGGAGGTTGTTGCCCCCCCCCCCCCCCGGCATAAGTCAAAAAGAAGGTAACATCTTCCATTTCTCTTCACCATGAACAAAGAACTTTACCCAGACACATATACATTACAATTGCCAAAAATATACATAGATAACTTTACATCAACCACGCTCTCACATACCCATTCATACTAACACGGAAACTATGGCTGAAATTTGACACTGAACGTTTCACTCTTTAAAAATGAACTCAAACATTCTCTGTAACTGATAGCTTTACAAAATGTCTTATCCAAAAATAAAAATTTGTTTTGTTAATAGAAATGTTTTACTCTTGTTTTGATTTTACTAAATGCTATTCTTGTTTGTAGTCTTTTTATTCCTTCGCTTCTTTTTCAATGTAATAAGAATCTTGTTTAAATTCCTACGGCCATAAGTTGTCTACCCTAGTGGATTAAATACTTCAGTTTGAAATTCCTAGACGATTACCCATTACAACGAAAGGCATCCGGAGAAGGCCAGAGAGTAGAACAGCCGAAACGGTGTAAGCATAACAACAACCAAGATAAGGATAACAATCATGTAAACAACAAAATAATTCATCTCAGAAAGAAGGCCATCAAATAAAAGATATACATTTCAACAACTTACCATAACTCCATGTTTGTCGTCAACAGTTCCACGAGCGTAAATGAAGCCATCTTTAATTTCTGCTCCAAAAGGGTCAACATCCCACCCGTCACTTGGCGCTGGCACCACATCAAAATGGGAAGCCAGTAAATAGGGAGTCAGTTTAGGGTTCGAGCCTTGGATCGTATATAATAAGCTGTAATTAGCCACAACTTCATACGTCACATATGGCGAGTTATGGATGTGGATAAAAGCTATAAAAAAAAAAAAAGAAAAAAAAAACACAATTTAAAAAGATAACTATGGATATAATATAAAATGTGTAGTAAGTTAGTCTCACTTACAAATAATAAAAGCACTCGGAGTTGATAAGTCAACTTTCAGAACTTTCTCAAAAATCTATGGTGCTTGCAGGTACAAAAAGCTAACTCAAACTACCTTGTTAACTTTGTCTAAAATAAACATCAAATTAAATATATATATATATATATATATATATATATATATATATATATATATATATATATATATATATATTAGTAAGTTTTTGAAAGGCTGTGGGCAATGCAAGTTCCGGGTAAGATGCAAGTTGTAAGGAACAAAAACAATAACAATGAATCGAATACGAAATATGACTTACTATTTATTTTTCCTTTTTTTCTAAAATCTTACATAACAGCAAGAGTGTTTTTAGCTGTTCGTGTGATGTCCGGGTGATTAAAAATCACTATTTGATATTTCGGGAAAAGACATCCCTTTGTCAAAAATAATTAAACCAGAAGAAAAATTTTTTTTTCTTCTCCGACTGTGTAGAGAATACTACAAAACAAAATGGCTGCCAGATATATATATATATATATATATATATATATATGATCTAAGGTTAAGATCGGATTTTAACTCTGCCTGATGAGATCTCAGTTTATAATAGCTGTTGATCGATAACATCGACATGCCAGTGTCGCAGATTTTGTACATGTCTGTGTAGATAAAAATAATCATATATAAAAGCTCTATTTGATATTGAGCAGTTTTTTATAAACCCGGTTGAAATTCTTTGAATTACTATCCTGTGGATGTTTTACTTGGATTATTATATATATATATATATATATATATATATATATATATATATATATTTATTTATTTATTAATATATGCATTACAGAAGATCAGAACAACATCGGTTGTTGTTCTGATCTTCTGTAATACATATGTAAATAAATATTACGCTCTTATTTTTGAATTTTCTTAATAATTGAGCACTCTGCTGGGGGTTCTCTTCCACTAACCTGATATATATATAAATTTTGTTCACCCCAAACAAGGCACATCGCTATTGAAGCATAAGGGGCTACTGTGATATGGGCCAGATTTATAGAGAGCAACCTGGGTGGGGAGTTAGGCAGCAAGATGTTTGTTCACATTACATTTAAATTTTTGCATGTTGGTACAGTTTGGGAAACAGTGAGGCAATTCCAAAAGCAAGCGGTCCAAAGAAAGAAACTAATCTTCTGGCATCTAGGGACCTCTACAGAGAAGGGGTGTGATTTTGCTGCTAGTCGGGTCAGTTGAGGATATTTACATTGAGAGAGTACAAGTGCAGTAAGTTCATTGGAGCATATTTCTCAGAAGTATTTGTGATACAAATATTAGAAGGCCTGTGGAAATTCCACGGTTAATTAATGAAAATAGATTTTAATTTATTCATTTTGTATACTTACGAGTGGGACCCGTCCTGGCGTTACCTGGGGAACAAAATGAGTAATCCAAGAAAATCTATGCTCCCATCCCTGGACCCCACACTATATTTATTTTATAATTTCAGCAAGTAACAAGTTTCAAGTTAAAAAGGAAAGTAAGTAAAATGTTCTTATTGTAAAAGAATTAGTTGTAATTGACCGTTTTAAGTGATGACAACCTCCCCCCCCCTCTTAAAAACTATTTATTTATTAAAATATCAATATTCATGTAAGCAAAATAAAACCCAAAAAGCATATATCGTATGAAAAATAATAAAATGAAGAAAGCATAGCCCACGATGTTCTTGTAAAACCCCATTTTCTTAGTCAGCCGATTTGATGGATAAGAGTGCAAGAAATCTTCGCATTTTGTAGAAAAAGAAAAATAGCAGACGATGTAGTAATTCGTAAAAAAATGAAAAATAATTTGCTTTCACAGTTTGAAACTTATAAAAAACGATATAAGATATCATTTTTTAAAATTTTTATACAAAGCAAAATTTAAGAAAAAAATAGGTAAGCCAAACACGGTGTAGGAGTGGGTTTGTGTTTGTGTGTGCACACTAATGTACACAAAAACAAAATTTTTCTTGCAAATAAATATTATTGAGTGTGTGTTCTGCAAAACACACAAACACAATTGTCATCCAAGTTTTTTGTATGTTTCTGAAGTCGTAAACAATATTTCTTTTTGAAAAAAAAAATATTATGAATGTGTTTCTATGCATGTTTCGAACGTGCTCGCTCAAACACATACACAGGTATAATTGACATTCGATTATTTTTGTTTTTTTATGTTTCTGAAGTCATATATTTTTTAACAAAGCTGGAAAATGAAACCAATTACTTACAAAATGATTAATTTAATAAGTAAATAAAAGTAGTAATTCAAGTGGTATTATTAGTTATAACCGTAGAACGAAGTATCAATTTAAACGAAGAAAAATATGTGAATAACTACATACCTAATATCAGATGAGTTACTTTCCTTGAATGATTATACAGGAAATGGAGACTATTTAAGGCAGACATACCAATAAGTTTTCACCTTTTTTTAAGAACGGATTATTATTATGAGAAGTGGAAAAAAAGATTACAACTCCGGCTGAGTTTCACCACTTTCAAACAAAAAAAAACAAGTAATAGCCTTTACACCTGTTGAGAACACTGAAGATGCTGTATTACAGCAAAGAATAGACTCCATTAATAGCGAAGAAGGAGTTGAAAACATAATTGCAGTCCTTGATAAGTTATATCTAAAAGATAGGCTTCAGCGATTGAGAATCTAGAAAATTTCACAAGTTATAAAAAGCCTAAAGAGCTTTCAGTTGCAGACTATTGCAATGAGTTTGATAGATGCTATAAAAGAACAAGTTTATATGAAACAGAAATGTCTGAGGATGTGCTTCGGTTTCTATTTGTAAAAATCGGCAAATTTACCTTCTTATCAAGAAGAATTAGCAAGAGCTACCATCAATGCGCTCACTTATGATAACATGAAAATCTAATTTTAAAAAATTATTTGATCTGAAGAACAAGTAAAGATTGAAGAAAAAAATCAAAATTGAGGAATCAGATATGTTATATGGACGTTGTTAACAGAATAATAGATGCTGCCAGTAATTTTATAAAATACCTACTAGTCACAGGTATGAGACAATATCCTGGCGGCATAGGATCTGAATAAACAGGAAGGAAGGAGAAGTAAAAATTCCCTTGATAAATTTGGAAATCCAACAAGATGCCTTGAATGTGATTATATTAAACATTGGATTAAAAAAAGAAACAGAAACTTTTCATCGGGGAAACAGAAGATATCTACCTAATGTAATTCTGCTCCAATCAGACTCTAGTGAATCGTATCAAGCCAAGTCTTTGGTCACTGAATCAGTAAATTGTGACATTTTAGGGTGTGGTGCTAGCAAAACAGTGTGTGGTCAAATGAGATTTGGTTGTTATTACGATTCTTTAAATCAGGGGTGGGCAACCTTTTCAGAGTGAGGGCCAGATGAGACTTTAGGAAGGAGATCGCGGGCCGGAGTGAAAAACGAAATCTCAGAATTACTATATTTTGTTTACATGAATAAATTGTACAAAAATTGCATTGAACACTCTACAAATCTGATATTTTTTCTCAAGAGACTTCTGTATGTGATGTTATAAAAGGCGCCGACGAAGAGCCATTTTGGAACCATGAAAAATAATGATAGGGGAAGTAGCAAGTTGATCCAGCATTCGTTTTGACACACCTCACATAGGTTCTGTTTCATGCCCTTTCCTCATCTCTCGGTTCCTCTTTGCCTCTCTCTTTCTCTTTTTCTATTTTTATCTCAGACCAAGGATTTGAAATTAATAGTTGAAGAAAAATGAAATATACATGCATCATCGTTCGCTGATATTTATACATTTTCATCCCACTGTAAATCTTAATCGAAGCCTATTTTTACGTCTATGTCACAAAATGATATGAGTTTTACTGGTAGGTCCGCGGGCCGGATTGCAATAATAAAGCATAGCAGGGTGGCGGGCCGGATGCTAAGCCTTCGCGGGCCGGATGTGGCCCGCGGGCTGGAGGTTGCCCGCCCCTGCTTTAAATGAAGAAGATAAAAAGAAGGGACAATACAACCAAAGCAAAAAAATGCTTTAATTAGTGTAACCAGAGTGATGTATCATGACAGATATTGTGGATAGTGATATACTACTGTTATCATCCAAACAGTGCACGAAGATGGTATAAAATTGATTTTTAATAATGATACAGCTTAGATACTCGGATAGAAAATCATACTACAAGCAATATAATCTGGACATTATGCCCTTCGTTGTGTAGATCTTAACATATTCTTCAGGACTAGAAAAATCTCTTTATCCGTAATCAGCAATGGAAATAAAGTAGTAATTCATACAGTATTATTAGCTATAACCATAGAACGAAGTATCAATTTAAATGAAGCAAAATATGTGAACAACTACGTACCCAGATATGTTATCAGATAACTAACGGGAAGATATCATTGGTAAATCGTATCTGTTGCTTTTTAAATGAAAATAAATGGTGAATCTCATGTAGTTTATGCTATCGAAAGAATTATTGGGCCGAATATAATATGTAGTCAATGAAATAGATCGGAATTTCTTTTTCATTATGTGAATAATACAGATTGTAAGATTCCATAATTCACTGGCCAAGTGGAATCAAATATTGATTTGGCAGATGCAACACTATTTAGGTCAGAATAACTTTATATGTTAGAATCATATATTTTTATTACTTTTAATTAAATATAACAAAATCTATCAACACATGTGAATTACTTTCTGTCCTCTCCTCAATTTTACATATATTATTAAATATCAATTATCGGTCCTTCAGACACATTGTTGTGAGTAAACAGAATTATTTGCAATCATTTGTAAACCTGATTTATTTTGCCTCAAAATTGATTAATTCCCCCCCCCCCTTTCTTATTGTTATTCACTTTGTTAAAATGAGATTTATTTTATTTGTGAGATTTTATTGTTTATCTTAATTGGTAGAACACTGGATTCCATCAGTCGAGGCAACTTTAAAAAAAAAATCACTTCAAGAAATGAAACTTTTTTTATTTTTATTTATTTAAAAAAAAAATTTAAGGCAGACCAAATTATTCCTGAGTAAAAATATTGATATGGAAAAATAAATGAGAGTAGAAAGTGGACCTTGGCTTTACTTTCGGCAGCCTCGTAACTTTCACTTCCCTTATTTTATCCTTTAGTCCTCACATTCGATGAGATGTTTCCGACAAAGGGGGAGGAATTGCTGTTTTCCAGGTCAGAATCTATCCATCTACCACTTATCGCTGGCTAGTTTTTGACCTTGAAGTAGTATTTTTTTCTTTAGCTCCTTACATCAAGTGGCTCCGTGCCTCGTCTGAAGCGATTTCCATTTTAAAAAAATATCTTTCTTCCCCTCTCTCTCTCTTCTCTCTTTCTCACTTCCAAATAATTATTACCAAGATAGAAATTTATATATAGCTCCTTTCCTCGGATCGCTTGCTTTTGGAATTCCCTTCCTGTTGACTATTTTCCCCGTCCATACCAATATACAGAAATTTAAATGCAGTGTGAACAAATATCTTGCTGTCCAACTCCCCACCCAGGTTATGCCTATAAATCTGACCCCTATCATAGTAACTCCTTATGTATCGGTGGCAATATGTCTTGTTTGGGGTGAATTAAAGTATATATATAAATCTCAAGGAGAAGAATTACTTTATGTTAAACTTACATAGAAAACTGAACCCTCTGCCAAAAATTTAATTAGTAATTAATAAATAAATAAATAATAAATAAAAACTATTATAATCTGAAAATTTGGTACTTAATCAATAATATTGCGAAGAATTTGGAGAGAAAAATCAGTGCGGAACTGTGATTTAATTGTAAATATGTTGTATCGACAAACTAAAGAGTTGCTCTTTTTCATATTCTTTACATATTAAATATTGGTAGTCTGTGTCTTAATTTTTTTAGATGAAGAATTAGAGTAAAATTATTAATAGACAGACTGGGGTTCTGTTGTGACCCTGTTTAGGGGCCGAAATGAAGACATGGAACACAGGGTTAGGTGAACAATATATATTGAAGAAAAGATATGTACAGAGAACAAGAGAAGTTGTATAGCAGTCCTGACTGCCAAGGTAGACTAAAGTTCAATCCAATTACGAGAAGCCTAAATGTTTCCAGTATGTTATTAGGAATGGACGAGTCTAACTGTTCGTCATATAGGTACGACACCATAATAGTAATGATATGACTGCTACATCACACCCTGCTTAGGCTTATAGCCGATAAAAAACAAAAAATTGATCTTAATTGTTGTGACCCTGTTTAGCAGCCGAAATGAAGACATGGAACACGGGGTTAGGTGAACAATATATATTGAAGAAAAGATATGTACAGAGAACAAGGGAAGTGGTATATCAGTCCTGACTGCCAAGGTAGACTAGAGTTCAATCCAATTACGAGAAGCCTAAATGTTTCCAGTATTTTATTAGTAATGGACGAGTCCAACTGTTCGTCATATAGGTACGACACCATAACAGTTCTTATCTTGATTTCTTTTCTATTGTTACATTTCATGCATTTTTTTGTGCTGATCGGTCACAGCTTATAAAGGCCCGGGGACTACTCAAGGATAAGGGTTAAAAGGATTGTTGGTCGGACGATGATTGCCGTCATGAAAAGATTGGAAACAGTCGGTGGAATGGACAGAAGATTACGTAAGAGCTCTTGATTTTCCAAGAGGACGGCTCAACAAGTATTTGTTTACATTAGATTTGCAGTAGTCGGTTGGAAAGCAGACTCGTTGTATACTGTTCCACAGATGGAACTTTCTAGAAAAGAAACTTTGTTTTTCGAAGTTCTGTTTGGATTTTTGGTACATCGAGAGAAAAAGGAAAGTTCTTTGCTGTAGTTGTAGCCAGACGAGTTCTTGCTGTGAATGTTTTATAGGGGAGACCAGGGATTGGAGGTCAGTCGAGCACTTACCATGAACATAACGATACAGCAGATAGCAACATCTCTTCTATGTGAAAGAGGCTGTAGGGACGAGAAGAGATCATCCCCACTAGATTGCGAAGTCGATTTTGTACTCTGTCAAGGCCAAAAAAGATTGCTCTGAGCGGCACCTCCCCAGATGTGGCAGCAGCACTACATGTTTACAATCTGACCATTTTATGTAATTATGGCCGGTGCAACAAGAACCGCCTTCCCGTGTAGATTGCATCGCAGATTTCATTCAAAGTTCCAAAAATCTCATCAATTTCAATAAATAGAAAATGAAATATTGTGATAACAAAAAAAAGGACATCAACCGGACTTTGAATAATGTAAATTTGCAAATAGAGACATTTTTTAGATTTATCTTCAGAGATATTTATTTCATGAACCTTCCTTTAGTTTTTATATACCCAAGTTGTCGGTAACAAAGAAAAAAATATAGCACAGCTTTATAAAAAATATAAGTCTTTATTTATTAGCTGTTTTTGCACGTTGTTCTTTTGTATATATTTTATGATTTCGTCGCCAGATGTCTTCAAATTAAGGCCATATAAGAAAGTGAGGAGGAAATTAGTGTCAGAGACAGGGCAAACTGGATCTATCCTTTCACTTTTGATATCTTGACGTCGTCTGGTAGTGAACCTTCATGTCTTGTATTTATAAACAGGGAACATGCACGCTTAGGGTGATTTTGGAATGTCTCCTGACGTGATACTCATCCAAATTATCTTGCCTTATTTATTACTCAACCTTAGAATCAGCTCTTTATTTCCAGACTCGTTTTACCTCCTCTAAAACTACAACATTTGTCATTAGTCTGTTAAAAAGCCATTCAATATTTTACAATCAGTGAAACAGTCGGTTACCCCCCCCCCCAAAAAAAAAAATTATTCCATTGATTTTCTTTGTCAAAAATTAAGTAAATTGTCATAAAAATAAACATACGGTGAGTGTTTTTCTTTCATTATTTTTTTCTGTTGAAAAGCCGCTTCGTTTTGATTCGACCATTTCCGGTTGTTTACATATCTCTGTGTCAGCAAAAGTCGGTTTCGTCTGGTTCAAAAGATGTACCAGTACCCATTGTTATAACCATGTGAATAAGAAAAAAACTAAAAAACATGTGTCCTTTTTTTTCCTTTATAATGGTTATAAAAGTGTTGTGACATTGTCTATTTTGGGTGAACTTAATTGATTATTGGATTCATTCTTCGCTGATGAGGGTCAAGAGAAGACATTTCCCAGGAATACAAAAAAAAATGTTGCAGTTGATTAATGCAATGTCTTAAATCTCTAACTATAAAGCCTTATTTAGACACTGAATCATTAAAAGTGTATCTTTGAATAGCACAAGAAATTATAGAAATGCATCTTAATTGCTTATTATTTTCAGAATAGAAAATGGCGAGTCTCTGTCCTTAACAAAACTCACACTTCGCACATATTCAATCAAAATAGTTTTTTTTTTTTTTACTTTATATAAAAATTAAAAAATCGTGCAAAAATAGTTTCCTTTTATTGCATTTCTGTTTCTTTGTTTTTTTTTACATTATCTGAAATTTCTAAGTGCTCCAAATTTTGAGATGAAACCTAAAATGTGGAAATTATTTTAGGAAACAATTATGAAATTTTAATGTTGAGACAATTTGCAAATCAATACAAATCCAATGCCAAGTTGCTAACGAAGGTAATTACTGTTCGTTATTTAATGTACTATTATTATTATTGTTGTTGTTGTTATCCCAAGGTTTGTAAGAATCGTTTACCTGTTTTTAACCAAACAAGAAATCATTTCGATAATATGATAGAATGGATGTCTATGTTGAATGAATGCGGTTTTGTTCAAGTCATCGTCTGCAATTTAATTAAAAACAAAATAAAAATACCTACATTAGAAGCTAACATAGATGCTAAACTTTCCCTGAATGTACATACGAATAAACGATAATATAGTGGATATGTGATCATGTGATCAGGAAGGAGTATAGTGAAGCTGATACACAAAATGAATTGACTACTGCCTCAGGTGGTAACACCCATCTTCATCAGACAAAGCACCAATGCCTTGTGTGCTGTATCTGCAGTGGCAGTGGAGTGTAGGCTTTCCCAAACTAGTGCATCCAGCATGAATTTTGTAAACTAAAATTCAGGACAGTCCATTAATACATGCCACTGACTATCAGGACCGGCGGGACAGTTATAAAAGTGGGGGGCTCTCCTAAAAAGTGTGTGTGGGGGGGGGCGGTTTAACACATGCATATATAACTTCATTATTGATGACCGTAAAGTGGGGGGGGGGGGGCAGTCAAAAAGTGGGGGGGGGCTTGAGCCCCCCCCCTGCCCCCTGCCCCCCCCCCCCCGGTGTCGCCGTCCATGTATGTAGAGGATTCGTTTTGCCAGTCAATTACTGATGGCATTCATGTAATAGAAGTGGGTGAAATTGCCCATTCACCATTCTTCTTCTGCATCCATGTTGGTTTTTCCAGCAATATTGGGTTAGGGTTAGGCAATGTTGGGTTAGGGTTAGGCAATGTTGGGAAGGAGGAGAAAGTAATATCCTACCCCATAAAATGATTCATATGCTGTATGCGATCTGTTTAAAAAAAAAAAGTTTATTCACCGAATTTTAGTAGACAACTAAATATGCTTATTTGTATCCTTCCTTGAAGTCATAACGAATCAAAGCCAACATTTACTAATACAAAGCCATTAAAATGTGATGAACAAGCAGTTATTTTTTGTAACGTGTCTTGTTTAATTGATTAAAGGTGTGTGTGTGGTCTAATTACAGAGTTCACCTTGATACTGGTTCTTGACATTTTGACCTCTGTCTGTTAGATTTTTTTAATTTGGACTTGCAATACCGATTTCTGTTAGGCCTCAGACATTAGGTTTCTGGTTCAATCCTGGGTTTCAGCACTGCTTATAGCTGACTATCTTCCAAGCTAGTTGCACCTAAATATGTACATTTTCTGATGTAACCCGACTGGGAATGTCATATCAGAGCGTTATGAAAACGCTTCGGAAGAGTAGCCATCAGCATCAGTTTTCTTCCCAAGGAAGAGAAGAATGAGAAATGGAATTGTGGAGAAATGTCACCTGACTATAAAACCCATTGCAGCCAAGAAACAGTGCACTGTACAGGAAACAGTGCACTGTACAGGAAACAGTGTACTGGCAGAATGTGACAGCTACAATGTTTCTTCTTCCTTGGTGTCGTTCAACATAATAAACAAATAACAGGTCAGCGTAAAGGGTGTTAATGCAATTCTCCAATCTGAATCACATATAAACAAGGGACGAACAAAGTTGGGTATCATGTGTGGGTCAAGGTTCGGAAAGGCAGTGCACCATGAGATTAAAAGTGAGCTGTGTGACTAGTCAACAGTCAGTGGAAGTTTATGTAATCCCACCTTATGTAAAAGACATGCATCCTTTCCAACAATGGTACTCATCTGGAAATGAGAGCAGCTCAAAGGAAAGTACAAAGCTGATTCAGGTACGATCAACCTCAACAGAATTGTCTGACAATGAATCATTTGGAAACGAAACAGTTTTACCAAGTGATCAACAGTCATCATAAGGCCAGATATAAGAGTGACTCATGAATAACTATAAAATTCACTCATAATATAAAAGGAATTTTCTGGGGTTTTTTTTAAATTTTCTTTTTGTTATTGATAGGGATGGGGCATCCAACCAGATGCCAGACATTCACCCGCTATTTCAAAGACTCCAACCGAAAGATCTTTTGAGGATTCTAACCGTCCCTTTAAGTGCAAGTGTTTGTATCTATCTTGCACTTTGTTCGTCAGGTATATTCGTCAGGTAGATTTTGAAATTCTTTTTTATGAGCCCGGTTGCTCCTATGATTACTGGAATGATGGAGATCTTACTAAGGTTCCAGTTAGAGAAACTGACTTCAACTAGGGTTGTTACGTTTTCCTTCTTGTCCCATATTACTATGTCAGGTTTAATAGCCCCATTTTCTAGGTATGTAGCTGTAGGGATTGCATAGTCATAGTGGATGGTGTATAACTTATTTTTAACTTTTCTTTCTGGTATATGTTCCCAGGATTTGCTGCTACACTGGATATTCAATTTTTTACAGATAGTCCAGTGAAGATATTTACACACTCCGTTGTGTTACATTGTATAGTAACCGTCCCACAACAGAACCTTACAACTTGATGTCAGGTGGCTCACACTCTCTACTTCTGTGTGGTAGAACCTACACTTGTTGTCGTTGCTGAGCCCACTCATCTTCTTAAAAGCATTAGTCATCAACCTTGGGCAGCTATTATCATCCTCGTGTGATTATCATGGAACGATCCTCTTTTTAGTATTTTTCTGTGTGTGTGTGCGTGTGTGTGTGTGTGTGTGTGTGTCTCAACGTTTGTCAGTCACAATTTTTTAAAAACGTAAAATACATTTCAATATCGGAATATCTTAACTTCTTTTAGAAATGGAAAATAATGCATTAATACTAAATAATAGATTCACAACAAACTCAAACCTTGAGATCTTCAGTCTGATTTTCTATGAACTGAGCTATTTATAAATAGATTTTAAAACAATTACCGTAACAAAATAACTATAGCTTTGATGTAACGTCATAGATTTATGATATGTTTCAAAACATGAATTCAAACATAAGCGATAATAAAAGTAAATAAATGAATTGTTAAACATCAAAAATGGCGTTAGAAATTCTTTTAATAGTCCAAAACAATTTATTTTGCTTTAACTACGTATTAACATTAAAAACTATTTAATATATAATATATATTAGAATTTGGGCCCGTATATATATATATATATATATATATATATATATATATATATATATATATATATATAGTGGCTGTTTATTTGATTTCGAGTATGACCACTTTTTGTGTATCGAAGTGATATTAGAGTATAACCTGAGTGGTGCGGTTATGGCTCTTTAGGCCTGCTAGACTTTTACAGACCATACCACAGAAGTGGCAGGTGTTGTGATGATCTGAAGGGATGGCATAATTGGCGCTACCTCTTTTCATGCTTGACTTTGCAGCACATGCACACGTTATGAATAACCGGCACATGACATAGTTACCAAATTGCAAGATTGGCATGTTCACTGTTCTATATTTCCTCCATGTGCTGGAGATGTCACACCCCATCTCTTCTTCACTGCTCTCTTCAGCTGCTGATGTTTCGTCCTATTCTTTTCAATAATCTTGCTGCCTTCAAAGATCACTTTCCTCCACTTTGACCTATCTGCAGCAATCTCCTCCCATCTTCCAACATCAATTCCAAAGCACTTCAAATCGTCTTTGAGACAATCACCTGCTTGGGCACTCTGTCATCAGTAAGATGAACAAGATGACCAGCCCAACGAAGTCTATGCTTACTTATACGAGACTCAATGTTTGGAACAGCAGCTACTTCCAACACTTCGGTGTCAGGGGTAAAGCTATCCCAACGGATATTAAGCAAGTATGTAAGGCAATTCTGATGAAGACGCTCTAGCTGGCAAATATAAGCTCTTGAAGTGGTCTATGTCTCACAAGCATTTAACAAAGTTTATACAACACAAGCCTCATACACAGAGATCTTGGTTTCCAGCCTGATTTCACGCGGTGCCCACACCTGCTTTTCCAACTGACCAAAAGACACACCAGCCTGTTTAATACGTCTACTTATCAGCATCTAACAACCCATTCCTCGAAATAACACTACCCAGATACATAAACAGATCCATGACAGACAGTCTGTGGCCTTCAACAAATATATTAGGTTCCTGATACAGGTTGCCAGGGGCCGGGGCAAGCAGTCTTTGTCTTACCCAGGCTTACTGTGAGACCCATTATTCTACATGCTTATGTAAAACTATCCATGATATCCTGCATATCGTTCTGCAAGTGAGCTACGAGATCCACGTCGTCTGCATGAAGCTAGTCTCGAACAACAATGGAGAATGTCTTTGATAAACTAAGTCATACAGCCGCCCCGATGTGCAAAATCGAAGATACACACCTTTGTCACAGTTATTGAAAGCCAATGACAGTTACAGCAAAATAGATAGAAAACAAAGTAGATGCAGGTATATCACCCTGTTTAACATCCTTGTCAACTGCAACGGATTTAGAGAGGTACCTATAGCAGTTGACGCGTACTTTCATATTGTCGTGCAACTCACGAAGGAGTCTAACAAAATTAAGACATCCCAACTTACCATAGCACATCCTGATTAACTGTATCGAACGCTTTCGTCAGATCAACAAAGACCTGATATAGGTCTAGACAATGTTCAATACACTTTTCCTGCATTTGGTGTGCCGTAAAGATCATATCAGTGGTACCCCTACTTCTTCTAAAGCCACACTGACTCTCAGGAAGCACAAAAGGACAGATGTAGACATTCGGGCGATTCAACAGGATTCTGGTAAATACCTTTCCTGTCCCATTCAAAAAAGAGATGCCTCAATAATTGCCATACTCATCTTTCCTCCCTTTTCCCTTGTACAAAGAGAACATAATGGAGTCACGCCAATCTTGGTAAACATGCCCATTAAACCAGATGTTGTCAATCAACCCCTTAATTTGCACTGCCATTAGTCTTCCGCCACAAAGAAAGACTAATACATGTATACCATCTCCACCAGGTGCTCCGCATCTCAACTGCCATATAGCCTTTTCCACTTCCTTGAGGGCAGGAACAGAATCCATTTCTGCAATGATAGCCCTCTGAGGCAAACTAATATATATATATATATATATATATATATATATATATATATATATATATGTAGTACATGTGTTATTTTTGTTTCCTAGATGTTAATCCAATGAAACTCCAGTTTTTATAAAAAAGTACTTAATAACAAGTAGAGCTGTTTTTTAATATACATTTTTATTGATACAAACATTATTGGTTACATATGTGCATACATGTTTCAGCTGCAATCTCTTGAGAGAACCAACTACTTCAGACCTTTCTGAAGAAGCTGGTTCTCTCAAGAGATCGCAGCTGAAACATGTATGCACATATGTAACTAATAATGTTTGTATCAATAAAAATTTATACTATATATATATATATATATATATATATATATATATATAATAATAATGGTAATAATCTAGGTAAAAACATCCACAGGGTAGTAATCCAAAGAATTTAAACCGGGTTTACAAAAAGTGCTCAATATCAAATAGAGCTTTATATATGATTATTTTTATTTACACAGACATGTACAAATCTGCGACACTAGTATGTCGATGGTATCGATCAACGGTTATTATAATCCGATCTTAACCTCAGATCAAATATGATCTGAGGTTAAGATCGGATTCTAACTCTGCCTGATGAGATCTCAGTTTATAATAACTGTTGATCGATAACATCGACATGCCAGTGTCACAGATTTTGTACATGTCTGTGTAAATAAAAATAATCATATATATATATATATATATATAGGTAAAGCTGGACGGAGGTTGCTTCTGCAACATATTTCTTCTAAGGAAAATAATACTAGTTTGGCTAGACCCTCTGAGCCATGACAGTTTATCTAGTGTGTGCGTATATATATATATATATATATATATATATATATATATATATATAGGCAGCATCTTCTCTTGCAGGCAAGTATTGTTGAATATAAGAGACAACTCATGTCTAGATATCCTTTGGTAGATCCTTTCAATAGTCCGAATTAGGATCTTAGTTTCGAAGGGGAATTGGCTGATGAATTTGCCATAATCTCCATTCGTCTCCCAAGTACTTTCGGACCCATCTGGATCCATCTTCAGGGGAATGAGGTTAATCAGGTCTGGACCATGTGTAGTATTTATAGAAGGTTTTTGGCGGGAATTATGTACTAAGTACAAAACTATATTGGGGCTATAAACATTTTAGAATATTATTACTGATATTAAAGTTAATTCTATTAATTAGGGTTTTTTTTTTGGTTTTTATATATAGGGCTTCTAATATATGGAGTTTTTGTTTGTTAGTACTAAATTCTAAGATTTTGGTATTTTCTACTAAGAGTTTTCTGAATTCCGATCGGGGGCAGGAGTGGTTGTTAGTTAAGTGTTGGGCTATGGCGCTAGTATCAGACAAATGCATCGGCAACCTTCTATATATATATATACACTAGATAAACTGTCATGGCCCAGAGGGTTTAGCCAAACTAGTATTATTTTCTTTAGAAGAAATATGTTGCAGAAGCAACCTCCGTCCAGCTTTACTTTTTGTTACCATAAAATCATGTATGGCGATAGACAAACAAAAAATTAAGACACACCCGATTGGAGTCGCCATTTGTAGTTCAGTCAAAGCGCATTCGTGGTTTTTACTCTTAAAACTTTCACTACTATGCATGTGCAATTTTTTTTTTTTTTTCCTAAACTTGTCACTGGTTTTGATTTCACTATTTTAAGTTTTTAATCGTATGAATTATTTCCACGTATTTACTCTGACGAGTGTGGACGAAAACGGCTTAGTAGATTTATGTATTGATATTTTTTCCTCTCGTTTTTACACTTTTCAATATCATTCCAACCAAAAAAAAATGTAACAAACGTCTATATTCCAGCCTTAATAAAATTTTGTACCACTAGAAATGTATTTAAATAGTAAGACTCTGGTGATACCAGATCAGGCTGCCCTGTGGCTCCCTGAGACGAAATTCACCTACATTGATGTTTTTTTTTTTTTTTTTTTTTTGTTTGTAAAACTTAATTATGTTCTACAAAACCAAAAACAAAAACAACAGCCCCTCTCCCTTTCTCCCTCCCCTTTTTTATTTTTATTTTTCCTACCCTACTCCCGGTCCTGGATATGACCTTAAACTACATCCGATGGTGAGATCCGGCTTACGGACTTTGGGGAATGTGGAGCCTCCTCTTAATTACCATTGCTCCCAGGTCCACCCTGACCCGGAGTGGTAGTACCTGTTAGGGTCCCAACTATGGGTTAAATAGAAACAGATATTAAAAGGAGAAAGAAACAAAAAAGAGAAGAAAACAAGACCAGATTCGGCATTAAATAACCCAAAAAGGGTTGATATGCCGTAAAACAAAACTACCATACCATACCAAATAGTAAGATTAAATATAAAGCAGTCTGCACTGTGATTTCAAGACTGTATCATGTTAAGACGACCAGATTCGTATCAGCTATTATCTACAGGATTTTATCGTGTTCAAACAAACAGATTCTTTTTAGCTATTTGCTACAGGCCTGTATTCCCTTTCATCGACGATTTAATTCGGGCGACCATAATTTGATCACTGTAGTTTACGTCAAGTGAGGAACTCTTCTGCTGTTACCTCCCCCGCCGATGTGCAAATAACCCTTCCCTGATGAATTGCTAAAGATGTATGCATGCTAATCAAATATTCGCTTCAACTCTTCAACGAACAATAAGAAGTATTTGTATTGCAGTTGTTTTAGAGACAATGGACAGATAGTGAGTTTGCAAACACAACCAGAAAATTAATTTTCTGGTGAATCCAAATTAGAATGTCTACAAATCACCTTCACTGATTTGCATAAAATAAACAGACAAAAGTCAAAATTGTCTGGTTAATATATATAGAGTGCATAAGGTATTTGAATACATGTTATTTTTTTTACTATAGCAGAAATATTATTTGACTTTATATTTTCTATATTTCAGAATTATTAATAGCAGCCGCTACAATTACACAACAAATGAAGATTTGGTTGGTTTGGTTGTTTTGTTTTACGGCATATCAACCCTTTTCGGGTTATTTAATACCGAATACGGTCATTTTGGTAAAGATTTTTATGCTTCAAGTTCTTTATATCTTCAAATATTTATTCATGGTATTTCATTTGGTTGTTTTGTTTTACGCCATATCAACCCTTTTCGGGTTATTTAATGCCAAATACGGTCATTTTGGTAAAGGTTTTTATGCTTCAAGTTCTTTATATCTTCAAATATTTATTCATGATATTTCATTTGGTTGTTTTGTTTTACGGCATATCAACCCTTTTCGGGTTATTTAATGCCAAATACGGTCATTTTGGTAAAGGCTTTCATGCTTCAAGTTCTTTATATCTTCAAATATTTATTCATGGTATTTCATTTGGTTGTTTTGTTTTACGCCATATCAACCCTTTTCGGGCTATTTAATTCTGAATCCGTTGATTCCAGTAAAAGCTTTTATACTTCAATTTCTATATATATCTTCAAATATTTATTCATGGCGTTTCATTTGGTTGTTTTGTAAAAGAAAATTGTTGTTTTTGTTTTTGGCTTTGCAGAACATGATTGAGTTTTGCAAAGGGAAAGGGAAAATAAACAGTAACATCAATGTTTGGTGCATTTTTAGTCAGCAAGCTAGTATCTTCAGACAGCCTGATCTGGTAACACAAGGACAACAAATGAAGAGACACACAGTTATCATGACGATAAAGACTGAATAAAGCAATTCCGAAATAGAACCATTTTAAAAAGTTGCTTGATCCTTGAGTTTATAAAGTTTGCAAAGAGTTAACATGGAAAGGTATCACCATCGGGTTAGGGTTATCACCATTATCAAACCGTAAGAAACATTCTAGACATCCAGATGGCATTACAACAGTTGAATATAATTGGCAAGTACTGTACACCGTTGGTGGTAATCCTAGAAGATTCATGAGGTTGATTGAAAAACGAACACTATGTCTAGGTCTATTTAAATAGTTGTTGACGGGTAGAAGTACGAAGCACAAAATATCAATGCTGGCATACCTCAGGATCCATTATTGGCCCTACCCTCTTCCTGATCTTCATAAATGATCTTCCAAATCGTATCCTGAAATAATTTGTTGATATTTATGCAGATGACACAACTATCCATGGCAGCACCTCGAAGAGCACTGATGACCAGGATTTCTGACTCACTCTCTTCTGACCTGAAGCATGTGGTGCAGTGGGTGAAAAAGTGGTTTGTCACTTTTAACACCTCCAAAACAAAGCATCTCTCTTTGCACAACAAACACTCGGATCCTTATTTCTCCCCAGTTGAAATGAATGACTCTCTCCTTAAAGAACTCCTTCCTTGATAAGCTCCTAGGACTGATTCTAACCCCAGACCTGAAATAGAAGACTTACATCAAACCTGTTGCTAAGATCACTGCAAAAATGGTTGGATCATTCTATCACTCCAGAAAGTACCTCACTCCTGAAGCAATTCTCTACCTGTATCAGAGCCAGATCCATCCTAAAATGGAGTACTGCTGTCATATCTGGGCAGGTTTTGCTCGGAGCACTATTTCCTGCCTTGACAAGATACAAAACCGACTTCACAATCTAGTTGGGGATGATCTATTCTCTTCCCTGCAGCCCCCTTTCACACAGAAGAGATGTTGCTAGACTCTCTCTATTGCATCTTTATATTCATGGTATGTGCTCGACTGAGCTCCAATCCCTTGCCCCCCCCCCCCTTAAAACATTTACAGCAAGAACCTGCCTGGCTACAACAACCGCAGTACCAAAGACCAAGCACAACTTCCATGAACAAAGTTTCTTCCCTAGACTGTACTGTTGATGGAACAAAATACCACAAAGCTGCTTCTCAGCTGACTACAACATGGTCGTCTTCAAGCCTAATATAAACAAATACTTGTTGAGACGTCCTCTTGGATAATCAATTCCTCTAAAGAAATCTTCTGCCCATTCCATGGTTGTTTCTAATCCTTGCATTGTGGCATTCAACGTCCAACCGATGCTCTCTTTCACCCTTATCCTCGAGTGGCTTCTGGGTCTTGATAAGTGGTGACCCATTAGTATTACAAAAATAAACAGAAAAAAAATGGAACAATCTGAAATGTTTTCTACAAAGACATCAGAAAAAACAAATCTTATATTATGAGTAAAAGTCATTTTACATCAGAAAAGATACAGGAAATACAGGATACAGAACGCATAAATAGATGGTGGAAAATTGTCATGATCATATGACCCCCTAACATGTTGCCTCTAAGATCCCCAGAGCTCAATATTTTAAACTACTATGTATGGATCATAGTTGAGCAAAAGGTTAATAAACAATCTCATTACACTAAATAAACGCCAAAAGTCTCCATAATTAGAGTAATGTCCAACATAAACACGAACCATCTCGAGCATGTAGGTGATTCATAACTCACATAAAAAGTTATTGAATCTGAAATTTAATGGATAAAATTACAAAAAAATATATTTATTCCTCTCATTAAAAACGTTTTTCAGTAAAAAAAAAAAACAACAACATTATTATCCGTGTCGAGGAGTCAGTTTTGTGATTGTATAAATTTGTCCTCAAATACGTTATGCACCTTGTACAAAAACAAAACAAAAAACAAACAATTCCTTATCTTATTTGCACCGAAAATGTGATTCCATAATAAAATCAGCAAGCATTCTTTCTTAGAGTTAACATAAAGTTTTAAAAATTGGAACATGATAACCTATAAGTTTCAGTTACTCTGAGACAAACTTGGAAGGAATATGGAAATTACAAAAACGAAGTTATCAGTAAACGGAAGTCATGAGTATATTTTTAGAACGAGAAATAAACATGATTTACATATTTTCTCTAAGGAGTATTATCCTCATTAACCTTGTGTAATAGACATTACACCACTTGACGTTTATTTACGGCACAGGCGATTCTTTGTCATTAACTTCGGAGGAAGGAAGGAAGTTTACTCCAAAGTAAATGACAAAGAATCGTCTGTGCAGTACATAAAAGCTTCAAACGTCAAGTGATGTAATATACTGTGATTTTAAATATTAAAACGTGAGATGCAGTGAAGCTGATTCAAACTGTTACAAATGTTTCGTCATTTCAAACTCCATATAAGGTGGATGATTCGTCCGTTCATTAGTGTGAACTTGGACCATCTCTAGTGTCCACGTCATTTTTTAGAGAAAGTTATTCGCGATAATAGGTGTTTGTTTGTGGCAGTGTCGGTTGGGGACGTGCAGTTTTTGGTCTTTTCAGCCATTATATTTCGGGTCTTTTGGATTATCATGAAAATCAAAATATGAACAGTATCCTGTTCATTGGTATGTTAGATAGTGGGGGGAGGTGCAGAGAGTATGAGGACTCCCTGAAAGGGGGTAGGAGAAGCAGCGGAAGTTGGAAGTAACGTCATGTCGGGGGGGGGGGGATTTTTCAACCTCTTTTGTTCCAGATTTTCGGTCGACACAGGTGTGAAAAACAACCGCTACTGCCAGCAAGACAGGCCAGGGGGAGGGGAGCAGTAGCCCATAATGACTCAAGTAAATCTCTCCCAGTAATTTTCTTCTCCTCTTTCTATCTCTCTCTCTCTCTCTCTCTCTCTTGTACAAACTCTTCAGTCTTACTTTGGTTTTATGTCAAATAAAACTGTTAACATTAGACCAGCGTCCCCTCATTATTGTTCAGAAGACAAGATGCACCAGCCGGCGGAGACGAAACCCGGGTGCCTACGAGAAGGTAAGCGAGAATCCAACAAGTATTTCTATTTCTACAACGTTTCAAGTGATGGGCCTTCTTCCAGTGATCATATGACCCCTAACATGTTGCATCTAAGATCCCCAGAGCTCAATATTTTGGACTACTATGTATGGATCATAGTTGAGCAAAAGGTTAATAAACAATCTCATTACACTAAATAAACGCCAAAAGTCTCCATAATTAGAGTAATGTCCAACATAAACACGAACCATCTCGAGCATGTAGGTGATTCATAACTCACATAAAAAGTTATTGAATCTGAAATTTAATGGATAAAATTACAAAAAAATATATTTATTCCTATCATTAAAAACGTTTTTCAGTAAAAACAAAACAACATTATTATCCGTGTCGAGGAGTCAGTTTTGTGATTGTATAAATTTGTCCTCAAATACGTTATGCACCTTGTACAAAAACAAAACAAAAAACAAACAATTCCTTATCTTATTTGCACCGAAAATGTGATTCCATAATAAAATCAGCAAGCATTCTTTCTTAGAGTTAACATAAAGTTTTAAAAATTGGAACATGATAACCTATAAGTTTCAGTTACTCTGAGACAAACTTGGAAGGAATATGGAAATTACAAAAACGAAGTTATCAGTAAACGGAAGTCATCAGTATATTTTTAGAACGAGAAATAAACATGATTTACATATTTTCTCTAAGGAGTATTATCCTCATTAACCTTGTGTAATAGACATTACACTACTTGACGTTTATTTACGGCACAGGCGATTCTTTGTCGTTAACTTCGGAGGAAGGAAGGAAGTTTACTCCAAAGTAAATGACAAAGAATCGTCTGTGCAGTACATAAAAGCTTCAAACGTCAAGTGATGTAATATACTGTGATTTTAAATATTAAAACGTGAGATGCAGTGAAGCTGATTCAAACTGTTACAAATGTTTCGTCATTTCAAACTCCATATAAGATTCGTCCGTTCATTAGTGTGAACTTTGACCATCTCTAGTGTCCACGTCATTTTTTAGAGAAAGTTATTCGCGATAATAGGTGTTTGTTCGTGGCAGTGTCGGGTGGGGACGTGCAGTTTTTGGTCTTTTCAGCCATTATATTTCGGGTCTTTTGGATTGTCATGAAAATCAAAATATGAACAGTATCCTGTTCATTGGTATGTTAGATAGTGGGGGGAGGTGCAGAGAGTAGGAGGACTCCATGAAAGGGGGTAGGAGTAGCAGCGGAAGTTGGAAGTAACGTCACGTCGGGAGGGGGGGGGGGATTTTCAACCTCTTTTGTTCCAGATTTTCGGTCGACACAGGTGTGAAAAACAACCGCTACTGCCAGCAAGACAGGCCAGGAGGAGGGGAGCAGTAGCCCATAATGACTCAAGTAAATCTCTCCCAGTAATTTTCTTCTCCTCTTTCTATCTCTCTCTCTCTCTCTCTCTCTCTCTCTTGTACAAACTCTTCAGTCTGACTTTTGTTTTATGTCAAATAAAAGTGTTAACATTAGACGAGCGTCCCCTCTTTATTGTTCAAAAGACAAGATGCACCAGCCGGCAGAGACGAAACCCGGGTGCCTACGAGAAGGTAAGCGAGAATCCAACAAGTATTTCTATTTCTACAACGTTTCAAGTGATGGACCTTCTTCCAGTGTATTGTTCATTTGCGTTGATGTTTCCCCCATATTTAAATATGGTTGTTCTTGTGGATGCTGATCTTCCTTACGTAATTAAAACGGATGATTTTGTGTTTATTTCTTAAATAAATGAACCCTCATGCATAGCGTGACATAAGGAATCACATGAAGCAAGACGTGAATCTATTATTATACTAAAGCTGAGTTAATCAACGTTTGTTTCCTTAAAGTGTTTTTCCTATACATTTTAATCTCACAAAATAAATGTTAAATATTCCTTAGTACTGGGATTGAGTTATGTTTGAAAAAATCCATTTTACCTGTTCTAATTAGCTGCAATTTTCAATTTAATCACGACACGACCCATCTCTTACTAAGTTTCTATCTATCACTCTCACCCTCTCTCGTTGTATGTTGTCTGACACCAACGCTCTTATTTTATACCTTATCTATCACTCTTGCTTCCACCCCTCTCTCTGTTTTTATTAACAGTCCACGGTAACAAAACTATAAAATCGAAGATTAGAATCGTCCATTATAAATAATAGGAAATATCGCCACAAGTAGTACTACTATTTAAGCCATAGTTGAATAAAAAAGTGCTGTGGCTTTCAAGGGCCGATAATAAATAAGACATGGTAGTATATTATAAGAGTGTGTATTTACAGAAGTACAGAATAGTATGTTACAGGAAGACTGCTCGTACTTTGATGTAGGGTCCTTTATACATAATGACTAGAAAAGTTCATATAGTCACAAAATAGGGTAGATCACCATCACACCATAGCACCCCCTTTTTAGCCTTGCTCCATACGGAGTCAATACTGTTTCCTTTTAGGGTTTATTACGATCAAATCTGTAATCTTACGTTTTATTTTTGATCTTCTTTGTTCAGAACCTGTTTGTGGGATTGATATCTGAAATGTGTCGAACACGGCATCCATTAGTTCATCCTCTGGAGTATTATTCTCAACAGCATCTGTATATCGTGTCCTCATCTCGTCTTTTGTGGATAAACTTGGGTCTCTTTACCATGTAAATCATGTTCCTAATCTATTTATCCACTATGCCTGTTTCCCAGTAGGATTTATTGTTTTTGAACAATGGAAACAGGGACAAGTGACACCTATATTCAAGAAAGGAGATCGGAGCCTACCGGGAAATTATCGCCCAATCAGCTTAACATCTATCTTGTGCAAAGTACTGGAAGCCATCATTAGAGAACAGATTATGAAGTACATGGTAGACAACAGACTATTCTGTGGAGAGCAACATGGATTTATTCCAGGCAGATCATGCATGACACAACTCATAACATGTCTCGACGAGTGGACGAATGTGCTGGACAGTGGTAACCCGGTTGATGCCATCTACCTAGACTTTCAAAAAGCTTTTGATACCGTTCTCCATCAAAGGCTACTTAGTAAACTGAAAAGCTATGGCATCAAAGGGCAAACAAGGGATTGGATCGAAGCCTTCCTACAGAACCGTGTCCAACGAGTGTCAGTGAACGGGCATGTCTCCAGGTGGGCGGATGTCACAAGTGGCATACCACAGGGCAGTGTCCTCGGACCGTTGTTGTTTGTCATCTTCATTAACGACTTGCCAGATGAAATCAAGAGTGTGTCATGCATATTTGCCGATGACACAAAGATCTATAGCAAGGTTACAACGGAAGAGGACAGAGCCGCACTGCAAAATGACATAGAAAGGCTCTCTAAGTGGTCAGCAGATTGGCAGCTAAAATTTAATACCTCAAAATGCAGAGTTATACATTTTGGACATAACAACCAAAGGAATATCTATCTCATGAAGGACAATGAAGGAAATGACAAAGAAATTGGCGCTTCAGATATTGAAAAAGACCTGGGTGTATACGTAGACAACAAACTGTCATTTCATCACCATGTCAATGAAACTAAAGAAAGCAAACCGTACACTTGGGACAATAAAACGAACGTTTGTTAGCAGAGACAAGACCGTGATCAAGAAGCTCTACATCTCAATGGTGAGGCCCATCCTTGAGTATGGAAATGCACCACGAGTCCATCAGTTTGTCGGTGATATTGACAAGGTTGAAAAAGTCTAGCGCCGAGCAACCAAATTGTGCCCTACACTTGTGGACCTGCCATACGAAGATAGGCTGAGACACATGAAGCTCCCGTCCATGTACTATAGAAGGGAACGTGGAGATATGATCCAGACATTCAAGATCCTCACAGGCAAAGACAACATGGACCAGGAGAGACTGCTACCCCTCAGCAAGATCACCAGGACAAGAGGTCACAACCTAAAACTGAAAAAGAAGCATAGTAGGCTAAACATCAGAAAGTATTCCTTTGGGATATGGGTTGTGAACAATTGGAATTCTCTGCCAGACTGGGTCATCGACGCAACAGACATAAACAACTTTAAGTACAAGTTGGACAAACATTGGGTTCACAGACAATATTCAGTCAGATCTGTGCACGAACTGATATAGTGGACAAGAAGGAAAGGAACTGGAGTTACAGGCAAAAGCCTTTTTCCCAAATATATGTTATGTTATGTTAAAACATTTTCTCCAAATTTGAAGTGTCCTTTTGTGACATTTTTTTCACGTCCTGGTTTCATATGGGTTACCAATAATCTATCACACAGTTTTAATTTTCCTTGCAAACATTGCTTCTGCTGGCGTCATAGAAGATGGAACATTGTTATTTGGAGTCATCCAATATACCTGCAAAAATTCTTGCATGATCTTTTTGGTAAGTGTACCCCTCGCTTTGTTAAGCGCTCTTTTGAATGTGTCCATGAACTGTTCTGCCTGACAATTGCTTCTCACATTGTACGGTGCAATTGTGATATGCTCCACTACAAATGTTTGCTAGAATAGTTTAAATTAACTAGACATGAATTGTGTTCTGTTGTCTGATACAATACAGTCAATGACCTCGAACCGAGTGAACAATTCATGTAAAACCTAATGGTTACTTCCGTGGTTGTTTTTTAAAAATTTCCGGCTATTTTGAGAAACTGTGCACCACGATTAGGTAATAGAAACCATCCAGTGAGCCAGAAAAATCAATGTGGATCCTAGACAAGAGTCGGTTAGTGTTCGACCAGGATCTGAATTTTATAGGTGTCTTCGCTGCCAATGCACAACCGTTGCATAGTTTCACTGCATTTCCAATGTCTTTGTCCATACTTGTCCAACACACATAGCTTCTCATGAGACTTTTCATTCTAGAAATGCCTGAGTGACCGACATGAAATTTTTTCAGTATTCTTTTCTGTTTTGCTGCAGGAATAACCACTTGATCACTGTACATAACTACTTCATCACAGATTTAATACACTTCTGAGATATTTCAGTGTTTTTATTTTATTTTTTATGTTTTTTAATAAATTGTTGTCGAACGACTTTTATTCCTTCCTAATGGTGTTACACAATGTATTTTTTTACCGCCACCTCAGTTTGTAGAGAGATAATCACTGTGTCTTCAACAGGTTCAGCATATTTTGGGATAAGTCTAGATGATCCGTCAGCATGACTAATGTTTGATGATGGAAGAAACTCCATATTATGACAGTCTCATTTTTTTCCACATAAATCGTTAGCAATGGTTTATTGTCAATTTGCAACACAAATTTCTTCAATGAAATTTGATGATTGCAAAAATTATACCAAATGTTTCCGTCTCAATTTGTGAGTAACTTTTTTCCGCACTTAGTAACGTACGAGACGCATGAACGATAGGTTTTAGCGATCCGTCTTCCATTTTGTGTAATATGCAGGCTCCAATGCCATACGAACTAGCACCAGTAGCCACAATGATTTTGATATCTGGATTGTAGTGTCTCAAAAATAATTCTGATGTGAGGATATTTTTTATTTTTTCAAATGCACCCTGGAATTCTATCATTCAAACCCAATTTTTTTATTTTTTCTGATAGCTCATTAAGAGGCGCTAAAAAATAAACACATTATAATAATTTGCTAAACCAAGAAAACTTTGTAGTGACGATACGTTTTCTGGAACTGGCATATTTTTTATCGCCCTAGCTTGCTCTGGGTCAGGTCTTTTACCATTTTTATTTATAATTTGAGCAATTTTTTTTTTTTTTTCATCTTTCAATTTAAATCCATAGTCAACTGATCACTAGAATGTCATCTAGGTAGGCTGTCACAAATTCAGTGTTCGCTAAACAATCTGTCCATAACTTGTTAAAAAAAATGTCTGGTGCTACCTAAACCCCAAATGGTAATCGTTCGAATTTGTACAAAACCCTATGGGTATTTATACAAAGTAGCTTTTAACACCTCTCATCCACAGATATTTGTAGATCAGCATCACTTAAATCGTCCTTTCGAATTTTTTTTCCTCCAATGAGTTTAACGAAAATCTATTCTGGACTAGGCAGAGGGTAGTGATAATCCTTTAGTGCATGGTTCAATCCAGTGGAGAAGTCTACTTTTTTTTTTTACATAGACTAGACGAAGCCCACTCGCTGTACTCTACTTTCGATAATACTCCCATTTCTTTCAGTCTATTTAATTCCTTGTCAATCTGATTTAATGATGTGAATGTAATATTTCTTTTCTTTTTGAAAACCGGCTGAATATTTGATATTAATTCAAACTTGGTGGTCATTTTTTTTTACATCTTCTCAGTTCACCAGAGAAAACTTCTGAAAAGTTTCTTTTAATTCTTTCTTTATTCGCTCTGCTTCGGCATTTTAAATTTCAATATTTTGACAGAAAAAGCTTATGGGCAAATTCTATAATTGAAATTTCCCATCCAGTCTGTACCCAAGAGATTGTTTGAGTTGTTCATTATGAACATTCTTACTTTCAAAGTCTTTCCTTTTAATGTAACATTGGAGATTAGCTCGCATTCTAATTTCATTTGTTCACCAGTGACGCTTTTAGCTATTTTTCTCATTCTCATCAAGGTTAGTTTTCTAATTTTTTCCACGTTTGAAGATTTATATTGACAGATCTGAGTCATAATCAATTTAGAGCTTTATATCTATATTTAATACTTTTATCTGCTCAAATTTCCTGATATTTTAGCAATTTTAATAAAGCTTTTTAAAATTTTTATTTTTGTGTCCTATGCGACCACAATTTAAACACATTTTCATTTTATATTGACAATCTTTGTACCAATGCAATTGCCCGCAACCAAAACATGGTTAAGGAGGCAATCATTTTTCTTTGGTTGATCAAACTTAGTTGGTGAATGCATTTTCTTTTAGTTACATATTTTTCGAATATGTGACACTTCACTTTGCTCAATGTCACTTGAATCTTGGCGAACACTAATAAAACGTTGACAATCTACTGCAATATGTTGTAAATGTTAAATCAGATTCATTCTCTAGTTTATTAAGAATCCTTCGTCTGGTTTCTGCATCCATATTTGATACTAAACCCTGTGTGAAGATTAGACATTTAAAATTGTTAGCGCTTAACACTGACAATTTGAAATCATCATGGTGTTTGTAAACTATGATAATGAAATTAGTGTAGTCTTCATCTTCTTTTTTTGTGAGATTCATACATTTCCACTTTTTGTGAAAAAGAGACGTTTTAGGGCTAAATAATTTAGTTAACATTCTTACCGCTTCAACAAATGTAAGATTGCTGTTTTTTGTGGCCATATATAATTGATGAATTTGGTATGTTCAACTGTACCCAATTTTCTTAATAGCAAGCGAACCTTCTTAGAATCAATCCAATTTGCACAGTCTGTATTATACATGTCTAAAATACGAAGCAAACATAATTTCGTTTTTAGAGTCGTAAGTAAAATTATTGATAGTGCTCCAAATAGGGTTTTGTGAAAATGCACTTTCATCTTCAACATTTTGACCCCTATTTGACCATTTGTATAATTTCTTCTGTTCTTGTTGGTTATGAAGAAACATTTCCTCAAATTTGTTATTTACTCTAATTGTTTTTTTTTTAAATTTCTTTCTCATTGAAGTTGTTGTTCATTTTAATACTTCTGACTTTTTAAAAATTTCTCTTCTCGGCAAAGCTTTTTCATTCCCATTTTCTTTTGATGTTCCATTTGTTCCCTTTGGAATTGCAGTTGTTTATCTTGTT
Source organism: Sepiola atlantica (assembly GCA_963556195.1). Classification (NCBI taxonomy): domain Eukaryota; kingdom Metazoa; phylum Mollusca; class Cephalopoda; order Sepiida; family Sepiolidae; genus Sepiola; species Sepiola atlantica. Next base: position 203,560,583 of record OY744517.1, read on the forward strand.
GGTGTTTAATGTTGGCCAACATAGCACTTTTGAATTCCTCCAGTTTTGTCACTAAAAATAGGCTTCCGACTTTTTCATGTATTTTTTTTTACACGGTCGTAACCTTTTCCACTTGATGATAAATTCTTCACTTCTTAGTTAAAAAAAAAAATAAGTAAGCCTGCTCAAACTTATTTACGTTTTCCTGATTAAACAATAAAAACAACAAAGAAAAATCGACAGACTTCTTCTTGTTTTTCCCTCATAGTCAAACGATTTATATTTCAAAACCTCGTGTTGGGGGATTACTTAAAATCTTGTTTATCCACCTCAACAACGAAAACCTTTTTTTTTTGCAATTCTATTTTCTGACGTTGGAGACTTTCTTTTCGCAGATTTCGTCCAGTATGGCTTTTAACTTCTCACTGTTAATGTTGTAATTAAGTTTTTAAATACACCACCTAAGTCTTTTTCGAAAATCCAACATCACCAGTTGTAGTAATGGTTATGTTGTATCCGGCATAAGTCAAGACATACTATGACGTACCAAACCTCACCATACTGTTAAAAAATGTGCTTACCTTTCAAATAATAGACTACCTGGAAAAAAAAGAAAATATTTCCAGCTTCTATAGGAGAAACCAGACACAATTAAATAACTTTCTAGAACTTATCAAATGACTATATGCATTCAAATATTTTAATATTTAAAAGAAGTTTTAAGCCAATTTACTGTACTGTAAATAGTGTTGAAGTTTGTAATCTGCATTCAGCCATTTTGAATCTGAGCAGAGGAACTAAGTACATAACCAGAGTGGAAGAGAGTAAGCCACATCTAATTTAATTGTCTAAAAATGCTGACGCTCTAGTTATGTACATACTTCCCCACCTCAGATTCAAAATGGTTGAATGCGGATTAATAACTTCAACACTATTTATGGTACAGTAAATTGGCTTAAAATTTTTTTTTTAATAATCCAGTATGGCTTTTAACTTCTCACTGTTAATGTTGTAATTAACTTTTTCAAGCGCATGACCTAAGTCTTTTTCGAAAATCCAGTTATAATAATGGTTATATTGTATCCAACATAAGTCCGAGTTCCTCGTCACCAGTGTTGTCATCTTGAAGGGCCCATAATAAATAAGACAACACGATGGTATATTTACAAGAGTGTGTTAGGATTGGTTTTATTTCCCTGTACTAATCTACGGGGAAACCCAGACCTCCTAAATAACGCTATGAGGAAACACGAAATAAGGGAAAATACACCCAAGTACAATATACACATTTATTACACATTGAGAAACATAAAAGTGCTACAACATAAATTTACAAGTACATACAATATTTCGTTTACTCACCACTTGTGGTGGAAGCCTACTAGAACTAGTAGGGTGTGTATCGTTTTGACCGCATGGTATCCTGACCAACACGGCTAACTTCAACTTACTCTTCCGCTTTGTCCGTCGCTAGTCTCCTTTCTCAGGGGACACTACCCACCGGTGCCCCTAGCAACCAGTGTCATTCATCTTATTCCCCTACAAGTGTGTATTTACAGAAGTACAGAATAGTATGTTACAGAAAGACTGCTCATCCTTCGTTGTAGGCTCAATTATACATAATGACTAGAAAAGTTCATATAGAAAAAGAGGAAGATATAGCAAAGATAAAATGACTAATTGGTTATTTTGTCTTCATTTTATAAAAATTTAACTGCTTTTCAAACTCACTTTTTCCCCCGATTCAAACAATCTAACCCGAGCTCAATGGGTGATTCAACGGGGCACATTTTTTTTCTAGTTGAATATAAAACCTTGAATTTAGATTTGATTGTTTTTAAATCCTTTGATGTTATTTTTTTTTTAATCAACATTTGTGTGGAAATTAATCTGGAGGTAAACAATATAAACTAATGAAAATTTCTCATCCCCAAAATTTGAGACAAAAATAGACATAAGAAAAGTCGGTGATGCGCTTGAAGCTGGAACAAGCAGGCTTTCACCTTTTTTATGACTACACCCTCAATATAAAGAGCACAGGCAACTGAAAAAGGAAATTAGAAATCTGATTATGGAGAATGACAGAAATCTTTCGGGATCACTGAGTGCAACTTGAATTTATGACTGTGAATCATTTTCGAATTCAAATTAAATTGATACATACTTACAAAGAATACACTTTTTAGAAATGCTAATACATGCCCATCTGTGTCTTATAATTTGTTTCATTTTACTTCAGTTGAAGTTCTCAGAAATCAAGCGGCCCCTTCCTGGGGGTAACACTGGATCTCTATATGAGATACATAGATATTCGAATATTCCATTAAAGTTCTCCTTTACCTATCAAACGTTATTAATTTTCCTCTCACGAATTGACCAGCTAATTAGGTTATAGTATATCTTGCTTGTGGTCTTTTAATCTTACCGGATTCCAGGACAATAATTCACTTAGTCTGGTGGAGTATCCAGCTTAGTGCTCTTACTAAAGGCAACATCACTTGGAGAAGGTGCACCATTCCTCGTATAAGCCAGTGTAGGTTAGCCATACCGAGGGGATCTTATTTGAGCTTCGAACACTATGTTATTTTGAATATTTAGTCAGGGTTTACTTGTAGGAGGTAGTATCCTCATGTCAGGTTGTCTTGACAAACCCCTGTAGAGAGAGACCTTAGACACTCAAGGAAAGTGTATAGTAGGTATTCAAGTTTTCTCCTCTTATAATAGTAATACATGCCTATCTGTGTCTTAAAATGATAATACATGACCATTTTCTTTTTGTACTAAGGAGTCACCGCTTATCAAGGTCCAATAGCCACTCAAGGATAAGGGTTAATGAGTTGATGGTGAGACAACACCTTGAGGATTGGAGACGATAGTTTAAACTAGTCAAATTTTGATTCAGATGATGGCTCGATAAGAATTTGTTAACATTGGACTTGAAAACGACCATGTTGTAGTTAATTGGTATTATGTTCCACAAACAGTTCTTGGAAAGAAACTTTGCTCATGGCAGTTCCTTTAGTTTTAGGGAAAAGGGAAAATTATTTACAGTAGTTGTAGCTAGAATGTTGTGAATGTTTTACAGGAAGGGGGGGGGATCAGAGATTGGAACTCATTTTAGCATCTATCATGAAAATACCAATGCAGTAGGGAAAGGCTAACAACGTCTCTTCTGCGAGAAAGAGGCTGTAGAGAAGAGAAGACGAAATCCCTTCACTACATTTTGATATCGATTTTGTACTCTGTCAAGGCAAGAAAAAGTGCTCCAAGCGACACCTCCCCAGATGTGGCAACAGCACTTTATCTTAGGACGTATCTGACTGTTATACAGGTAGAGGATTGCATCAGGAGTGAGTTACTTTCTGGAGTAGTAGAATGATCCAACCATTTTTCCAGCGACCTTAGCAACAGATTTGATGTAAGTCTTCCATTTCATGTCTGGAGTGAAAGTCAGTTTTAGAAGCTTATCAAAGCACGGGGTTTCCTCAAGGAGGGAACCATTCATTTCAACTGGGGCAAAGTGAGCATCAGAGCATTGGTGGTGAAAGGAGAGAATCTTGGTTTTAGATTAATTAAAAGTAACCAGACACTTTTCCCCCCATTGCACTACGTGCTCCAGGTCAGAAGAGAGAGAATCTAAAAGATTTTGATCATTAATGCTCTTCGTAGTGCTGCCATAGATGGTTGTCATCTGCACAGATGTCAATAAATGATCTTAGAATGCGATTTGGAAGATCATTAATGAAAATAAGGAAGAGAATTGGGCCCAGAATGGATCTTTGAGGCACGCCACCATTCATACTATGTGCTTCATACTTTCCCCCATAAATTTCAACATTTATAAACCTATCAAAGATAACGAATTTGACGGTTGAGAAGATATTTCCATCTATTGCATAGCTAGCAAGCTTGTGAAGCAAATCTTTGTGCAAAACCCTAACAAAGGCCCTCGATATGTCAAAAGCTATTGCTCTAAAACCAAAGCCCTGTCAATAGATTCACTAATCCTGTGTGATATTACAGTCAGCACGTTAGATGTTGATCTTAAAAAATTAAATCCATATTGACCGTCTGTGTCTTAAAATGGAAACATGTGACATTCTGTATCTTACTGTCTTAAAAAATTGAAACACACGACCATCTGTGTCTTAAAAATAAAAACACGTGCCCATCTGTCTTAAAAATTGAAATACAGTCCCATCTGTGTCTTATAACGGTAATACAAGAGCATCTTTTTTTTTTTTTAACATAGTTCACCCCAAACAAGGCAGGCCGCCACTGTAGATGTAAAGGGCTACTGAGAAAAGAAAAGGGGAGAAGGAAGGGAGGGGGGGGGGTCAACCTAACTTGGGATCTGCGCAGCGAGATGTCTGTTTACATTAGTTTTAAATTTCTGCATGTCTGTTCTGTCGGGGAAACAGGGGGCAGGGAGAGAGTTCCAGAGGTTAGCATTATGAGGAAAGAAGCTATTTGAGTAGAAGGCTCTCCGACATCTGGGGACCTCCACAGTGAATGAATGAGATTTAGTTGATTGTCGAGTTAGTCTAGTGAATTTACGTCAAGGGGGCACCAGAGTAGCCAACTCATCGGAGCATAATCCATTGAAGTATTTGTAAAACAAGCACAAGGATGCTACATTGCGGCGATGGGACAGAGGCTGAAGCTTGGTTGACAGTGAGGGTCTTATTAGGTTGGTGACTCTTTTTTGGACCTTGTCAAGGAGGGAGAGACTAGTAGATGATGCACCAGCCCAGATGTGACAACAATATTCCATGCATGGGCGGATGGTGGCTTTGTAGAGATACAGGATAATGTCAGGTGTGAGGAGTTTACTAGCACGGTAGAGGGAGCCAACCTTCTTTGCGGCAGCCTTGGCAATGTCTTCAATGTATTTGTTCCAATTCATGTTACCTGTGAAGGTTAGGCCGAGGAGTTTGAATGATGGACTCTCAGGTAGGGTGTTATTTGCCATGACAATCAGTGGTTGAAAAGGTTCCTTGTAGTTATTGAAGGAAAGGAGCTTTGTCTTTGCGGCATTAAAAGTTACCAACCATTTATGACCCCAATCCACTAAAGCCTGGAGGTCATTTTCTAAAGATTCAGCCATTGCCTCGGATATGATCGCGTCGGTTTTGCCAACATGGCGAGAGTAAAGGGTGGTGTCATCAGCAAATAAACCAATCTCAGACTCTATGTCATCAGGGAGATCGTTTATATAGATCAGGATCAACAAAGGTCCAAGAATAGATCCCTGGGGTACACCAGTATTTATGTCATGTTGCTTAGATGAACGGCCATCGAGGACAACCTGGATTTTTCTTTTGTCTAGGAAGGATATAATTATATTTAGTAATTGCCCAGTAATACCGTAGCAGCCCTTTATGCCATACCTTGTCAAAAGCCTTGGATATATCAAGCGCTACTGCCCTAGCTTCTCCTGCCTTGTCGAGTGTATGATACATGCGTTCCGAGATGACCGTTAGGATGTCTGCAGTAGATCGTGCTTGTCTAAATCCATACTGGCGGTCAGAAAGAAGTTTAGCATTAACTAAGTGCCCTACTATCGCTAGATTGATTAAGGATTCAAAGATTTTAGCAAAGATCGGCAGCAGAGTGATTGGGCGATAGTTCTGAGGATCGGTTCTATTCCCAGAACTCTTGTAGACTGGTACCACATAGGCAATTTTCCAGCTATCGGGGAAGCAAGATTCAGCTAGACATTTATTGTAGAGTTTGGAGAGGACAGGGGCCAGTTCAGCAGAGCATTTCTGTATTACTATTACAGGTATAAGATCAGGCCCACAAGCTTTGGAGGTCTCAAGGCTTTTTATGATGTCTCTGACCTGAGATGGGGTGATGACCAGGTTATCAAGTGTGGCTTCGGTCCGCAAAAAGAATTTGGGGAGGGGGTGGTTATCTGAGTCTAAAGTAAAGTTAGAAGCGAAGCGCTGGACAAGTAGTTCAGCCTTATCAGTGGCCATTAAATGACATCATTGTGGTTTGATAGTGGGGGAATCGTTGATTGACCATTATTCACTACACTATTGTAGATTTTCCAGAAATCACGAGTACCTAGTTTCTGTGACTGGATGCGTTTTTTTGTTAACTTATTATACCTTCTCTTCGCTTCATCTATCACGGCCTTGCAATTATTTCTTAACTATAAATGTATGTCTATTAGTAGCTGACTTATGGCGGTCGAATTTACGGAATGCTTGTTGTCTCTCAGAAATGGCAGCTGCACATTCCGAGGTGAACCATTGAGGAGAGTGAGGCTTGCTAAAGAATTTTCGCATGGGGACATAGGCTTCAATGCCTGCTTTGACCCATTCAGTTAGTCCGTTTGCACACTGGTTGGCAGGGAGTGAGAAGGTTTCCCTCCATGTGGCATCACTGATGTGATCTCTGATTGACTCAAAATCATCCTGCTCGTAGTATCTTGCTGTTTTGAGCAACGGTTCATCAGCTTTTGGACGACTTTTTAGGGTGATATGTATCATTAGCACAATGTGATCAGCATTCCCGAGTGGGCTATGAGCTTTCGTCACACAAGCCTCGGCATTGAGGTCAAGAAAAGGTCTAGAAGTGAGGCTTGTTGGTCTACTCGATCGGGGATGCATATCGGAAAATCGACAGTCTGAGAGAGGGAGTGAGCTAAAGAGAAATTATACATAGAGTTGCCAGCTGCGTCAGTAAGGCTGGAGAATCCCAACCAGTCATGGTGGTGGGCATTAAAATCTCCAAATACATGTATCTGGGCATTCGAGTCAATTAAGTGCTCTATCTATGCTTACAGAGACAGAATTTAGCAGAGTACAGTCCTGGGTCGACGGGGAACGGTATAAGAAATATAAGTAGTTGACGCTGTGATCTGCATCTTGTAACGGTAATCCGTCACCATCTGCGTCTTGTAGCGGTAATGCGTCACCATCTGCGTCTTGTAGCGGTAATGCATCATCATATGCGTCTTGTAGTGGTAATGCATCACCATATGCGTCTTGTAGCGGTAATGCGTCACCATATGCATCTTGTAGCGGTAATGCGTCACCATATGCATCTTGTAGCGGTAATGCGTCACCATATGCATCTTGTAGCGGTAATGCGTCACCATATGCATCTTGTAGCGGTAATGCGTCACCATATGCATCTTATTATGGTAATGCCTCACCATCTGCATCTTATTATGGTAATGCCTCACCATCTGCGTCTTATTATGGTAATGCCTCACCATCTGCGTCTTATAAGGGTAATACGTTAGTTTCTGTGTCTTATAATGAAACGGTAGTACATAACAACTTGTGTCTTGTAATAGAATGGTAATACATACCAATCTGTGTCTTATAATGGTAATACATTATCTGTTACTTATAATTGTTATACGTTTTCATCTGTGTCTTATAATTGTAATACGTTACCATATGCCCTTTATAATGGTAATACATTACTATCTTGGTCTTACAAATGGTAATACATTATTATTTATCTATTATTAACCCCGTCATAGTTGACAGAAAGATCTTTCCATTTATAAGAAGTATTTAAATCACACGTTAAATGTTCACCGAGTTGATTCAAGACTTAACATGCTATCAATTCTATTTGTGTAATTGTTTAGGAACACTTGGTGCTTAGTCTTTATCCTATAAGAACAATTTTAGTCTTCATATTTGTAGAACATTTTAAAGAAAATTATCTTCTCATTTTCTATCCAACTTCATAAACATTGTTTTTCTTCTTTTCTACTTCTTGCCTCGATAAATGCCTTCATGTCTTCATATTTTGTTAACAGCTCAAATTTTTAAGAAAACTTTTTCATTGTTTTCTTCAGAAATACAGCTCAGTTTTTACATCTTTTTGAACCCACGTCATATTTTAACGAAAATATTTCATTGTTTATACTTATTTCTTGAAATAATGCTTTCATTCCGGTACTTTTTGAAGAAAATCTCAAATCTATTGCCATAACAGATAAATAAATGAGGATGAAATCTCAGATTTTGTTGTAGACATTGCGTTTAGAGAAAGAGAGTGAAGAGCATATGGCTTTTGGGTTTTAATAAGTTCGACAAGCTGTTCTCAGATGACTGGCCAAGTAAAGACTAATTGTGATGGGAATTGTGTTCTACAAGATGATTTCATGTAATTGCATTAGTGGGAAATTCCCAGTTCTATTCTAAGAAGAAATAGAATTAATGGAAGAAAAAGGCGGGAAATATATCATTGGGAAAAGTGGAAATCATAAAACAGCAAAGAATGACAGAAAAAAATTGAGAAGAAACACTTGGCCATAAATTGATCATAAATCACATTATATCATACAGACTTTGCATACTTATATCTATATATCTAGTGCTAGCTTTTTGTGATGAGACATTGAAGCAGTACTGGGTTAGACTAGACTGAGGCATGTCATACATTTCCAAGACAACTTCAGTGATAACAAGATGAAAACGACATTTTTAAATTAATACATTCATTCAAATGGCGCATTCGCATTTTAGCATTATAAGAAGACTTTAAAAGACAATAATAGATACAAAAGAAATTATATCTAATATATAAAGTTATCTTGTTGGATTTTCAAAGTCAGACCTAAATAGCATTTAAGCTGACAAATCAAACGTTGCTTCTGACTAGCCAATTTTCATTTGTTATTGTTGTATTATGTTATTAGCAATATAACAAAGTACTTAGCTACAATTTATTTTTAAAAAATTACTTAGACCGACCCAGACGACTAATAATATGAAACATTTTTAAATTGAAGAATATAATAGGAGTTGTCTCTCTTCAGTTTCAAAATGTGAAAACAAATAATATAAAACTTACGAAAGACAATTGCAAGATTTAATATGATAAAATCTGTTTATAATATCAGCAATGTCAATCTCACATTCTGTTGAACGCTCATTGATGTTAACTTATCCATATAATACTAACAGTCTTATGATCTTGCTTACTTGTTTGCATATTGAATCTTTTAGATGCTGGTAGAAAGGACGAATAAGATGAGAAATGATGGGGGGAGTGGAATAGAGGGAGTAGAAGTAGCAATAGCGTAAACAGACTAAGATAACAATGTAAATGTATAAATGATGTAAATAATGGATCAACCCATAAACGGTTGTCTAGTCAGTCACCATGGCAACAAAGGTTTTGATTGGATAATTTAAATATAGTTTTATTCAGCAGTGGTATCGTTTTAAATGGTAAAACAGTATGTTTATTTTTGTTGTAACTGACATCTCCGAAACTTAATTGTGAAATCTTGCTAATATCCATTAAATTGAAAGCAGATGGTAACTTTATTATCAAATTCTCTGGATGTACATTTGAAATATCTATTTATTTATCTTCACAATCGGTTAAAGGCACTAAATTCTGCATCTATATTTCTTTTTATTATATAGATGCAGAAATAGGACGGAGGATTCTTAATAAACTAGAGAATTAACCTGATTTAACGCTTCAACATATTGCAGTAGATTGTCAATGTTCTATTCATTAAAGAGACATTGAGCAAAGTGGAGTGTCATAGATTCGAAAAATATGTAACAAAAAGAAAATTAATTCATCAACTAAATTTGATCAACAAAAGAAAAATAATTTGCCTTCTAAATCGTGTTTTGTTTGCGGGCAATTGCATTGGTACAAAGATTGTCCATATAAAATGAAACAGAGTTTGAATTGCAGTCGCATGAGACACAAGAGTACAAACTATAAAATGACATTTTAGAAAACTTTATTAAAATTGCTAAAAGTGACGAAGCTGAAAATATAAGGAAATTTGTGGAAGTAAAAATATAAATTAAAAATATTAAGCTACAACTTGATTCTGGCTCAGATCTGTCAATAATAAATCTTCAAATGTGGGAAAAAATTAGAAAACCAACTTTGATGAGAACGAGCAAAATAGCTAAAAGTGTTACTGGTGACGAAATAAAATTTTAAGGCGAGCTAATCTCTAACGTTACATTAAAAAAGGAAAACTTTGGAATTAAGAATGTTGATATTGAAAAACAGAAACAACCTCTTGGGTACGAACTGGATGGAAAAAATTCAATTATGGAATATGCCCATAAACTCTTTCTGTCAAAATATTGAAACTTTAAATGCCGAAGCAGAGAGACTAATGAAAGAATTAAAAGAAACTTTTCGGATGTTTTCTCTGGTGGACTGGAAAGATGTAAAAGATGACTGCCAAGTTTGAATTTAAACCAAATATTTAACCCGTTTTTATATAAATAAAAGAAATGTTACATTCATGTCATTAAATCAGATTGACAAGAAGTAAATGAACTCAAAGAAATGGGAGTATTATTGAAAGTAGAGTACAGCGAGTGGGCTTCGCCTACAGTCTATGTAAAAAAAGAAAAGAGATCTGTGTTACTGCAGACTTCTCCACAGGATTGAACCATGCACTAAAGGATAAAGGATTATCACTACCCTCTGCCTAGTTCAGAAGATATTTTCATTAAACTTGACGGAGGAAAATTTTTTCAGAGGTTGATTGAAGTGATGCTTATCTACCTATGGATGAGGAGTGCTCAAAGCTATTTTGTATAAATACCCATAGGGGTTTGTACAAATTCGAACAATTACAATTAGGGGTTAAGGTTGCACCAGCCATTTTTCAACAATAATCGACACATTGCTTAGCGGACTGGAATTTGCAATAGCCTACCTAGATGATATTCTAGTGATCAGTAAAATCACCAAGCCACACAAATCACATGTACACAAAGTATTTAAGAGAATCCAGGACTATGGATTGAAATTGAAGGAAGGAAGTGAAATTTTTTTATGAAAAAAATAAAATGTCTGTCAAATTATAGACAAAGATGGTAGTAGACCAGACCCAGCTAGTGCGATAAAAAATATCCTCACATCAGAATTTTTTTGACGCACTAAAATCCAGATCTCGAAATCACTGTGGCTACTGATGCTAGCTCATATGGCATTGGCGCCTGCATATTACACAAAATGGAAGATGGATCGCTAAAACCTAGAAATATACGAGACGCATAGGTGATAGAAATATACGAGACGCATAGGCTATCTCCAGAAAAAGTTATTCACAAATCGAGAAGGAAGCATTGGGTATTACTTTTGCAGTCACTAAATTTCATCGATTTGATCATCGAAGACATTTTGTGTTGCAAACCGACCATAAAACACTTTTAACGATTTATGGGTCAAAAACTGGATTACCAATGCATACTGCAGACAGACTATAGAGATGGGGGACCATTCTCATCAATTAAAATTAGAAAATGGAGTTTATTGTCAAAAACTAGTCATGCTGACGAATTATCTTGACTTATCCCAAAATATGCTGAACCCCTTGAAGACACCATTGTGTAACGGAATTAGAGAGCTTCCGGTAACACTTGAAGAAATAAAAGAAAAGTATTTTTTATTGCATTCTCCATAAAAAACAATATTTAAAAGAAACGAAGACATGATGTTTGTAAAAAAGTGGCTAGGGTTAGGGTGCAGAGAAGAAAGAGTTGAGCCAAATTACAGATACGCTTTCTGAACCTTATCAAGAACCCTCAAATGGTATAGAGATTCACCAGCTCAAATATAACAACAGCACTCCATAGATGGTATGATTGTAGATTTGTAGAGATAGAGAATAGCCTCAGGTGTGAGAAAGTGTTTGGAGTGATAGAGAGAACCAACTTTACGAGAAGCAGAAAGAGCAATGATGGGTATAATGTATGGACCCAAGAAAGATTTGATGAGAAAGAAAGACCAAGAAGTTTTAGAGTAAATTTCTCCTCAAGAGCAGAGCCATCCATGAAAATCTGAGGAATAAAAGAGGCACGCCTATGATTGAAAGACACAGGTTGAGTCTTAACAGAATAAAATGAAACAAGCCATTTCGTGTTCCAATCCACAACAGAACTCAAGTCAACTTCCAGATAAGCTGCATTTTCCAACAGATCCCAGGGAGATGGACAAGAAGAAAGACCAAAATAGAATAGTATCATCAGCATAGATGTTAATATTATTACAAGCCAACAATTCTATTTTTTTTTGTTACTCTTTAAAAACTCAAAAATCACATGAACTTATTATGCCTTTAAAATGTCACTTGGAAAGCAATTACTGTCTTACTTAGTTTGTGACCGATCATAATTATACTCTATACGCAATAATACTCTGGCTTTTAAACTTCTATTCTTTATAAATTTGATATTTCTGTAAAAAAAAATAAAATTAAAAAGGCACCAGATTTTAAAGATTAATTCAAAACAAAAATTAAAGAATAAATACTCCCGGGCAAAAACGGGTTGGGACAGCTACTTATTATTACTTATTATTATTGGTCTTCCCCCCCCCCCCTCCCTGATTTATAAAATCGGGGACTTATGTTTTGAGGCATGTCCGTCCGTCTGGATTTTTCTCCGCAACCATCAATTGAATTTCTCTGAAATTTTGCATGAAGTTATAACTTTGGTCAGGTTAGAAAGTGACATTCTCCGATTTTTGAAAAAATATCTGGTTAGCCCCCCAGGGGGTCAAAAGGCCCTGAAATGGCAAAAAATGTCATTTCTTGCCCCATAACTTTTCATCCATCCATTCAATTTCTCTGAAACTTGGCCAAAATGTGGAGGCAATTGTTCCTAATAGAAAATAAGTATCGCTGACCTTGGGAAAAACCTGGTTCGCGCCCCCAGGGGGTCAAAAGCCCCCAAAATGGCAAAAAATGACCCTTTTCTCCCATAACGTTTGATCCATCCATTCAATTTTTCTGAAACTTGGCCAAAATGTAGAGGCAATTGTTCTGGATATAAAATGAGCATCTTTGACCTCAGAAAAATTCTGGTTCGCACCCCCAAGGGGTCAAAGGGGGGTCAAAAATGCCCCAAATTGCCCAAATTTATTGCATTTTACACTCGCCACATCGAGTCACATACAGAGGGGGACCACGCATGCGCGGCTTGTTATTATTTGTTTGTTTGCTTAGCCTCTTTGAGAATCTTCGTTTTTTAACTATCTTCTCATTTTAATGTTTAAAAAAAATAGTTAGAAATGTCATTGATTATTTTTAAAGTTTCAATTAAATTACCTTTCGTACTTTTCTCTAGTGAAGTTGTTAATCCTAGTATTTCCAATCTTTTCCTGCAACTGTAATTGGCCTAATAGATACCATCACAGACTATGAAATCATCTTTGCTGAGTTTAACTACTTGCGGCTCTATTGCGTTCATTTATGCACTAATACTGTTGGGAAAGGTATGAACTCCGAATTCCTCCCTACCAGTTGTGGGCAAAATAGCAACCTGTATATAAGGTTATACCATAAAAGTAGTCATAAAATCAAACGAAACCCAATTGAAGAATATTGTAATGTGAATAAATTTGATTTAAATGCAGATAATCTATTTCTACATTCTTCAACTTCTTCTTACACGCATGTTAATTTGTTCTGATAATATTCTGCGGCCTCTCATGGCACAATTCCTTCAACCAAGTCACGGTGAGTGACGACTGTAATAAAAGACGGCGCAAACTCGTTCTAAGGCAGGGGGAAAAAATGGAAGCTTTCGTCAGCTTACCAAACAGATGGTATTACAGTAAAGCCGTTCCTTAAATAACCATGAAATAAAAGTGGAACAGTCCATTATAACTTAAGAGGGGTTAATCAAACCAGTTTAATATGTCAAGCAAAGAGAGTTCCTGAAATTAAAATTAAAATTTCACAGCATTCACCCCCTCTCTTAAATTTATTTATCCACTTTTAGATTCATTTAATTGAAGAAAAAAAAAACTATGAAACAGATGTATAGTATTTACAAATCTAAACAATCAGAGGGATGAAATGTTTCAATCTAAACAGTGGATTCAAATTTTCATTCACTAACATCGGATGAACAACTTTCTTCCCGTGATAAGGCAGGGGGATCTTATAAAAGCTTCAATCTACAGGGTGTTCATAAAGTCTGGAAACATAGGATAATTGGATATTTACCAGTTGTCATACCAACCATGACACCATTCTGGCAACCTAGGGACCGACTTGAACCATCAGACCCTTCTTTGTTGGAATGATGTAGGGTTCGGCTTGATCCTAGGTGGTGCAACCTCCCAGGAATTACTTCCTCTTTTGGAAGGGAATGGTGATTTATTGCCTATATGGCTGTCGTCAGATTCGTTTTCATACGGTAAGATAAGATTTTCGTTTTCTCCAAGTTGCCTTTTAGAGAGGTGGAAACCAAACAATTCCTTTCAAAATTCACAACTTTCAAAATAGACTTCAAATTATAAAGTCAAAAAGATAAAGTAATCTTTACAGTTAAAATAACAATAACATAAAAATACAGATAGATAGATAGAAAGATAGATAGATAGATAAATGAAATGGAGAGTTAATAAACTGAAATGAAATGTATTTGGTTCACTACTCAGAGTTGAAAGAATGCTCTACCACCGAGTTCAAATGGGATGCCGAATTATTCTTTTTGTTTTTTTTACACCAACAACAGTCCAATATGCATGCGAACAACATGGCGTTCACAACCAAACTGACCCCGTCGAGCAAAAAAAAAACCCCACCCCTTCTATCCCGTCTTCATGACCGTCAACAGCGCCTATTTTGAATAATCCGTCAGTTTCCTTGCAACGCCGTCACCACACAAACACAGCTCGCTACTCGTTGCCTCTTTGACCGATGAACCGCAGCTGGCTCATCGTCATCAGACTGGGGCTTCTCCCTTTCAACCTCGCTACAATAGATAGATAGATAGATAGATAGATAGATAGATAGATAGATAGATAGATCGATAGATAGTATTCCTGGTTTTAAGCAGTTTGAAAGTTAAATAGAGTAGAACTCCCAATAAGTGGGTGGTGATTTGGTCAGGTGAAGGGGTCAATAAGCACCAGTGAAGGAATACGGTAATTTAGGCAATCTTTTCTTTTGAGATTCGCCTACGAAATAGAGTGGGCCACTTCTTCGCTTGGTTCAATCCATCGTTCGTCTGATGTACCAACACAAGTTGTTTTCTTTAGCCCCACAAATGCCAGCGAGGTAAGGAGGAAATACTGTCTACTATTAATCATACACCAATTTAAAATTTGTCATTTTTGTGTAAAATCTGTTGTTCTCATTAGAAAAGAAATAATTTGTACTTTTAAATCATGTTTTTTTCTTTACTTGTATTCGCCTGAAAGAAGACATATTGCCACTGAAACATACGGGGCCAGTGTGAAGCAGCCAGATTTATAGAGGGCAACCTGGGTGGGGAGTTGAGAAACAAGATGTTTCTTCACATTACAATTAAATTTCTGCATGTTAGTATGGTCGAGAAAATAGGGGGCATTGAAGGAAATTCCCAAGGCAAACAGTCCAAGAAAAGAAACTCTCGGAGTAAAAAAATCTTCCGGGATCTAGGGACCTCTACAGTGAATGGGTGGGATTTTGCTGCTAGACGGGTGTGTTTGTGTATTTTTGTCGAGGGTTACAAATGCAGTAAGTTCATCAGAATTAACTCAGAAGTTTGTTTTAATAGAAGTATATTATATTTCGCATATCTTTCGCAGTCACATTTTGTATTCCACTTGATTTTGAGAGGATTCTCTTTCCATTGTCTCAAATCTGTTGTATTGTTTTGTTGCATATTTTTTCCCTCATGTGCTTATTGCAAAAATGTTGTCTTAATTGCAGTTTTCACAACTGCATATGTACATTGGATTGAATAAAACATTCTTTAACATAATTTGCAGTTTGTCATATTAAATATTGGACGAGTAAACCCACTAGTATATAAGAGGGTTAGTCAAGAATAGCAGGAAATTAGAGTTCAGTCACGGTCAACTTGTAGAACTTAAAATTAATAGACTGCGGGAATTGATAGAAACGGATGTAACATCACATGGCTCAAAGAGAGAGTGAGGTAGAGAAGTGTGTGATATGTTAATTTAAAAATGTGCTAATAAAATATGATTAAACAGTGATTATCGATCTCTGTCTGTCTTCCCCCACCCCACTGATCAGTGATTTGGGACAAAGATCAATGCGAATAAACCTCCTTTGTCTTCCAACAGTTTTGTTTTGACTTACTCCTTTTTGAGGCATGAAAGAACTTATTTTCAGGTGGCATTCGTTCAGTCTGGAAGGACTACGGACAGGTATAATTATGAACTTTCACATGCTTTTATAATAATGACGGCAAATTGGTTTTATGCATGTATGGCACAAGATCAAAATGCAACAGTCAGTTCTTACACAAAACATGGAAGTTAAAGAATCACATCAGTGACAGAGGTGCTATGTATTACTTGTTAAGATTAGTTATTTTACTTGGACTTTGTCAAATTGAACCATGAAGAAAAATTACAAATTTAAGAGATAATTAAATTTGTAGAATTTTGGATTATTCGGACTACTGTTCTCATCTTGAGTCTTATTCTCACAACGTTTCGGATGTTGTAACCTCCGGCCTTCTTCAGGTGTATCTTTTCAAACTTGAGAATATTTCTGTCGAATTCGGGAATCTGGACGGAATCTCGAACGGAACCCTTTATTTAACTCACAGGGGTAGCATGCTCTTGTTCTGTCAGCCATGACTGGGAGAAGTCTTCAGTAATTCGCAATTTTTTGTATCGCCCGCATCGAGGATTGAACCTTCAACCTTCAGGTGACTTTGCTACGGGTCCTTGCGCATCCTTTTATAACTTCAGCATTTATGACGTCACAACGGATCTCTTCTTAATGTGTGCAACTTGTTTTAGTGGATGATGTCATCCATTTGTGACGTCAACCATTGCTAACTGAAAACAACGAAACTGACATTACAAGACAACAACGCCGATAGAGTTTTCGTAGTAAACTACTAAAACTCGTGTAACGTATGTCATTCACTTAAACAGAGTCTGAAGACACCGAGCATATGATTTATAACGTCACAATTTAATGGCTTCCCATCTGCGGAACACGTTACTTCGGTACTGCTTCTCTGTAGATTATAACATGGTCATCTTCAAATTCAATTTCAACAGATTCCTGTCACAAGTATTCAAACTTGGTTCCTTCCATGGTTGAAGACACCAGGAAGAGATCCTTTAAGACATCATAAATGCTGAAGTAACAAAAAGATGGCATCATCCACTAGTCGTCTATGTGGATAGTGATTGTATAATATATATATATATTGAACTGAGTATTTGAAAAAAAAATGTACATAGGTAAACGATGTAATTCATATTTTTTGATAGCCACTTGCAGGAACAAGGCCCGAGAGACTGCTTGGATGTTCTTGCTATCATCCGAGACAACACAATGTCCATTATGATTTCGTCCTACAACGTCTGCACCCCATAAACTGGTATTGTCTTGCCCTTCGGGGCTTGATTTACGCCGGTCTATCTGTCTGTCCTGTGCAGTTCTAGGAGGTCCACCCTCCCAGGCTTTACCTCTCCTCTTTGGGGAGGAGTAAGTTTATTGCTTACTGCCTGAGGCGCCCCTACCGGGGAATGCCGACGGGGCTACCCAGGCAATTTTTAATGGCCAGAGTGCTCACCTTCTCGGGTGCTGGCTTTTCAAGCCCCACTTAAACGACCCGACCTTGGGTCACATCTTACCTTGTGGGAGCAAGATAAAACTGGCCTTGTGCCTAACCTCCTGAAGAGGAGGTAAATAATACAACGTCTAAGTCTTCATGCAGAAAAAAAAAAAAAATTTAAACATTTATTTGTTCTTTTGTACATTTTAATATGCTTAAGTTTTATTTACTTTCTGACAGAAATTTTTTTTTTTGAATAAAATCTGATAGTTTTTGATGATTTAACTCATCTGAAATAATAATAATAATAATAATAAAACTTGTGACGTCGTTTCGGTTGCAGATACACATTATAATAAGCCCCCCCCCCCTTTATTTAACAAAAGTAATCAAAAGAAAAAAAAAGATTTTAAGCGACATTCATCGATAACTTTCGCCGAATCAAATAAACGAAAGAGAGTCTAATATCGTAAAAGATTTCATTTAAACAAGTTAGGTAATTTAATTGATCGAAGGGGGGAAAGAACGTGGAACAACATTGAATTATCTCCCTTGTATATTTCACACACACATATACAAAATGTCGCAACTGCACGAGAAGAAACAATCGTCCTGCAAACTCACATTTTAAATGATTAGAAAAAAAAATGATCCGAGGTTAAATAATTGTAAAATGCATTCTAAGATTTGTATTTTTTGTATAAACATGGATTATTGTCTGCAGTTCAATCTACATTTTTTTTATCGTTATATTATTTTCGAATCTCCTTGTTTTTGCACCTAAAAGTGTTTTCATGTTTCTTCATCCCCCAAAGATGTCATTTAAAAAAAAATCCTAATAATTGCATTTATTGTGGTTGCATAAAAAAAAAAATAGTTTTTGTGAAAGCATTCTATTTTTTTTTTAAATTTGCAAATTGAATTTTTTTCTCCCCCTCCCCAAGGAATTTTTTAACTCTAACCTTGGAAGCTTTGCGATGGTTTTTGTAATTATTTATTTATTCAATTGTTGTCTCTTTCGACTTAATTATTGCATTTAATTTACCCAAAGATGACATACCGCTCATATAAACTATCTTCGTGGCCTTGGGTCAAAATCTAATATCATTTCGCAGTGTTCTGTTGTCGGTCGCTGGAAATCCTTTTTGATTGGGACAGTTATTAATTTTGTCCCAATCCAAAGTGCCCCTTTTGGGGGGGGGGAAGAGCTATCCTCTACATTCAAAACCGACTTTACCCTCGTGGGGAGGTAAATAGGGAGAAAGAGCAGGTTCTTCTATACGACAGATGCGCGTAGAAAAGCACAAATACATGCAACTAACAGTACTTGACTTATACATTTGAAACTTTAATTCGAACCATAAATTACTTTCAAATCGACAGTTTAAAGGCTTCGAAATTTCGAACGCTTACCATTATACGAAGCGAGTCGATCATTTTAGGTAAAAAAAAAAAAAAAATGGCCGGCATCCGAAGTAACTTACTTTGTGACCCCCTTCGAAGGTGATTTTTAAGCCTTTAAGCTTCCGATGGGAAAATTTGGGCCTTGAATTAAATAAAGTTTAAAGACAAACGTCAAGTCTTATTGTTTGGGTTCATTTCTGCTTATAAACAAACATAAATCGTGAATTTTTGAACGCGCTCCTGTCATATCAAAGAACCAAAAGTGCATGTTTTCATTTATTATTTTTTTAATTTTCCCAATATTTTTGTAAGAATTAAAAAAAAAAACATTAAAGTGACTTACTTTGCTCCACAAATAATCGGAATTTCGTCAGTTCTTCCGTATCGTACACATGTTGTTCCCAGGAAACCGTCTTAAATCGCAGGGCAGTTCGGAAATTCTCAAGGATTTGTTTGTTCTTCTTAATATCAATTCTTGGATGACTTTTTTTATTTTGTTGGTCAATGCATGAACTTCGTTTGTCCGTCCTCACATCAAACGTAAAAGTGCGTATCAACACGACGGTGAAAAGAAGCCCAAACAGAAAAGCGACGCTTATAAAGATCGCCTTTTTAGCCATGGCTAATTTAGTTTTCTTCACTTTGCAACAAAACGAAAAGCTTTTCCTCCTCAATTATATTTTTTACGAAAATTTTACTCCTAGGTTGAATTAATTGTTAATCTCAAAACACTTCGTAATTATTTAAAGAAAAAAAAAAAAGAAAACACAATTATTGCTTTTTTTTTTTTGAGCAACGTGCAACAACCTTCACAAATCACGTTCCAATTTTATAATAAAAAAAAAATCATATCGTTATCGGCTTTTTTTTCCTTCACGTGATTTTCATGATTTAAATTTTGATTAGATGGTTTATTTACTATCAAAACATAGTTAATTGTATGTTTAGGAGGGGGGGGGGGGCAATTTCAGTGATAGACGGACGATTTGGGCGCCGGAGGTTTTGTTGACGCAAATTCTTTTCCACCCAAAGAGGTTGACCCAACTAATCAGGACAATTGATTGCCAGTTTTTTTTCGTTTTTTTTTTTTTAAGGCAAATGTGGCTTTTTAAAAAGCAATTTGGCCTTCAAAAATTGTATTTGGGCATTAAAAAAATGTCCGATTATTTTACATAAATAGCTATTTGATAGTAATTATTAAGAAATCGTTACAATTAAGTACGTTTTAATTGGGCCATTTTAATTGTTTGGGCCATTTTTCGATTATTTTACATAAATATCTATTAGAAAGTAATTATTAAAGAAAACTTTGTAATAATGTAAGTAGTTTGAACATCAAAGATTGTATTGGCCTTTTTTCAACTATTCTACATAAATATCTATTCGATAGTAATTATTAAAGAAAATGTTACAATTAAATATTTTTAAAGCAGTTTGAACATCAAAAGTTGTATTGACAAAAGGTCAACTATTCTACATAAATATCTATTTGATAGTAATTATTAAAGAAAATGTTATAATTAAATATTTTTAAAGCAGTTTGAACATCAAAAGTTGTATTGACCTTTTTTCAACTATTCTACATAAATATCTATTTGATAGTAATTATTAAAGAAAATGTTACAATTAAGTATTTTTAAGCAGTTTGAACATCAAAAATTGTATTGGCCTTTTTATTAATTGTATCTTTTTTCGACTATTTTACATAAATATCTATGCAAAGTAATAATTGAAGAAAACGTTAAAATTAAGTTTGTTCAAGAAGTTTGAACTTCAAAAATTGTATTGGCTTTTTTCAACTATTTTACATAAATATACATTTCAAAGTAATTATTAAAGAAAACTTTATAAGTATTTTTAATGAGTTTTAAATTTTAACAATTCTATTGATCTTTTTTAATTTGGGCCTATTTTCGACTATTTTACATATATATATATATATATATATATATATATATATATATATAATTTAATTAAGGTCAGATATTAACAAAATAAACAAAACCAATACTTTTCAAAAGTGCTCAATATATATAATGGTCCAATCAATTAAAACTGCTTTTTATATTAAAATAAACATAGTTTGAGTATTTGACAATTGTTTCAGAACCTCTTCGGCTCCTCCTCAGGGATATACTGATGAGCAAAGATTAGATCTGCCAATACACAATCATAAAAAAACAAAAGATAAAAAACAAACAGACAAATGACATTTCAAAATTTTCAGACGAGAAACCCTTTTGCATAAGATGAAATCTTGACACCTACCTATCGACGCTTAAGAAAGTCGGTCAGCTCAAACTATAGGCAGGACTGGCTAGACTCGGCCCGTCTCCCTTTCCTTAACTCCATGCACACACACCCAGACTCACACATACACACACCCATGCTTATACGGACACACTTATACACTCACAAACACACATACACACCTATATATAGATATATAAATAAAAACAAAAACTATATATAAATATTCTGTGCATCAGCATTTGTCAATTACACAATTTGAATTTCAACAACATCAGTACATCATCGGTTCTGAGTCATCATCATCCTCATCATCATCAGTTCTTTTCTCTTAATGTGCAGGTTGAGGGGCATCATGCACACTGGTGGGGCCCCAACCAGGTAGCTGCATGCATGGCAGATATCACTCCACACTTCCAAGAAACTCTGTTATGAGGATCAACTGCAGAGAGTGTCCATGCTATGTAAGCGATCTATCTGCAGCAGTTCTTTCCAAGCCAACTTAGGTCGGCCCTCCCCGCCTACCGTGATAAAGGACAGTGAAAAATATGCAATTTGAAGGCTAAGTTGATGTGTCATTGACAAGTACAAATGCACAAAACCATTGGTATGACATAATCCAACATGTAAATATCTTATATATATATATATATATATATATATATATATATATATATATATATATATATATATATATAAAGTAATCCAATAAAAGATATAAGCGTCAACTAATATCTTATAATTAGTGAAACATCCGGATAAAAGCTGAAGCTCAATATATTGGATAGAGCATTAATATTATAATATAAAATGAAGTAATAAAATAAGGTGTCAATCAAATTTTATTAGAAAACTCATGAGCTAAGGACTTAAGGATACTTTGCTTGAACTTTGAATTCTAATAAAATTTGATTGACACCTTATTTTATTACTTCATTTTATATTATAATATATATATATATATATATATAAAGGCGATTGCTTACAGATTCAAGGTGTTTCTGTGAACCGGGTTCGCGCCCTGTGAACATCTGAATTGTCATTTCTCTACACTGAAGAGACCCGAAAGCTCAAAACAACGTCGTATGTAGGTAAAATATCAAAATATAATTTAATATTATATATATATATAATTATTATTAATATATAAATATTTTTTTATCTGTAGACATATGTTTCTGCATTTTTATTTTATGCTGGTCTGTATGAAATTACGTAAACGTATTGCCGGTCAAACAATTTGAACCCTGTATCCAAGTATTATGAACCCTGGTCTCATAACGATTCGGCCAACGTGACGATCATGCTTTGAAATGTGAGAGAAATACGTCTTGTATTCTTTCAATGTAAACACAAGTACTATAATTCTAAAGAGAGTTCATTATATATATATGTATATCTTCTTCATCCGATTCATTTTTGAACAGGCCTTTGATTAGTCCTCTATAAGAGGGTGGGGCCTGCCTGTCAGTCTTGATCAAAGTCTTCTACTCCAGGCTTAACGGTCGCGAGGATCTAAGTTTGTAATCCCCAGGGTTTCACGATCACGTTTACTTAACTCATCCTAAGAAAGCTTTGGTTTTCCAGCCTGCCGACTTGATGCGATGGACATATCTCTGACCCTAGAGATCCCGCTGGAGTTTCGCTCGATATGGCCAAGCCATCTCATCCTACCAAGCTTAAGGACATCAGTTATTTCCTGTATACTAAACCTAGAGAGAAGAGTCTCGAAGGGAAGGTCGTCTTCCGGCCTGACATATATATATATATATATATATATATATATATATATATATATATATATACATTTCCCTACACTGAGGAGAGCCAAAAGCTCGAAACGACGTCATATGTAGGTAAAATATTAAAATATAATATATTATAAGAAGCTCCTTTAAGTAAAATTAAAGTCAATCACTGTGAGAGAGATTTTAAAATAAACATTCATCTAAGGCTTCAGTGTGATACTCCGACTCTGTCGTTGAGTTCTATTTGACTGTCTTGATGTTTACGCTCACTATTCTAAACGTAAATATAACTTAATTTCTCCATTATCACGTGACACCGCCCATGGCCAAGGGGATTAGGCGATCGCTTACAGATTCAAGATGTCTCTGTGAACCTGGTTCGCGCCCGTGATTGTCATTTCCCTACACTGAGGAGAACCGAAAGCTCAAAACGACTTTGTATGTAGGTAAAATATTAAAATATAATTTTATATTATATATATATATATATATATATATATATATATATATATATATGGTATAAAGTCGTCTCCGTGAGAAACAAAACGGAAAAAAGATAACATCTAGAAGGTGAGAGAAGTCTGCAGAATATAGGGAGACAAAATGAGTGGCAGTTTTTCTTGTTGGTATTTGCCGGATTGAGAAAAAAAAAAACAGGGTTCAGGAACTTTTGAGATGATGATTGATAATTTGGATTATTCGGACTACTGTTCTCATCTTGTGCGTTATTCGCACAACGTGTCGGCCGATGTTACCTCCGACCTTCTTCAGGTATATCTTGTCAAACTTAGGAATCTTCACAGAATTTCAAACAGAACCCTTTATTTAATCCACGGATGATGCATGCTCACGTTTCGTCAGCCATGACCAAGTAGAAGTCTTCAGTAATTCGCAATTTCTAAGTATCGCCTACACTGAGGATTGAACCTTCCACCTCATTAGTAGAGTGTTTCTCGCAATGAAGAATTCTTAATTGAATTCATTTCTTCTTCTCCACTGCAACTGATATATTATTTTATGTTACATCGGATGTTACATCAGCCGAAACGTTGTGAGAATAAAACTCAAGATGAGAATAGTAGTCCAAATTTTATAGGATTCAAGAAGTTCTTTAAACAATGTTAAATATAATAGATAATATCAAATGTATTTTGATAGACAACTTTTGTAGACACGTAGGCGCACAAAAAGAATCAAAATGGATAATAAAACTAAACATATAAATGAAATCTGAACTTTTTTTGTTTTTTAAATATAAAAATATTTGCTACTTTTTCAGATTGAGACCCAAACTGACCCTAACAATGCCAAGTCGATTTTAGCTTGGGTCCTAATCTGGAAAAGTACCAAAAATGTAATAAAATATACATGTTTTGCAGAGTGAAAAATCTTGTTTTTACAAATTCTTTATGATGATGTTCGTTCATCGCTTGCTAAGATTCGTGAAGTATCTCCCGCATGTAGAGCACCTGTGGGAGTATTCTGTTGCAGAGGTGCTGACTGGTCTTTCTTTCTGAATAACACGTTTCCTCTTGCGTTCCTCAATGCATGCAGATTCAGCAATCATGGCTCCTTTGTGGCTTGCAGTACGCCAGGAACATCTGTTCCGAGCTAGGTTTTCCCACCAGTCGGAATATAGATCGAACTGCTTGAGGGACACTTTCAAGCTGTCCTTGAACCGTTTCCGCTGCCCTCCTATGGTTCTTTTTCCTTTGACCAGCTCATCGTTTTGGGAGTTTACAAATTCTTTATATGAACCAAACATAATAAGAACATACAAGACACATGAGGAAAACTGTTAAAATATACGTTGAAGACTATTCAAAAAATTCAAATGTATTATTTCACGTAACGGTTCTGGAAATGCGAAAACAAAGAACGTTATCAAAATAACGTTAATGTATGTGTTGATTATAGTTGAGAAAAAAAACAAATAAAAAAGACTCGTAAAGGTATCTGACGTGCAGTTTATAAAAGTTGTTGATTTGCTTTTTATCAAGAAAATCATTTTCTGATAAAAGAACAGAGGACTGTCCTAAATGTTAAAATTATAATAACACTAGCAGGATAACCCGACGTTGCTTGGGATTTCATGTTCTTATTTATTTTCCTTATTATATACTAGCAGGGCTACCCGGTGTTGCCCGGGGCCATAAACAAAAAATAGAAGAGGTTAAAAAGTGTGTGCAACATCTTTATATTAAAACTTCTATCTGACTAACTATCTCAATCCGTCTCTCTATCTTTCTCTTTTTCCCCCTTCCCTATTATTTCCCTCTCTCTCCCAAAGCCTCTCTTTCCCCTCCACTCAGCTCATACTTCTCTGTCGTATCAAAGAACAAATATGGTTCATTTGTGCCTCTGGACCAAAATCATATTCATTTATGTATTGCCCTGTCATATGAAAGAACTCATAAAGCATGTTCATTTATGTAGCGCCCCTATTATATAAAAGAACTCATATTAATGTGTCCCTGTCATATCAAAGAACAAATATGGTTCATTTGTGCCCCTGGACCAAAATCATATTCATTTATGTATTGCCCCCCGTCATATGAAAGAACTCATAAAGCATGTTCATTTATGTAGTGCCCCTATTATATAAAAGAACTCATATTAATGCGTCCCTGTCATATCAAAGAACCCATATGGTTCATTTGTGACCCTGGACCAAAAACATGTCCTTATTCATGTCCCTTATTATGCATTAATTTTTTTGTTACTAACCCTCGTTTCGCTGTCTAATATAGTCAGAAGAAGCTCAAATTTTGAAAAACTCTGAATTAGTGTCTTATACATGTGGCTTAAATTTCATTAAAATCAGATATACGTATTTGAAGTTAACAGGGTGGTCTTCCCCCTCATAGGTGCCATTGACGGGGCACATAGAGATTCGGCACATCGAAGAGTACGGAGAGATTCTGTACCACTCTCATTGTCTTCCCTAGAGAATTTTATGCATATGATTTAAATTTCATGAAAATAGGATATGTTTGAAGTTTTAAGGGAAGTTCTGTCCCCATAGCTTCCTTAGGGGAGCACGTAGAGATTCAGGACCACTTTCATTCTCTTGCCTGATAAATTTTACATATAAGTATACTTTTAGTTTTTATTTAACCCACATATACAAAAACATTAACATTTATAGGAGACATATTGTGAATCATGTATATATATAAGAAATTTAAATGTAATTTCCCAATCGTCTCTGAAACGATCGTACACCAGACCATTGTTGACTTTGAATTGTTGGAACTGTAATAAATAATGTGATAAATCTTTTGATTTATTTATTTATCACTATTCATTTTATTTTATATATATATATATATATATATATATATATATATATATATATATATAATTAGTATTTCATGTATCAACACAAAATATTATAAGGAGATATAATTTTTTATGCATCAATTTTCAGTATTTACTTCAACAGTGCTCGATACGTAAGTAGAGATAGGTAATAAGCTATGAAAATATATTTATGGCAATTAAGCTACACAGGGGCTCCCGCATTTCATCCCCGGGGGGAATCTTCAGGCTAAAATGCATGGAGTTATTTTTGCCGGGTGTTTTTATATACACGGCTAGCTAGTTAACCAATCAGATTCTTTGTTGTTCTCACAGCCAATCGTTGGGCTTCCCACGAACAAAGGTCTTGTTAGTGTTACTTCCTATATCCTATTCTATTGTTCTGTTTTCTATAGATTGGCCTATATCCTTTTTTTCTTTTGTTGTGTCAATATAATGGGTGAATTTATTTTAACACGTGGTTCCTTGTATTTCTATTTTAGGTTTTAATTTTTAAATTGTTAAGTTTTTGTTTAGTTTAGTTTAGTTTTTTTTACTTATTTATTTATTTATTTATTGATCGTTAGCCTATATATATATATATATATAGAGAGAGAGAGAGAAACGTCATATCAAAGTGTATCTCTTAGAGGATCTTTTGCCAAATACAGCTCACTCTAAGAAGTTTCCCTGAGCCTTGATCACAGACTCCAGGTGTGACTTGAATTTGGAGCACGTGGTCTTCATTGTGTCTTTTAAGAGACACCTGAACACTAGTTTGATCATTGCAATCAGCTCATCCTTGTTGTTGTAGGTGGTGCAGTTGGTGTCTTTCTCAACTGCACCCCATAAACAACAGACCATGTGGTTGCAATCAGGTGAGTTGCGGATGGGGCCAGGCCAATGTTGGAACTGGTGAAGTCATGGAAGTTTGCAGACAGCCACTTCTGGATTTTTCCAGGGGTGTGACACAGAACTGAGTCCTGCTGCCACACTAATTGTCTTCCTGCAACCATCTTCTCCATCTAGCGCTTGACAACAGTGGACAACAACTCAGTATTTTATTTACCTACTCTCAAAGGAGGCTAAACACAAGGGCAGGTGTGGAAAGTCAGCTCACTAGAATCAGCACGATCTGGACTAAAATAACCTCTTCTCAAAGAGAAGGTAAAATCTGGGAGGGTGGATCTGAGACAGAACAGAACCATACCTCAGTCTGACAGCAACAAAGTTATTGTCGGACAGATGTCGAGGACGTATCCCCGACTGGTAAGAACGCATCTATTCAGCCTGTGCCAGGACAGCAACTCAGTATAGCCATCTGAATTGAGTCTGAGTCTCTTTTCGAAGATGTGGATGCGGCCTTCACTGGAAACACATCCAAAGGCCATCACAATTTGAGGGAACTTGCTCTTCATGACATGCTGAACCGTTGTTCTGCGCATTGTGCAATTGGTTCTTAGCATCCCTGGCTCAACTGCGTGTTTTACCTTGTTGAGAAATTCCTTAGCTTTCGTAAGACAGTTTCCTTGCATCTTGGCGGTGAGTAGTTGGCCCTTACGACTCTTATATGAAGAATATCAAAGTTGCTTGTTCATCGCTTTCTTCATAGTCGCAACTCGCCAAAGTCAACAATACCTTCCCTGGATATTGCCTCACCTTTTTTTGAAGCTTCTCGAAGAATTTTATTGTGCGGATACAGTGAGAATGCCTGCTATGATCCTTCCTGCTAGCCACTGCTTCCACATCTCTGCCATAATTCTCAAGCTCACACCTTGCAGTATTCAAGGAGCACTGAGCTGCAGCTAAGATTTGTTAAACCATGCGCAAATCATGATGATGCGTATTACTCGCTTCCAATATTTTGGTTAAATACTTCAAATGGTTCTGAAATGAAAGAATATAAAAAATATCAAATTTATTCGGAATACCCTGTATTAAAAATGTACTTATGTATGTACTTTAACTTGCTGCATAAATTCTGTGATAAAACACAAGAATTTATAGAATAAAAATAATTGTTTATTAATGAAGAAATAATTCACAACTAATTTTATATACAAACAAAAATGTAGAAGAAAATTCACAAAATATAAAGCCATGTGTGTAGGTATTGCGTTTTTCTTCTGGTTTCATTTTTATGATTGATACCAACCACACACACTTCTGATAATCGGTGATACCGTGAAACTGCAGTAAAGTGTTTAAGCTAAATGCATTTATCATGCATTATTAACATAGCTCTTGTTATGGACCGGCTGTGACGTGTTACACAAGGAAAAGCATTGCCGACAGGCGTAAACAAATAATTTCCTAGATTCAAATCAGAATAAGAAAAAAAAGTTGTTATCCATTCCAGAACTCTGCTTTGGGTCTCAGAGAAGATATCAATAAACACAACATGCTGAAGGAACAACAGTGGCACAAAGGATTGTATAAAAATATGTTTTATTAAATGGGGATATTAACAAAATGAGCACAATAAAACAAGAGAGAATAAACAAGATAATGACAGGAAAAAGGGATAATGTTGATTTGGGGTAAATATGGTTTCTAGGAGCAACATAAATTAAAAATATTAAAACGTGGACTTGAAAGGGACAATATTTTTTGTAGTAAATGCATGTTTTGAGAGTAAAGCCAGTTCATAAGTTTGTGTATACGAGGTAATATCTCGAGGAAGAGGCAGGGGAAATCTTTGGGAATTAAAAGCAACTCAAAAAGGTACCTATCTTTTGGATAATATGGGTTTAGAAATTGATATTTTTTCACTCAAGAAAAAGATGATAAGTTCTATTATGTGGTTGAGATGATTACCGGCAGAGTTCAAAGTTCAAAAACTAATATCTTCATTCCTATATACGTTTGTCAGAAAAAGATTGATCTCTTCATATATATATATATATATATATATATATATATATATATATATATATATATATATATTATGACTTCAAGGTGAGGGATCAAATATATTTCTATTTGTGAGGTTTCTTTGATGGCTTGCAAGGCGTTTCTTTTTCTCAAAGCTTAGTTCCAGCCTTTTACTTGGCCGATATACTACAGTGTGTCTGGGTTGGTGGTTTCAAGGTCGTGGATTGAAGGTTAAGTTTTGAAAGATTAACAGATAATCTTGCAGCAAAACTCCACACAGGGATCTGGTGAAAAACTAATTGAACATCTTTTTTCCAAGGTCTGAATCTATTGACAACAAAATCATCTGATAGTGAATGGTCACGTGACACTCGATATTTCATATTAGCTCTAATAGCATCTTTCCTCAAGCATTAACATGATGTCATAAAATTAAGTAAAATAATGACATTATGTCATAAAATAATTAAAATAATAACACAATGTCATAAAACTAATTAAAATAATAACATGCCTTAAAACTAATTAAAACAAGCCGCGCATGTGTGGTGCCCCTCTGTATGTGACGAGTGTAAAATGCAATAAATTTGGGCAATTTGGGGCATTTTTGACCCCCTGGGGGCGCGAACCAGAATTTTTCTGATGTCAAGGATGCTCATTTTATATCCATAACAATTGCCTCTACATTTTGGCCAAGTTTCAGAAAAATTGAATGGATGGATCAAACGTTATGGGAGAAAAGGGTCATTTTTTGCCATTTATGGGGGCTTTTGACCCCCTGGTGGCGCGAACCAGATTTTTTACAAGGTCAGCGATACTTAGTTTCTATTAGGAACAATTGCCTCCACATTTTGGCCAAGTTTCAGAGAAATTGAATGGATTGATGAAAAGTTATGGGGCAGAAAATATCATTTTTTGCCATTTCGGGGCCTTTTGATCCCCTGGGGGGATAACCATATTTTTTTAAAAAATCAGAGAATGTCACTTTCTAACCTGGCCAAAGTTGCAACTTCATGCAAAATTTCAGAGAAATTCAATAGATGGTTGCGGAGAAAAATCCGGACAGACACACACACGGACGGAAATGCCTCAAAACATAGGTCTCCCAATTTTTTAAATCGGGGGACCAATAATTACACAATGTCATAAAACTAATTAAAATAATAGCATGCCTTAAAACGAATTAAAATAGTTACACAATTTCATAAAACCAATTTAAATAGTAACATGCCTTAAAAGGAATTAAAATAGTTACACAATGTCATAAAACCAATTAAAATAATAACATGCCTTAAAACTAATTAAAATAATAACATGCCATTGAACTAATTAAAATAATATAATTTAATAAAACTAATTAAAATAATAACAATGTCAAAACTAATTAAAATAATTACATAATGTCATAAAACTAATTAAAATTTGTCATAAAAGTAATTACAATAATAATGTCAAAACTAATTAAAATAATATGTCATGAACTAATTAATAAAATTAATTAAAATAGTAGGACAATGTTATAAAGCTAATTATAATAATAACATGTCATAAAACTAATTAAAATGATCAAACCAAAGAGAAATGTAACATTATGCATAAATATTTGAACATGTTAAGAACTTGAAGCATACACACTTCTACCAAAATGACTAAATCTTCATTAAATAACCGGAAAAGGCTTGATATGCCGTAAAACAAAACAACTAATCAAATAAATCCTTTCAACTGAGTTCAAAAACTTTAATAATATCTCTTCTGCGTAATAATAATGTTAAATAATATTGCTTCTTCCTGATGAAATGCTAAAAAAAAAATAACTTTCATGCAGTTCCTTTTTAGCCCAGTTTTTTGGCTAGCATCTTTTCAATGTATGCCAAGCTGATTCTATTGTTAGCGTAGAAGCTTCAGTTTAGAAGTCGACAAGATCTTTGGAATGTGTAACTGCGTGACCTTTTTTCAATGAAAATAATAAGCTTTCCAACACTCGCACTCACATTTGGTTTGTGTGTGGTGATGGCATAACAACACTTTCTGGGTTTTTTGATGAAACACAAAATTGACTGTAAATGATTCATTGAACACAAGTTGCTACTTTACTCGTAGTTGGGAGAAATGTTGGGTTCTTACCTTTCCAAACAATATTAGTGCATTATGGAACTCAATAGATCTGATCAGATTTGTACTCAGCGTAGCTGATTCTATAGTCTATGATGGCATCCATTTGGCCAAACATGCACATCCCCATTAAATTTTGATACTATTACTTTAGATACTCTATCTGTTATATGCATTGTATATATTCTCATATCTTTAATTTTTTCTCTTATTTAAAATGTGTACAATTTATTCTATGATTCCTTTTTTTGTGTAACGGTGCATCTGTTGCTAATGAACCAAAATTTAGGCGGTTTACGAAGTGCTGATATGCCGCTTAATAACCATTACTCCCAGGTTCCCTCTGACCGGGAGTGGTAGTATTTGTCAGGACCCCATTCATGTGTTTAACAGAAGATTGGTACTGATACAAAATCCGACCCAATTTCCGGCAACTTCGCGCTGGCAGCTTTTGGGTAGGTTACGTAAGCAGCCGAAAGATGCCAAAGCAATTAGCAAATCAGCTGTCAGCAAACAAGTTTCCAACAAGTCTTGAAATTGAGTAAATCAAGTGAAAAATTGTAATGTTCTGAAGTAAACAAAAAAGCATAAAAAACAAAAAAAAGAACAGTTTTGACCGGTTGGATAGTTTTATTTTCTTAAAAGAATACTTATTTGAAACTTCTTGGAAGAAATAAATGATTAATAACAGTTGTTTAGCTATGTTTTGTTCGTTTTATATTAAAAATAACTTTGATCAGCAGCAGCGTTTTGAATTTATCGCTTGTCAGTTTTCACGTCGTTTTTTTCCAGCTGCTTACATAACCTGCCGGAAGAAGCTGACACAAATTTGTCGGAGATTGGGTCGGATTCTGTATCAATACCAAAGAATTTCCCCTGAGCACAACACTAAACTGCCTGAAACAGCCTTAGACAAGGTGTTCACCTCTATCCCACTACACCATCGCAAAATTCATCTTTCCCAGCACTTTCTACGTTTTTAATTTTTACCTACCCTATGCCCCTAACCTTATCAATTACTGAAGTTCTCCTCTCACCC
The DNA here is from genome assembly GCA_963556195.1 of Sepiola atlantica. NCBI lineage: Eukaryota > Metazoa > Mollusca > Cephalopoda > Sepiida > Sepiolidae > Sepiola > Sepiola atlantica. Next base: position 203,592,805 of record OY744517.1, read on the forward strand.
CTCACCGTCCTGGAAATTATACAAAAATACATCTAGTGCTGAGGCCTCAGTCTGACAGCTTTGGGGATGCATCAAGTCAGCCCTAAGTTAGACTTATTCCAAGGTTCATTCTAATTTGGAGGGGTAGTATCTATCAGGGCCTCATCTATCATTTACAGACTTTGTCTACAAAACTGTTATATCCTAAATTACATAGGACATACTAAATTAAGAATATGCCGAGTGGTTTGCGTTTAACAGGGATCCGGTAGGAAGTAGAGACGTTTACCCTTCGCACACTTCCAGATATGACTGCCCGTCTTATATACGTACTTTCGTATATAGTCAATACCTGATTACTTCCCTTTATGTTAGTTTCGTATTTATGCCAATCATGACCTTTACAACACCTTCCCCTGAAGCTGAAATCTTCCCGATTTTAGCTTTAGTACCGTTTCCTTTTAGGATCAGGGCTTAAACGCCTGATGCTTTTCCTTTTTCTGGTGCTCTTCCTTCTGGTCTGCGTTACCTGCGGTAAGGAATTCTATCCACCCCGTATGGTATGTTCAGGGGATACATTCATGGTTTCAGGTATACATACTGGCTTTGGTATATCAAATGTATCACATAATGTTTCCATTGGAATTTCTTCTGTATTTTGCGAAATTCTGGGACGGATTTGATTTATGTGTCTTTTACAGACAAAACTTGGGCCTTGAATGGTATAAACCATGTTCCCAATTCTTTTCATAATGAAACCGTCCACCCAATGATTTTTTCCATTCTGAAAATTTAAAAAATACACTTTGTCCCCTGAGGAATAGCACTTTACTTTCAAGTTTTCTCCTTTAGAACTTTTCTTCTTCTCAGGTATAAGTCTATCGAAGATAGATCTAATTTTTCTAGCAAACATCAGTTCTGCAGGGGATGAATTAACATTATTATTTGGGTTCGGGGTTACCCTGTAGATTGCTAGAAATGTTTGTATAGTTTGCTCATCTGTGTCCATATTCAGGTTTTTCTTTATTGCCCGTTTAAATGTGTCCACAAATTTGTCTGCCAACCCATTCGACCTAGGATGGTAAACAGGTGTCGTGATATGTTGAATATTCAGCGATTTGCAGAATTCTTTAAATTCGTGACTTGTAAATGCTGTACCATTGTCACTTACTATGGTTTTTGGTACACCAAAACGGCTAAAGATTTCGTTAAGTGCATTTACAGTGTTCCTTGCAGTTGGATGTCTGGTTTTAAATATCTCTGGTCATTTAGAGAAAGAATCTACTACAATTAAGTAGAAAAAAACATTTAGAGGTCCGGCATAATTAATATGTAGACGTGACCAGGGTAGGTCAGTTTACGGCCATGGAGTCGTTTTTACTGGTGGATCTCGGGCTGCTAACTGACATTCTTTGCATGCTTTGACACAGTTTTCTACTTCTGTGTCCATACCAGGCCAATATACGTATCCTCTAATTAAGGATTTCATTCTTGAAATGCCAGGATGACCTGTATGGAATTCCATTAATATTTTCCTTCGTAATGCCTGTGGAATTACGATTCTATCAGCATACATAAGTACACCTTCACAAATTGAAAAAATGTAGTTTGTCCTACTTTGTTACTTTTTTCCCTCAGTCCTAATTGAGTTTTCATTTTCTTTATGAAAATGTCTTTTTCAGCTTCTCTTTTAATCTCTTCAAGGGTTATTGGAAGTTCACTTATCATATTACACATTGAACTTGTACATTCGCTTTCATCTTTAAGAGCAGCAATTACTGTCTCTTCGAAACTTTCGTTTCCTTTTGGAATCAACCTTGATAGTGCATCCGCGTGTCCTAACTTTTTCGATGACACATGCTCCATCTTAAACTGATAGTTTAAGAGAGTTACAGCCCATCGCTGTAGTCGATTTGCGGTATGCTTAGGAATGCCTTTCTTTGATCCAAATATCGTAATCAAGGGTTTATGGTCTGTTTGCAATGTGAAGGTCCGTCCATGGAGAAATCGATTATACTTTTCGACTCCAAATATTATCGACAGAGCCTCCTTTTCAATCTGGCTATAGTTTTTCTCAGCTGCAACCAACGTTCTTGATGCATGAGCGATTGCTTTTGTTGTTCCATCCTCATACTTATGGAGTAATGCAGCGCCAACGCCGTAATCACTGGCGTCCGTTGCTAGTACTAACTCCTTGTCTGGATCAAAATGCGCTAATGCCAAGTCTGATAGTAGACATTTCTTAATTTTTTGGAAGGCAGATTCACATTCCTTATTCCAACTCCATTTACTACCCTTTTTTAGTAACTCGTTAAGAGGAGCTCTCAAATTATGCACATTAGGTATGTATATCGCGTAATATTGAACCAATCCTAAAAATGATTGTAGCTTCGGTACTGAGTCTGGAGCAGGCATCTTTTCAATTGCTTCGGCCCGTTGTGGATCTGGTCTTCGTCCCTCTTTGTCGATTATTTGACCAAGGTATCTGATCCTTTCCATAAAGAAATCGCATTTCTCCGGGCTCAATCTGAAACCAAACTCCTCTATTCTCTTCAATACTTCTCTGACGTGCTTCTTGTGTTCATGCAAATTTCTGCTTTTTATCAGGATATCGTCAAGGTATGCCATTGAAAATTCCAATCCTGCGAGCATCGTATCCATAACCTGTTGAAACAGAGCAGGGGCGACCTTTAATCCGAACGGAAGTCTTTTTAGTTTAAAAATACCCTTATGCGTGTTAATGCACAGGTACTTTGAACATTCGTCATTGACTTTGATTTGCAAGTATGCATCCGAGAGGTCTATTTTGGAAAAAAAATTTCCTCCGTTTAGTTTTGAGAATAGATCTTCTGCCGACGGAAGGAGGTAATTGTGGTCCTGCAAACAATCATTAAGGCCCGTCGAAAAGTCAGCACAGACTCTTATTTTGTTATTCTTTTTCTTCACATATACCGTCGGACTTGACCAATCCGTGTGGTCAACCTTTTCAATGACGTCTAATTGTTGAAGTCTCTCCAACTCCTTCTCTATTGCGTCCATCGATGAAAAAGGTACATTTCTTTTAGATTTGAACACTGGGGTGGCATTTTTCTTCACCTCAAATTTTGCTTCTGTTTTCACACAGTATCCAAGTTTTTCGGCAAAAACTTTTGGGAATTCTGCATTTAAATCGTCCATGAAGCCTTCTATTTGGTTTGATTTCTCTGTGGTCAACCTATTACAAAAAGAATTAACCGGTCGTTCCCATGAGTTGAACAGGACAATCCAATCCACTCCAAATAGACTTGTGTTCCCTCCTGGTACTACGTACACTTTGGATTTGTGTGTTTGACCACCAAATGACACATTGCACCTCAGTTCTCCTTTGAATTCCAACCTTTTGCCGCACACACTCTTCGCCATCTTGCTGGTTTCTCTTAGTTCAGGTCGACCGATCCTTCTCCAGATATCTTAATCTATGATGCTAATGTCCGCACCATTATCCAGGAGTAATGTTACAGGATGTCCATTTATCTTTACATCGACATATTTACGCCTTTCGCAGCTTTTCTCTTTCCTTGTGCAAAGCGTGTTAACTTTGTCGGTCCTTCGTTTTTTCTTCTGGTTACAATATGTTCCCTTGTGGCCTTTGAATCCACATTCGTAACATATCCTATTCCTGAACCAGCAGATCTTTTTGGTGTGTCTTGTACTTTCGCAGCATTCACAACTTTGGTCCTTGTACATTCTGGGAGTCTTTTGTTCCTGGGTCTTGTATGTTCTAGATGTCCTTTGCCTTTTTACATGTTGTATCTTGTAAACGCTTTTTTCTTCAATACGGGTGTTGTCTCTTTTGATATTAATGAGACGTTGACACTCCTCGGTTACTTTTTGTAAAGTTACATTCGGGTCCGACTCCATAATTGTCAGGATCCGGGATCTGACATCTTTGTCCCTTGGTGCTCTGAGTCCTTGTACAAAGATTAAACATTTAAATGAATCTGCCGAAATTTCATTTAATTTAAATGATTCACATAAGCAATTTACAGTACATGCATATTCTAAATAGTCTTCGGATTCCGACTTCTGTAAATTTAAACATTTATATCTAGAATGAAAAAGGCTGTCTCTTTTATCAAATATTCTAGATAAGGTATTAATTGTCTCTTCAAAATTCACTTCCTCCGTTTTTTTGGGGTAAAATTAAATTAGCATACTTGGTGTTTTCGTCCGTCCCCAGTTTTTGTAGTAACAGCGTAACTTTTTCTTCGTCGGTCCAGTCCGAACATCTTTTTGTAAAAACTGTTTCGTACCTTCTATAGTATGCTGGAAATGTAACGCCAGTATCGAGAGAGTAGTGAAATTCTGACAAAGAATTTGAAATACCCTCTGCAGAAAAATTAGTTTTCTTCCCATCTGTCGACGTTTGAATTAATTTTTCAAAATTCTTTTGTTGCGTTAACATTTGGCGTTGAAGTATTTTTGTTTGCTCTTGTTGTGCCTCTAAAGTTTTTTGTGTCAATTCTTGCTGCTGCAGTAGCTGTTGTTGTAGCTATTGTTGCTGTTGTTGTTGTTGCTGTTGTTGTAGCTGTTGTTGTTGTTGCTGCTGTATACTTAGAGTTAACGCCTTTGTCAACTCAGCCAATTGCTCCATTTTAGCTTAATTACAGTACAAAATATCTTTCCAAAGTTTACAACAATAATTTCACAAAAAGTTCGTCAATATGCGTTTTCGTAAATTAGCAACATAATTTTTGCAAAAATAAATGTTTCACAAAGTTTATACAATTTAGCAACAGTCTTTTACCAGGTAAAACTTTTTCACAAAATAATTTCAGACAATAAAACGTTTCCAAAATTCGCACAACAAATAGTTTCAATTACTTTAGACAAAGCAATGAACAATTATTTTTCACAAAAATACGGCTGCACTTGGGGGAGAGAAAAAAATATATAACAATAATTTCTGAATTGTTTAAAGAAAATAAAATCGTAAGCGTACTTTTTTCTTTCGAAATTCGTAATCTCACGGTGCAGGTTTCGAATTCAGCTTGTGCTTCCCAAATATTTTTTCGTCAACATACAGATAAAGTTAACTTTACCTTAAAATTGTTTCGAGTACAATTTTTTTTTTTTTTACTTTCCCGTTAGTTCTTACCGAAGAAATCCGTACTTTTTACTACTTTAGGTAGCAAAATTCGCACGTGTCGACTTTTCTTTTTTCTTTTGCCGTCCTTGCAAATTTTCTTTAAAAAAAAATCCTTGAATAGAACGGTAATTTATCTCTGTTAAGAGAAAAAAAAATATCCTCGTTCGCCACTGTTATATCCTAAATTACATAGGACATACTAAATTAAGAATACGCCGAGTGGTTTGCGTTTAACAGGGATCCGGTAGGAAGTAGAGACGTTTACCCTTCGCACACTTCCAGATATGACTGCCCGTCTTATATAGTACTTTCGTATATAGTCAATACCTGATTACTTCCCTTTATGTTAGTTTCGTATTTATGCCAATCATGACCTTTACAACAAAAACAAATGAATCTACAAACCAATTGTATACAAGACATATGTCCAGTTTCAGCATAAAATAACCCAATAATGGTTGACATTGGCCTTTTGGCTAGAAGCAAAGTGTAATATCTGTTCTTATATTACATTTCATCTTTTCTGTCCTTTTAGACTGAGGAATTAAAAAAATTTTTGTCCCAAGGCAGAGTGCCCGCTTTTTTACCCACATTAAAATCCGACCTTGTGTCTAACTCTGCCCTCGTGGAAAGGCAAGTAAATAGGAACAGTTTACATGCGGTAAAAATTTCACAACAAACAAAAAGTCTAAATGATGAATCCTAAGCATCTCGATAAGAAACCAAAACTTGAAACATTAAACCATTTAAAGGATTGAGAAAAATTGATGAAACTTAAGAAACAAGACATTCTACTCATCGTATATACGTTTTGTTTTTTGTTTATTTACATCAATTTAAATCGACCAAATATTTTAGTTATACTCACCAAAAAGGCGGCTTTTAGTATTGTTCCTACGGTTGGGGTGTATTTACACTTCCTTATTTAATCATCTATGCAATAATTATACTACTTGTCCCTCCCTTGTTAATGCGACTGACCCTAACTACTGTCAATATGCATATGCTAAATCAAAGGGGAGTAATTCATCCAAGCATAATGCAGTAATATTAATATAGATTTTTCTCTTTATGTAAAAAAGAAACAGATGACAACTGATTTTTTTCAAGTTATTAACCAAAATTTGTAGAAGAAAAAATGTGTAAAAACAACAAGAAAACACAGGTCTACAAATTCAATAAATTGTTTATATTAAGAGAAATATTTTTTATTGAAAAATATAGTTACAAATCCTTTTGGTTGAATTCAAGAATACTTTTACTATAAGATGAACTTGTCATCTAAAATTCTTACATTTTTAAAAGAAATAATTTCAATGAAAGAAGCAACCGTGGGATTTCATGAGGTTCCGCTGGTAATCATTTTAAATTGTAATACATCTCAATGGCTCTTTATGCTGAATTTAGTGCAATTCTATTCAGTAGTTTTGAATCGAATTTTAAAAAATTTATTTTTGTATTATTATTATTAGTAGTAGTAGTAGTAGTAATAATAATAACAGTAGTATTACTACTACTATTATAATTTTATCCACTTTTGACATACCTGTTCCGTCAAGAGTGCTTCATGGCAAATTTGGTAGAAATTTCCTGACAGTTTTTTTCCCCATAAGTGTGTACTATTAGTATCAGTAGTAGTAATAATAGTGGTAGCATTAGTAATATTAGAATTTTGACCCTATCCTATGACACAGTATGACCGGGGTGCTTCATAGCAAATTGGGTGCCATTTTGACCAATAGTTTAGAGCCTATAAGTGTTCATTGTGTTTAATTAATATTAGTAGTTGTAGTATCATCATTTTTACCCCCTCCCAATGACGCATAAGGTTTATGACTAAATCATATTGACACAACAGTTCTCATCAAATCACAGAAGTAAAGCGATGTTGAGACTTGTTAGTATTTAGATGGGTGACCATTTGGGAATACTAGGTTCTTAAAACAAACACTCAACCAAAGTGTATAAATGGGTAGTGCGACCTTACTGTCATGGGATATGGTTTAGGCCATCTTTTTTTTAATGGAAATCGCTCCAGACAAAGCATGAAGCCACTTGATGTAAAAAGCTAAACACAAAATACTACTTCAAGCTCAAAAACTAGCCAATGATAAATGTTAGATGGATAGATTCCGACACAGAAAACAACAATTCTTCCCCCTTTGCCGGAAACATCGTCATGGAATGTGAGGACTAAAAGACAAAATCAGGCAAGCGAGAGTTATGAGGCTGCCGAAAGTAAACCCAAGGTCCACTTTCTACTCTCCTGAACTCTGTTTAACTCTATAAAACAGGGATTTAGCACCGGTCCTATGAATCTTTGGGCCTAGAAAGTAGTTTTACTACTGATTCAATTCAGTCAAGTATTTTTGGAGTCTAAAAGTAATCAACAGATAGATAAACAATGCGCTATTATGATATAGATTGAATCGTTTCTAAAATAATTTTTTTTTAAATGTTTATTCTCTAAAGATATCTATATTTATCGGGTGGGGGGGTGTAAATGCATCTTGCTTTTCATGGTTATTTATTTATTAATTTTACTTCTGCTTACCGAAATGAATCTATGAGTCTGTATAAACACTATTGCCCCCAACCCCCACCCAATCAATCAATATGATTTCTTCCTCTTTAACTTATTGAATGTTCACTAAAAGTCATAAACTCATTTGCTTTTCAAAGTAATTCTGTTCTTCATTATTCTTTTCTGAATTTATAACAGTGTCCAATCCAAGAAAAAAGATGAAGCTTTCTCAAAAAAGGGATGACGTAGATTAATGCGAAGAAAAGCCTGAACAGATAAACGACCCGTCCAGGAAGGGTTTAGCCGCTACATACCATCGTAAGCTGCGTAAGAAGCATGATGTTGTATCGCAGTGAATGTTGGGCCCTTACCTAGGTCTCACTTGCCCAACTCCAGAGAAATGACAGAGCAATGATTAGGTGGATGTGCAATGTAAAGCCAGACCAGATTAAGATCACTAGGTTAGACACTCTACTTGAGAAATTGGTCATCCCAAAACTTGATATCCTAATAAGGGAAAACCGTATTCACTGGTTCGGCCATGTTGAAAGAGGGCTAAGACTGGATAAAAAAAGAAAGCCGGGAGCCCCAAGATGACATGGAAAGAAATCAGGAGGTAAGATCGTAAACAGTGGCAAATGGACACGGTCAATCCCCACAATCGTGATCACTGGAGACTTAGCATAAGGAAAGCCAGACAATGTTGAACCTCTTGTGAAAGGGAACAGAGAGGTTAAACCTGAACAGTGAGTGAGTGTGAGTGATTAACATTAATTATTTTAGTGACTCAAGTCTTGATCTTCCTCGAATTCATTTAATAGAAAACAATTCAATTCGAAAGAAAATTATTAAAAGGTTCGAAAGTCAGGGTCCAGTGTTTAAACAATCTATCAATCCCACAATTCATAGCGAATTAATTAAAATTTTTGTTGTTGTCATAGACGATCCTTAGAGTGATTTATAATTGGTATTGATTTTAAGTCTGCATTGGATAAGGAAAGTGTAAAACGTGGACAAACAGACAATCTTTGTCTTTTATATATAAATAAATTTACAAATTTTTATATGAAAAAATCAAGTATTTGTTAAATAATAAAAAAAAACGAATTTTATTTCTTGCGTACAGCTTAAAAAAGAATTATTTTCTATACCTTGATTGGTCCTAAAGTAGAGGTCCAGCGTTTAGATTGAAAAAGAGATCAGTGGCATGATGGACAGCATGTTAGCCCCCGTTTTTATTTGCTATTAACAATCCTTAGAGTGACTTATAACTTGTGTGTATTTTGAGTCAAGACAGATAATCTTTGTATATATATATATATATATATATATATATATATATATATATATATAGAGAGAGAGAGAGAGAGAGAGAGAGAGAGAGAGAGGTAGAAAGAGAAGGGTGACTTCTTTTACCCTTACTCTAGCTATATTCAAGTTGTTAAAACTGTCATGTAATGTGTTAAAAAAGAAACTGGAAACAGGATAAGGAAATCCCCATCAAAAAATAAATAAATGTGGGAAATTCCCTTTGTGAAAGGAAAACAAGCCAATTGACATTTCCTGTGTCCGTTTTTAAAGTTTTTGTAATGACATTGCATTTATGATAATGACATTGCATTTATGATTATGACATTGTAGAAGAAAGCGCATTACAATCTGGCATTGTAACGAAAAAAACAATAAAACAATTTTCTGATTTCCCCCCATTTGCCTGCAGTCACAGTCTGAAACAATAGAAAACAATGGACAACGATAAAAAATAATGAAAACATTTAAAACTTTTCATATAATTGAATTTAATTCAAATTCTAATCATGATTTTCATGCAGTGACCAAATTTTGAGTCAATCTGATGAATTTTGGTGATTTTATGCAAATTTCAATTTTCAACCAATCACAATGGGTGGTAATTTTGAGAGAGGAAAAAAAACATTTTTTTTTCTTGATATTAATTTGAAAAATCAACTCATACAAAATGTTCTCTAGAACAATGGCCAATGTTTGCATGTTTTATGTTTGAGATGTTGGCATTTTTTAATGTTTGCCGTTTTTAAGGACATTTTCTTTCTGAAAAATTGATCAGTTTAGAGATTAGAAAATATTTTCAAAAATATTATCTGCATCAAATGATTTTTCTCTGCATTTACGCAATATATAATTGGAGGATGTAGAATTTGTCTTTTTAAGAATGGTGCAAAGGGTTTAAATTTAAGTTACATCTAAACATTTTGTGAAAAACAAAAAAACACTACATTTGTGTGTGGGGTCCCTGTTAACTTGCCTCTCCACGAGAGCAGAATTAGACACGAGGTCAGTTTTTAATGTGCAGAAAATCCAGCTCCCCAATCTCTGGATTGAGAGAAACATTAAAATCCTCAGTCTAGAAGGATTTCTCCTTCACTGATCGAGAACAGAATATATGAAGTGTAGTATCAGAACAGATACTACACTTTGCTCCTAGCCAAAAGGCCAATTTATTTAGTCAAATAAAAATCCCAATAAAAAGGCTAGGAGAGTAATATTTTTGTGTGAGGTCATCCATAGAAAGGTGACTGCACGATTTTATCTTGGTTTCAACTTTTATAAAATGGCATTTTTGTTCTGACTAAGCATTTTAATGTCAAAAAAACATCAACGGTTTGCTGTCTAACAAGCTGAATATGGCTTTTTTGCAGTAAATAGGGTTATGGGTTTGAATCGTTACATAAGAAATTGGTAATTTAGGGTAAATATTTATCTTTTATGTTATTTTTCACAGTTTTCAATATATAACACACTGTAAGATTGACAATTTTCTGAAATATGCATTCAATTTGTAACAATAGAAGTTCTGGCAACTTTTCTTGTTATAAAACTAGAAATGTCAGATTTTTTAAAGAAATTGTCTGGGTATGTAGCCAAGATCGTGAAACGTATCATATATATAGTATACATTTTTTATCTATACAAACATTATTGATTACATATGTGCATACATGTTTCGGTTGTACCCTTCACAGAAAGTCCGCCTTTTCAGAACAAAGAAGCCTTCCTTGTCTTCTTTGGTCTGAAGAGGTTGACTCTCTGTAAAGAGTACAACCGAAACATGTATGCACATATGTAACCAATAATGTTTGTATAAATAAAAATTTATACTAAAGAACAGCTCTACTTGTTATTGAGCACTTTTATAAACACTGTATTTTCAATGAATTTACATCATCAGAAACTAATACAATATGTGTACTATATATATATATATATATATATATATATATATATATATATATATATATATATATATATTAAATTATATTTTTTTAAATGCTTTACCTACGTACGATGTCGTTTCATCAGCGCAGGGAAATAACAATCTCAGACGATCACAGGGCGAACCCAGTTCACAGAGACACCTTGAATCTGTAAGTGTTTACTCAGTCCTATATATGGTCGATGAAATGATGGTTTCCACTTAGAATAATGCAATACTCGTCAATAAAAATAAGTGATTCTTGCCCATCTTCCTCAGATCAGTCGAAATATGCAGCTGATCTAGAAGTTGACCTGGGTTCAGTAGTGGATTGGGGTACGAAATGGTTTGTTTCATTTAATCCAGTTAAGACTTAGTTTGTGTCTTTCAATCGTAGGTGTGTCCCTTTTCTTCCTGATATTCTCATGGATGGCTCTGCTCTTGAGGAGAAATTGACTCTGAAACTTCTTAGTCTTTATTTCTCATCAAATCTTCAAATCTTTCTTGGAGTTCATACATTAGATCCATTGCTCTTTCTGCTTCTCGTAAAGTCGGTTCTCTCTATCGCTCCAAACACTTTCTCACACCTGAGGCTATTCTCTATCTCTACAAATCTACAATCAGACCATGTATGGAATACTGTTGTCATATTTGAGCTGGTGAATCTCTGTCCCATTTGAGGGTTCTTGATCAGGTGCAGAAACGTATCTGAAATTTGATTGATTTTCTCCTTCTCTACACCCTCTCTATCTCACACACAAATGTGATGTTGCTAGTCTCAGTCTTTTCTATAAATACTATTATGGCATCTGTTGTTTTGAATTATGTGATCCATTCCCGGCTTCTTTTGTTCTAGCTCGTTTGACTCGTTAGTCTAGTTGTTTCCATCAATTCGCTGTTTTGATACCTCATTGTAATACAGCTTCTTATTCCAGTAGCTTCTTTCTAAGAACCGCAGGCTTGTAGAACTCTCTTCCTGCTAACTGTTTTTCTCTTACCTATAATCTTGGTCTTTTCAAGACTACGGTCAATAGGCATCTCCTGTCTTTGCGATAATCATATTTGTTCTTGTTAGCTTCTTACATCAAGTGACTTCATGCCTTGTCTGAAGCGATTTCCATTAAAAAAAAACAACACTAACAGAATGACAGTTTCAGCATACACATGAAACACCAAATTTTTCAAAGATTCCCAGGCAGCGTTACATTGACTGCAATCATATAATCTGGGCAATGTCGAGTCGGGTCAGTTAGTTTATGTGTTATGTAGTTATGTAACTTGGGATGAATAAACACAGAGGGCTCATTTAGATTTGTAACAGCATAATATATTTATTATGGGTAATACTATATATTCGATTAGTAATATTGATACCGGCGGTTTCAGAAGGTGTGGAAAGTCCTGTACATTGGCTTAGGAAATTCACTACAGCCTCAACCTCAGTCAGCAAACCAATGGCGAATTATGGGAAATATACAAATCTTTATAAAAATTCTAGGGTGACTATTTAAGAATTTTGTCATCCTAGAAAAACTCCAGATCAGATTAAGTTTTTTTTCATAGATGGTAACAAAATACATTAGTCTATTATAAATAACATGGTACAAGAATAACAAATGAACGTGGCTAGTCAGAATCAAATTTTGATTTTTCAGCTTAAATTTTATTTAGGTCCAACTTTTAAAATCCAGCCAACATTATAATATATATATATATATATATATATATATATATATATATATATATATATATATATATATATATATTAGTCATCCACAGACAGGCTGTTTCGCTGTATAACAGCTCTTCAGTGCGACTAGACTAGCGCCACTCTCAGGCCAGAGACCGAACCTTCAACCATCTAGTTGATAGGTGGCAGCTCTTACCACTAGGCTATGGTTGAAGCGCTCATAAATGATATCTACAATGTCTATATAAACATTGACCGGAGCACATCAGACTTGGGAGATAGCTCATCTAAGAGAAGAGAAGTTCTGATCTCAAACCCCTGCTGCCTTGCAACCATATCCATAGCCCCGAGGAAAAATCTAGAGCCGGAGTCCCCGAGTCTGTATGCAGCATTGACCATTACAGCGACATGGAGAAGGGGGTTTGCTTCACGGGTAACATCTTGCCCTCCATACTTATTTATCCAGGCTTTGTGCTCTGAATACAACTGCATAGTCTTCCGAAACTGAAGGGTGCTAATGCTGATATATATGTATTTTTTTAATTTATTTACTGTTTCATATATATACACATATAATATTATAAGATATAATATATTGTGTATATATTTTCAGTATTTACTTCAACAGTACTGAATACGTGAGTAGAACTTAGTAGAAGTAGTATGAAAATATATCTATGGCAAGTAAACTACATAGAGGCGTACAATGTTTCATTCCCACAGGAAATTATCAGGCTAAATGCATGTGGGAATGAAACATGGACGCCTCTGTGTAGCTACTTTGCCATAGATATATTTTCATACTACTATTTATTTATTTATATTTATATATATAAATATAATAACATTGACAATCAACTTCTCAAAATCGGTACCAAGTCGAATCAAGACAGCAAACCTTACACACACAAAGAACTCAATATCCTTTCAGATAGAGCTTTATAATATTAAATGTGGCTTATGTTAATACGTTACTGCAGATTAGCTATATATGATTTTCAAATTTTTCCATTTTTAACAAGAAACTGCCAAGTACGATAACTCGATTTGACTAAATGAGAAAAATAATGATTTACTTGGATTGATTTATCTTTTAAAAAATGGGCGTGTAAGTCGTTCAATTCGAAAGTTACACAAATGTGAAAATCATAACTAAAACACAAACTACTTAAAATATTACTTTCTTTTTACACAACAACAAGTGTACATAACATATATAGCATTATAACGTTTGCATACAAGTTTTGATTGGATCATCGAAGTTAAGCGACGTTGAGCCTGGTCAGTACCAGATGGGTGACCATTTGGGAATGCCAGGCAGTGTATGTGGATGTTTATTTACTCCTCGCGGAGTTAGGCACAAGGCCAGTTTTATCTTACTCCCACAAGTAAGATGTGACCCAAGCTCGGGTCGAGCAAGTGGGGTTAAAAGCCAGCGCTCGAGAGGTGAGTACTCTGGCCATTTAAAAATTGCCTGGGCAGCCCCGTCGGCATTCCCCGGTAGGGGCGCCTCAGACAGTAAGCAATAAACTTACTCCTCCCCAAAGAGGGGAGGCGAAGCCTGGGAGGGTGGACCTCCTAGAACTGCACAGGACAGGCGTGCAGTATCCATCGGAACAGATACTACACTTTGATCTTAGCCAAAAGTGTATGTGGATGGATGGCGACACCTTCCTACAAACAAATTGCAAAAACTAATGTCGTCATCTCCCTTGGCCAGGATATACATGTAACTGGAGACCATTTGTAAATTTAATATTCCCTAGAAACTTCCTACTTCAGAGGAAGCCTGCTCAACGTATCTAGAAACCCATCGCGCCCAGGGTGAATAACCCACCAAGTAAATAACATTAGAATCAAATTTACTGTAGTTACATAGGATTGTTATGTCAGAAACAACCTATTTTGAAAAAAAATAAAAATAAAGAAAAATCTAAACTTCCCTCTGGGTTAGTATTTCGTATGAGCGTAGGACGACAGTGCTAAAACAATTTTGATTTTGAGTTAGAAATCTTTTTTGAACAATTTATTGTATTCGTTGTCAACTCAACCACAAATATATCTCATCTTTTTCTTAACTCCCCCCCTCTCTCTCTCTCTCTCTCTCTCTCTCTCTCTCTCTCTCTCTCTCTATATATATATATATATATATATATATATATATATATTAGTATTTCATGTATCCACATAAAATTTTATAAGGAGATATAATATTTCATGTATCAAATTTTAGTATTTACTTCAACAGTGCTCGATACGTAAGTAGAGCTAGGTAGTAAGCTATGAAAATATATTTATGGCAATTAAGCTACACAGAGGCTCCCACGTTTCATCCCCAGGGGTGAAACGCAGGCGGCTCTGTGTAGCTTAATTGCCATAAATATATTTTCATAGCTTACTATATATATATATATATATATATATATATATATATATATATATATATATATATATATATATATATATATATATAAAGTGGTGAACTAAAAGCGAACTTTTAGGAAAGGTAAAACCTATTTGACACCGGACTTTTTTGCAATTGGACATTTGCTTGCATTCGGACAGAGTTTTGCCTTGTGTTTTTTTCCCCACGATCTTTATTTTACTTTTTCAAATTTAAAATCTTGGCCTTTGCCAACTTATCTATCCCAGCGATTTCCTCTGATGATAAGATTTTGATCTTTGAAAAGCCTGGCTTAAGGAAAAATTTAATTTGAATAAATTGCGTTTTTGCAGAATATACCTTGCTCTGAGCAACTGAATTGAAAAAAGATTTGACTTTTGCTTTTCTAATTCCTTTTCATCCTTCTACACATATATATATATATATATATATATGAATTGGAATAGGTGTACACATCCTTAAGAAAACGTTTTTTGAAATGTATTATAGAATTTTGAAAGAAACAAGAAACGTTATTTATTTTTTTTTATATATATTTATTAAATGAATAAAATCATTTTTCATAAATATATGTCTCTGAGATTTTTGCCGTAAGACGGCCTTGACGAAGAGTTATTTACTTTCTTTCTTTTTTTTTTTTTCTTCCTCATTTTGCTGGTGTTACAATCGCAAGTAAATCCACACGTGGTTCCAAGAGAATAACTTTTGTCTGATTTCGTTGACGATTTTAAAGAAAGTGAGCATTTTAGATGTGTGTATTGGCGCGGTTACGCTTATATGAATTGGAAGAGGTGTACACATCCTTAAGAAAACGTTTTTGAAATGTATTATAGAATTTTGAAAAAAAAAAAAAAAAAAATTAAGAAATAACGTTTCTTGTTTTTTTTTTTCAAAATTCAGAACAGATACTACACTACCCCCAAAAGATAAGGTAATGCATGGGAAGATAGTGTAATGAAAACAGAACAGATACTACACTACCACCCCTCCAAAATGAGAGGAGGTTATGCCTGAGAGAATAGTATCATAATACCACAACAGATACAACCTCCTAAAGGAGAAGGTATTGCTTGGGAGGATTGTCTCATAACAACAGAACAGATATTACACCCCCTCCCCCCAAGGAGGAGTTAATGCCTGGGAGGATGGTCTCATGACAATAGAACATATACTACACTAAAAATAGGAGACGGTAATGCCTGGAAGGATAACACCCCCCCCCCTGAATTGAGCATTAAAAGATAGTACATTAGTCTGAAATAGTATAGTAAACTCAATTGAACATTAAAGATAGTATAATTGTACAATTAATAGAAGTAAGAGTATAGTTTTGACTTCAGACAAATACCAAAATTCCATAGAATTTTCTTGGTTAGTGTAATATAAAATGTTATGACAATGAAGCAGATATTTGCACAATGACATTTATGCTTTGGGCTAATGGCAGAACTGAATGTCCTAAACGTGTCAGAAAAACGGTACCAACGTTGAGATCACTGATAACAATAGCTCCCTTTTATGGGGATTTTAAGAATGATATTATCAATTTGAATGTCAAGAGTTCTTGACATTCAATACATCCGAGCTGATCTTCAAAGCTTAATATCAGAGGAAATGTGAAATTTAAACTTGTTAAAATGATTTATTGATAATTTGATATCTAGAAATTTTTTCTAATTTCAGTAGAACTTATTGACATGTTTCGGACTACTGTCTTCGTCTTGGTTGTTGAAATATTTTTTAGTTGTTCTACTCATGGGCTTTCTTGGCCTTTTGGCTAAGATCAAAGTGTAGTATCTGTTCCGATAGATACTGCACCCCATACTGGTGTTGTCTTGGCCTTCGGGTCTTGATTTACGCCCGTCAATGGGTCTGTCCTGTGCAGTTCTGGGAGGTCCACCTTCCCAGGCTTTGCCTCCCCTCTTTGGGGAGGAGTAAGTTTATTGCTTACTGTCTGAGGCGCCCTTACCGGGGAATGCCGACGGGGCTGCCCAGGCAATTTTTAAACCCCACTTTCCCGACCCGACCTTGGGTCACATCTTACTTGTGGGAGTAAGATAAAAACTGGCCTTGTGCCTAACTCCTGGAGAGGAGTAAATCAATACTCATGGAATCGTTGATAAAATTCATAAACCTATCTGATATCCAACCATATTTCTTACAAATAAACTTCAGTCTGTGCCTGACTTGTCCATCAAGTTTCAGTCATAAATGTCCAACAGTCTTTGTTTTATCATTGTTCAATGATAAGACCATCTGGATACGATAGGAAGAAAATTGTCAATAACTCCGATACACTCCTCTCTTGATAGTGCCCTAATTTTTGCTGTGGTGGCCCTTTTCACTTCAGGAATAGTCTGGGGATTGTTTTGACAGATAATATCTTTGAGATAACCTCACAGATAAAAATCGGGGAGGTAAGTTCCGGTGAATGTGAATCCCATTCAGGATAATACCTCTTACTGGTGAGACGATCACCAAAGTCGATATCCCCGATATCATTGAATGGTGATAAAATAAAGACTGTTGGATATTGACTGAGACTTGGTGGGCAAGTCAAGCATTTACTGAAGTTTATTTGTACTAAATATGGTTGGATTGCATGAAGGAGTGTGAACTGTATCAACGATTCCATGGCATTTTTGGTGTTACTCTGTATTTAGATAGGTGACTATTTAGAGTGCTGTAAGTAAAACACCACTCAGATATATAAATGGATACCAGCCTTACTGGGAATATAACCGGTGACAGACTAGCGTCCTGTCATGAAGGTGGCACCACTTAATACTAAATAATAAAGGGTACTGGTCTTATGAGTCTTTAGGCTTAGAAAGAAGCTTTACTTATTTTATTAGTAAATAATGAATGGCATTGGTTAACGCATATTGTAAAGTTAATTTTACATAGAGGTTGTGAGTTCAATCCCCGGTGAAGGAACTTAAGAAAAACAAAATTGGTACAAAATATCTAGAAAACATGGAATTGGGAATTATATCTGTCTACCTTAGTGGATTAAATAAAGAATTACTGCCTACAAGAAAAGGCACCTGAAGAAGGCTGGAGAGTATAACGGCCGAAACCTTGTGAACATAACAACAACGAAGATGAAGATAACAGTCCGAAATATGTAAATGATGTACAAAACAACAATACTTGATCGTCAACGTTTTCCATTTAAATTTGGTGACAAAAGGATTTAGAATTTGGACTATTTTATGGGCCGTAAGTAAGGACAGCTGACTTTGCGTTTCTTCAACACTTGAAAATTGCTTTTCTGTAACTAACTTATGATTAGTTTAAAGTTTTGAGATTCATGTTTTGGGACATTCAAACATAAACTGATACAAAATGTTCCCTTTTTAAATTGATGTAATCATGATTTATTTTCTAAGCATTTATAGCACACTATTTACTGATAAAACCATTTCTTCAGTTATCACTTGCATCAAAGTCCCAATTAATGTCATATTCATTGCCATTTAAGACTTTTTGTCAGAATCTTTTGTGAAGCACAGGCAATAGTTCTGTAGTCAGTGACGGGACAAGGGACTAATGCCCCTCCCTAATCTATGATACGGAACCCCCTAGAAGACAATTAAAACAAAAATGTTTTAATTATTTTAATCACCAAAATTTTAAATATTATCCAATTTTGATGAAATTTTAAACATCTATTATTTTCAAATTTAACATCATAGCGATTTTCAAAATAGTCGAAGTTTGATGGAATTTACGTTTTCAGTCAGATTAACACACATCTACAGTAACTTTTTTTTGATAAATATTGTTACTGTTAAAAGCGACTCTATATCATTTTTCTGCCAACATTATAATTAAAGGCACCAAAATGAAAAATAAGAAGGCCTCCAGAGTTCTGCCAAAACCATACCTTCTAAGCCCCCCCCCCCCCAAAGTTGGTATGTAGCACCTACGCACATACACCTAATCTTCCCTTTTTTACATAAATGTAAGCTGGCTTTATTTTCTAGGCATTTATAGCAAGACAGCTGTCTCTTGCCGATAAAAACATTCCCATCAAACACGCATAAATAAAAATGGAGCCGATTCCAATAAGACTCTTTGAAATATTCAGAATTTTATTGGATAAACAAAATACAATTCATTTAGCTGAGTTTATTTCACATTAGGAATACATAAAATGAAATCAAAGTAGCCGGATATAAAAAAAATGGCGACCTTGTTTGCTTTGTGGAGATTTCCATGGTTGATCGCTTTCCATTTTGTCTATCTATAATGGAAGACAGATCTTAAAATATTGCAAATCATTCATGGGCAACCAGTCAATATTGATTATTATTTTATCGAAAAAAATATTGCTATATTTAAATTTATTGTCAGAATTTTTTTTTTTTAAATGAATCAATGTAACATAGATATTGCTTGTTTTGTGAGCTTTTTTTAATTGTTTTTTTTTCCTTATAGGAAGAAAATGTATAATTTATTTGCAACTGGATGCAAGGTGAATTAAAAATTTGTGTAGATTGGATAAATCTTTTTAAAAAAAGGAGTAAATAATGAATATTTAATGTTTAAGAAACTTTAAATCTAGCATTTCACGATTTTAAAATTTATTTTGAACAGTTTCTTTAATTTAAATTTATCGCTGAAGAGACATGATATGGTTATTAAAATACATTGTTGGCCTTTTTTCAATCTTGAGAGACACTGGATACCCCCTGTAAGAGGGACTGCATAGGGTGTCTATTGTGAAGCAAGGGTTGCACAATTTATTCTTGGATAATCTATACAATAACGATCGTTGCAGTACTGTTGGTTTCGAGTGTACAGACGGCAATTTTGCTGAAGTGGAAAAAATATTGGTGCCACCTATTTTATCATTTAAACTGAAGATAGCCGGCACCAAGATTTTTGCAAAGAATAAATAGTTTTCTATCTAAGAATAAATATATAACTCTTCCACATGTAACTAAGCTTTCTTTGTTTATTTCTCAAAAATGCTAAACCTATATATATATTTTATTTACCTCCTCTCACAGAGGTTAGACACAAGGTCAGGTGTGGGGTTTGATGAAAGTGTTTACATATATATATATATATATAAATATATTTTTAATAAATATATATATATATATATCACAACTTTATTAACTTACAGCGTTTCCTATCGACTTTTACATGCTAACGGTTGATTTTTTTCTTTCTTTTTTTTCTTTTTCTTTTTTAACATTTCTTTCTTTTTTTCTCCCTTTCTACTGTTTATTACACGTGACTATATATTTTTTTCAAATTGCGTTCTTTGTATAAATTTGAAAACTTTTCTGTTTTTAATTAAAGTTCTGCTACCAACTGATGATGATTGTATTTTAACAATTAAAATATTTTGGTAGAACTATTCAATATGTGTTTTTTGAGTTTATTTTTGCTAGTTGTTGATTTGCTTATCCTTTATTCCATTTTTATTTTTACACACACACACACATATATATATATATATATATATATATATATATATATATATATATATATATATATATATATATATATATATTAAACTGACACGTCAGAAAATGACGTCATGACAGGAAGTCATGTCATGGCAAAGAAGCGAGTGTAATCTTTCTCTTTGGCTGGGAGTCTTAATGGATTCAGACGTATTGTTTAGAGCTCTATTACCATTCCCTTAGAGGAATGACAAAAAGAAACGTATGTAATACATATGTCACTTTATGTTCATCATGGCCCCCCTTCAGTCTTCAGAGACAATGGATACCCCCTGTAAGGGTGACTGCATGTATAAGTGTGAAGCAAGGGTTGCACAATCTCAACCACATCTCCTCTGAATTGGCATTGCTTGATTCCAATGTCAAAGAGAAGTCTCGGACGACTGGAAACATAAGCGGAGAGTACATACAGCACCTGGTATTCCCAAATGGTCACCCATTTAGTACTGACCAGGCTCGACGTCACTTAACTTTGGTGATCTAACGGGAACTGGTGTCAGCGTTATTATTCTGTAAATAACTTTATGGTATGCTGTATAAAATAAAACAGGAAAAAAATTCACACCATAGAGCAAAGAATGTTGCTGGTGTTTTTTTAAAAATTCTTATATTATTCAAGCCACTATTGCAGAACCAAGAGAAAGAGTAAGACAGAAACAATACTGTGGTTGTTATCGACACAAGAGAAGAAGAGGTCGAACAACTCTGTTTCTGCTGCAAGTTCATCACTATGATCACTAATACTGTCACGTTCATCATTACAACTACTATGAAGACCAAACATGGCAACTAACAAAACACAGCTGTTTACAATAATTCTGTCGACAAGACGATGACTGACAATCTATTGGGGCCAAAAGAATTCATCACTTAACGTTACATGGACTGAAGCTGATCCACAGTATTTCTTTCAATAGCCTCTGCTTGACATCTTTTTTAGATTAATTTCTGTTAAATTTATGGTTTAAAATTAACATTTCAAAAACTAGAGCATTTTTGGTGTCACCTAGTTTTACGGATCTATTATGTAAAACCCCATGGTGAGTTTGGTCTGTTTAGTTTCACTTCAATTTTTTTTTCAAACTAGCAGGAAATACATTTTCCTGATGTGAAACACAGTTTCTCACAAATTATGTAATGTGGATAGAACTGTTGTGTGTTGAGGAATGGACAGGGGGATATGAAGCCTTGTGTGGCTGTGACGTCATGAGCAAAAAGTGGGAGGCTAAAACGGTCTCTTTTCTCCACTAGACTTGGTACAGTTAACGTCTCAAGTGCCGGGGGGAGGCATCTTAATGGCGATTTGTTTCGTTTCAGTAAGCTTTTCTCTGCTTAAATAAAGAATTAAACGATTGTTTATTGTGCTGTAAAAACATCTCACCTGACAAAAGCACATGGTGACAGTGAAAAGATAGAAAACACACACGTGTTAGGGTTAGGGTTAGGGTTTCGAATAGAAACAACAAAAGAAGATGGAAGCGAAGCAACAAAACCACAGTCTACAGCAACACAAATTATGACAACAAATTTATGTTGGCTGTTCTTCTCTCTCATATTCTGAGACTAACATTATAGTCTCAGAACAATCGTTGGAACTCTTCATCACACACATGGAAGAATAGAAAAACAACCACAATAAATTTTTACCCGTATATTTTATTTATTTAAGTATGGATAAATCTGCCTTGACTCATTATGAGATGGTAGCAGGGTGAGGATGAGACTTGATGGGATCACATTTTTTGTGACGTCATGTGTGAGAATTGAAGCAATCTCTTCCTCTCTTCCGATTTTGATTTCAGCCATGCTAGACGTGGTAAGTGGTCATTCCTGACAAATCACCATCCCTACCGGACCTAGTATATAAATATATAGATAAGAAATACGATGCTCTCCACCAAATGTTTCCCTAAGGTGAGAAGGAATAATAAAGCGATCTAAATCATAGATTTTATACTTTGATAATTCTGTTCAAACAAAACGCTGGTCACATGGGACGACCGGATGACAAGAGTAATATCTTCTGATTAATATCTTTATAGGAATCGAAACACAACTTATTTAACCTGATTACATTATGATGCCTTCAGTTCCTTTGATTTCTAGGTCGCAACTTATTGTATTCCTCTATCGAATATCTGTCTAATCACTTGACTAGATCAACCAATCACTATCCGACATTCGCAAATGGGGTCACTTGAGTAGAAGACGTTAAACGACTAAAAACTTTCAATCACCACTGTTGAATCCTCTGTTTCCGATGGCAGTACCTTGTCTAAAAAATCACAGTATGTTTCCGCTGCAAAGTTAATTCCTTCTGATAAGTCATCTTCATGACATGTCGGCGCTGGCTATGCCCTTCGAAAGTTCATCTACAGAAGCAACTGCCCTAGCTCCCCTACATCATTAGAAGAAGCAATGTGGGGGACAGCAAAAAATCTGCCCGATGACGGTTAAAGCTGACCTCGAACCCAACCTGACCCCCTCCTATATGTACAGAGTTTGTCATTGGAACATCGAGTTGCTAAAGATCAGCCAATCATTGTCATAAAATCGTCAGGCTCAGTCAGCCTTCGTGTGTGGTGCAGTGGCAAGGATGGATGAAGCCGGCTCAACCCACCCCAGGTGAATGATGTTTTAAGTACAAGTAAGTACTCACCCTGGGGTCAAACCCTGTCTCTATAATCTTGCCAACATATTCTGAGTGAACAAATATTTAGCAACACCACTGACCGTCTACACTAAATCATACCACCAGCCCTTGTGAATCGAACTACCAACCATTACAAAGCTAATCACTGTCAATCATTTTTTTAAATGGAAGTCGCTCCAGAAAAGGCATGAAACCACTTGATGTAAAGAGCTAAAGAAAAAAAAAAGAACTACTTCAAGTTCAAAAACTAGCCAACGATAAGTGTTAGATGGATTCCGACACAGAAAACAGCAATTCTTCCCCCTTTGTCAGAAACATCGCTCATGGAATGTGAGGACTAAAGGATAAAATAAGGGAAGTGAGAGTTATGAGGTAGCAGGTTCAGTTCATACAGAAAAGCCAAGGGTAACATAGAAGGAAGTGATAACAATGAACTTGAGATAAAGAGGAATAAATAAAGACCTGGCTAGAGATAGATTAGTTTGGAAGTCAATTTCTTAAAGCAGTCCAACACATGCCAACGTGTAAAACGGATGTTAAACAAAATATGATGATGATGATGATGATGATGATGATGTCAGAATTATTTTATTAACAACCGTTTTTGAGAAGTTATTTTATATGTTATTCATATTCTTGCCAAATTTTTTTTCCAATTACGGTCACTTTACTTGCGCCCTAACCCACCCAATTAATACTGAGTACATCCTTCGACACCCCCCCACCCCCAAAAAAAATTTGCATATCATAAAATGTAAAATATGAATAAAAAAGGTAACATGGCGTTATGGGCTGAGCTCAAAAGGGCATAGGGTTCCACATTTAACCCAGGGCAGCACAGGGTCTACTTACTAGTATATATATATATATATATATATATATATATATATATATATATATAAATGTCTTTCTAAAACAGGTGACAACATAAGCTGAAGAGAGCCGGAGGGTTAAGTCCTTCTGAGCTTGAAACCGTCGGTACTAATGTACAAATTTTTCTGTACAAAAAAAAAATATTATGCTCTTAATTTTGATTCTCTATTAATCGAGCACTCTGTTGGGATTTTTCCCACTATATTACATAAGAAGTTATATATATATATATATATATATATATATATATCTGTTATTGTGACGATAGATGCTGAATATAGCCATTTAGAAATAAAACCATTTTTAAAAGTTCACAAAGAGTTAGAGGATTATGATGGACACCATTATCAAAATGTAAGAGACATTCTATACACACTGGTAGCATTAGAACACCTGAATTTATCCGGAAAATACAGCTGCAGCACACCGCTGGTGGTAATCCTAAAAGATCCATGAAGTCGATGGCAAAAGACCACCATGTTTCAGAAGAAACCACCTGAAATGCTGTCCACAAAGACATCAGACACAATTCTTATGTGATGAGTAAAGTTCATTTTATGCCAGAAAAAGGTAAAAGAAGGCCCCACACAGGGGTAACGAAATGCAGAAATGAATGGTGGAAAATTTTCATGATCACATGACCCCAAATATTTGCCCCCCTAGCTCTCTGGATCTCAATATTTGGGACTTATATGTATGGAGTATAGTTTAGAAAAAGATTAATGAACATTCTCATAGCACTAAAAGATTAATGAGCACTCTCATAGCACTAAAAGATTAATGAGCACTCTCATAGCACTAAAAGATTAATGAGCACTCTCATAGCACTAAAAGATTAATGAGCACTCTCATAGCACTAAAAGATTAATGAGCATTCTCCTAGCACTAAAAGATTAATGAGCACTCTCATAGCACTAAAAGATTAATGAGCATTCTCATAGCACTAAAAGATTAATGAGCACTCTCATAGCACTAAAAGATTAATGAGCACTCTCATAGCACTAAAAGATTAATGAGCACTCTCATAGCACTAAAAGATTAATGAGCACTCTCATAGCACTAAAAGATTAATGAGCATTCTCCTAGCACTAAAAGATTAATGAGCACTCTCATAGCACTAAAAGATTAATGAGCATTCTCATAGCACTAAAAGATTAATGAGCACTCTCATAGCACTAAAAGATTAATGAGCATTCTCATAGCACTAAAAGATTAATGAGCACTCTCATAGCACTAAAAGATTAATGAGCACTCTCATATCACTAAAAGATTAATGAGCACTCTCATAGCACTAAAAGATTAATGAGCATTCTCATAGCACTAAAAGAGTAATGAGCACTCTCATAGCACTAAAAGATTAATGAGCACTATCATAGCACTAAAAGATTAATGAGCACTCTCATAGCACTAAAAGATTAATGAGCACTCTCATAGCACTAAAAGATTAATGAGCACTCTCATAGCACTAAAAGATTAATGAGCACTCTCATAGCACTAAAAGATTAATGAGAATTCTCATAGCACTAAAAGATTAATGAGCACTCTCATAGCACTAAAAGATTAATGAGCACTCTCATAGCACTAAAAGATTAATGAGCACTCTCATAGCACTAAAAGATTAATGAGCATTCTCATAGCACTAAAAGAGTAATGAGCACTCTCATAGCACTAAAAGATTAATGAGCACTCTCATAGCACTAAAAGAGTAATGAGCACTCTCATAGCACTAAAAGATTAATGAGAATTCTCATAGCACTAAAAGTTTCTATAGTTAAAATAATATCCAATATGAACAAGAACTACCCGATCCTTGCATATAGACGATTCATACCTCACATAAAAGCCATTATCGGAGCTGAAAGACATGTTAATGGATAAAATTTCAAAACAATATATTTATTCCTATTCTCAAAAATGTTTTCTAGTAAAAAAGAATTATTATTTGTTTCTCCGACATTTTTGTGCATGTATAAATCTGTCCTCAAATACGTTACACACCCTATATATTCTGCGTTTCTTCTACGTTTTATAGTACTTAATAGTGTACATCTATAAATGCCTGTATCTTATGACGGCCGTTTCATGCTTTTTCGTTATCATCAGGTAAGAATTGGTTCTTTCTTAATTTTAGTGGCTTGTTTACAATTAACACTAACTAGTTTTGATAACGATATTCACTACACTCCTTATATCCTTTCAACAGAGAAAAGAATATTTATTTAATCTTCTATATAAAGTCAGATTTCCCCTATTTCATTGACCGGTATAGCTTTGTAAACACAAGCTTCATATGGAACTTTGCTCTGTTCGTGTATTTATCACTTTTTGGTATATTAGTTTTGTTCGAATTTGCCGATTTTTTAGATGTTATTTGCTGAGCCATTTTCTCTTTGCTTTGTGATTGCAGCACGGGAGTAGGAATAACTAATTTGACCTCCTCAGCACTATCCTCATCCTTCGATCCAAATCACCATAGTATAAATACGATATAAATATAATTACAGACATTTTTTCATATTACACCGTGTGTTAGATAACTTTGTCTTAATTACTACACCAATTAGTCTTATAATTTTTCGTTTTAGACACAAATTTAATACAAAATTACGTACTATTTTTCACTATATACATTTTTTGTTTACTTTATGAAAGAGGAAGGATGCATATTGATAGAAGTAGTAGTTAATTTACTTGCACGATAACATTTCTAACATGCTGGCTAGCAAAAAATAGTTCTCATTATTAAGATTAGCATGGTGTAAGGAAGTAGGCCAGTTACCATAGTAACACGATCGTCTGTTTCATTCACTTGAACACTTTTTCTTATGAATACTGCTTAGACAAATTACTTTACTTACGAAATACATTTAATCATATAAAATAGTACCTTCCTTCCAATGTTTATTCATTTTTTTAGACATTTTATTCCTATTTATTTTCCGCTTTAATGTACATTTAATTAGATATCAATTATTATTACAATCAAAAGCCGGTTTTGTTTTCACAAAATACTCGTTTACTTTTTTAATTAAACACTGATCTTCTTAAAAAATTACTTCATTTAGAAATACTATTATTTCTATCAAATATTACCTTCTTTCCAGTGTCTGTGAATAAATACAATTATTTACTCCCTGCCTCCCAAAAATAATTAAAATAAATTCCTCACCTCTACGTAAGTACATTGCTGCGAGAATGCTCTTTCATAGTTATGAAACGACATGAACGTTTAAATGTTCATTATTATTTATAATAAACTTTATACTTACAGAACACTATAATTAATAATTATAGATAATTTGAAAAATCGAATAAAAATACTCATATGGGGTTCAGGGACGAGAGTATAAGTTTCTTGGATTCTTCAATTTACCCGGACAACGCCCATGCACGGATTTCTGTTAGTTTTAAATAATTTTTCTGTACGTCATATTCCGTTTTTCTTAATTCTCATAAATCTATTTATTCGCATTCGTATTTCGAGATTTGTTCTTTTATTATTTTACATATTTTATTATTGGTATTTTATTTGTTGTTATTTTTCCTGCAACGCCATACCGATATTAAACTAAATATGTTGACTTTTATTATTTATATGTTTATGTATAAAACCTGTTCTATTAAGCAAGGAAATATGTTGGAAAGGAAAAAAAATGTTTTCACTGAATTAAATGATCACATTCGTTTGAACGTTTGTCTTTGTGCAACATTAAAAACCCTGGAAGCATTTATTTATGAAATTCGGACTCTTTTAGTTACGTAGCCGTAGCCGAGAAGAGTGTGTGTTACTCCCGGTCGACCCCCTCCCCCCTAAAAACACATCTTGAAATACTGATTTAGAGAATTTCTTTCAGAGGTTTCTCTAATTAAATATTGTAATTTTGCTCAAATCTTTGATAATTTGGTTATTTTTGAGTTTCTGAAACGAAGGAATGAGGAGAGAGAGAGAGATAGAGATAGAGAGAGACGGGTCTCCGTCTCTCTCTATCTCTATCTCTCTCTCTCTCCTCATTCCTTCGTTTCAGAAACTCAAAAATAACCAAATTATCAAAGAGATAGAGACAGAGAAAAAAGATAGACCAACAGACAGAGAAAGAGAGATAGAGAAAGAAAGAGAGAGAGAGAGATTGAGGGAGAGAGAAATAGAAAGAAAAAGAGAGGCGCAGTGAAAGAAACATAAAAGAAGAGAGAGAGAAATATAGAGAGAGAAAGAGGAGGGAGAGATATAAAGCAAGATAGAGAAAGAAAGAAAGAGAAAGAGAGAGAGAAAAAAAAGGGAGAAATAGAAAGAAAAAGAGAGAGAAAAAGAAAGGAACATAGAACAAGAGAGAGAGAGAGAGAGAGAGAGAGAGAAACGGAGAGAAAGTAAGAGATTGAGTGAGAGGGCGAGAAAGAGAGATAGAGAGAGGAGGAGGAGGAAAGAGAGATAAAGCAAGATAGATAGAGAAATATAGAAAAATAAAGAGAGAGAGAGAGAGAAACGGAAAGACAGAGAGAAAGAAAAAGAGAGAACGAGAAAGAAAAATAGAAAGAGAAAATGAGAGAGAGAGAGAGAGAGAGAGAAAAGAGAGAGGGAGAGGGAGAGGGAAAGGGGAGATATAAAGTAAGATAGAGAGAGAAAGAGAAATACAGAGAAAGAGAAATAGAGAGAAATAGAGAGATAGTAAGAAAAACGGAAGGACAGAAAGAAAGCAAAAGAGAGAAATAGAAAGAGAGAGAGAGGGGGGATGGGAGTGAGGGGTGTCAATCATTTTTGGTGGCAACTACATCAATTCCTTGGGGACATTTGGCACGATAACATACACTATTTAAGATTCAGCCTCCTTTGAAAATCAATAGAACATCACTTATTGAACTGATTTGAAACAAAAGAAAAGATTGTTAACGAGAATCATCAAGCTAGCAGAGAATGCTTCAAAAGGAGAAACTGTTGCAAAGAAAGAAATCTAATCTTTTCACTTAATAAAAGGGAGGTGGTGTCGGTGAAGTGGATATCAGTGTGGACTGACGACTGTATGCCGTGTTCGAATCCTGTCAGATCCAGAGCACGACTTTCACTATGAATATTGGCAACCTCCACCTGGTCCCTCCTGTGAGTACCTGATTCTTAAAAACAAAAGATATCGTCAAGTAAGTTAACAAAAACTTAACATGTGAAAAGAGGAAGGAAAAAAAGAAAAAAGAAGAGGAAGAAGAAGAAAAAAGATTTTGTTTGTTTGTTGGTGATTAACGCCATTTCAACCATTAAAGGTCATCTCAGGTCAAACTTTTCCCCCCTTTTTATTCAAAATTCAGTCCATTTTTACAATGTTTCTTCTTTGCGATTGTGTTTTTAGATTGTGGGATTTGAATATTGATGATGTGTAAAAAGTTTTGTTTGACATTTAGATTGTGGTATGCTTTTTTATTTTGGTTGGTTAAAATATTATTTTGGCTATTCTTTTGAAATATTATTTAGGCCATTCTTTTGAAATATTATTTAGGCCATTCTTTTGAAATATTATTTAGGCCATTCTTTTGAAATATTATTTAAGCTATTCTTTTGAAATATTATTTAAGCTATTCTTTTGAAATATTATTTAAGCCATTCTTTTGAAATATTATTTAAGCTATTCTTTTGAAATATTATTTAGGCCATTCTTTTGAAATATTATTTAAACCATTCTTTTGAAATATTATTTAAGCTATTCTTTTGAAATATTATTTAGGCCATTCTTTTGAAATATTATTTAGGCCATTCTTTTGAAATATTATTTAGGCCATTCTTTTGAAAATAATTTTTTCTTTAATTGTTTGCTTGACGACAAGATAATTAACATGTCTATGCAAGTTAATTGATATTTGTTTCTTCTCGACTATTTACAATGAAACGATTTTCAATATTTCATAGAAACTAATCTAGATAAATCTTAGAAGCTAATCTAGACAAGTCTTAGAAACTAATCTAGACAAATCTCCTTAGAAATGAATACAGACAAATCTTAGAAACTAATCTAGATAAATCTTAGAAGCTAATCTAGACAAGTCTTAGAAACTAATCTAGACAAATCTCCTTAGAAATGAATATAGACAAATCTTAGAAACTAATCTAGATAAATCTTAGAAGCTAATCTAGACAAATCTCCTTAGAAATGAATATAGGCAAGTCTTAGAAACTAATCTAGACAAGTCTTAGAAACTAATCTAGATAAATCGTAGAAACTAATCTAGACAAATCTCCTTAGAAATGAATTTAGACAAATCTTAGAAACTAATCTAGACAAATCTTAGAAACTAATCTGGATAAATCTTAGAAGCTAATCTAGACAAATCTCCTTAGAAATGAATATAGGCAAGTCTTAGAAACTAATCTAGACAAGTCTTAGAAACTAATCTAGATAAATCGTAGAAACTAATCTAGACAAATCTCCTTAGAAATGAATTTAGACAAATCTTAGAAACTAATCTAGACAAATCTTAGAAACTAATCTGGATAAATCTTAGAAGCTAATCTAGACAAATCTCCTTAGAAATCAATATAGGCAAGTCTTAGAAACTAATCTAGACAAATCTCCTTAGAAATGAATATAGGCAAGTCTTAGAAACTAATCTAGACAAATCTTAGAAACTAATCTAGATAAATCTTAGAAGCTAATCTAGACAAATCTCCTTAGAAATAAATATAGGCAAGTCTTAGAAACTAATCTAGACAAATCTTAGAAACTAATCTAGACAAATCTTAGAAACTAATCTAGACAAATCTCCTTAGAAATCTATCTAGACAAATCTTAAAAAGTAATCGAGACAAATCTCCTTAGAAATGAATATAGACAAATCTTAGAAACTAATCTAAACAAATCTTAGAAACTAATCTAGACAAATCTTAGAAACTAATCTAGACAAATCTCCTTAGAAGTGACTGTAGAGAAATTGGAGTCAAATTTAGGGCTTAGATTAAATGGCTAACCCTTCCCAGCCAACTTAGTGACAAAGCCCAACATGTTGTAGACAAATTATGCAACACTCCAGTTAGCTATGAGTGAAATAGTTAAATGAACTGCACTTTTGTGGCAACGATTTTAAAAGAAGGACAACTATGAAATAACATATGTAACATGGCATAATGTGTGTCTGTACAGACATTACATTACCGGTGGAGAGAGTAGGTTGTGTTCTTTACAATTAATCTGTAAGGGTAGTCTGGTAATTAGATGACTGTGTGTCACTGGCACTCACC
The DNA here is from genome assembly GCA_963556195.1 of Sepiola atlantica. Taxonomy (NCBI): domain Eukaryota; kingdom Metazoa; phylum Mollusca; class Cephalopoda; order Sepiida; family Sepiolidae; genus Sepiola; species Sepiola atlantica. Next base: position 203,623,987 of record OY744517.1, read on the forward strand.
ATGCACTGTTCACTCTATATCCCAACATTTCGACATACATAAGCTCTATCACCGATATTGAGCACTCTCGCTTATAAATATAACAACTAATACAACTATATATATAGATATATACACATATATATATATCTTTTATATAAAGTAAAGTCGGTGTTTTTCTCCGTATTTTTGTGATCAATAGCGTTTTTGTTACATAAAAAAAATCTGTTTTGTCAGTCAAATTGTTAAAAATAAAATTCTATTGAATTTCATATTTAATCCGATCAACGGTTTCTGCTTTGTTTACTAATATCATAGAGGGAGTCGACAGAAGTAACCCACACATAGTCCCAAGTCCTAATACTGTGATCCAAATCACTGAGTACTAATCTAATAACAGATACTTTCTTCAATATTCAACAGTCAAAATGAGGGCGCTTTCTTTCTTTCGTTGCATTTGGTTGACCGACTTTCGACTTTAGAGAGAGAGAAAAGACAGACAAATGCATAGAGACAGAGACAGGGGAAAAGAAATGAAAAAAAAGACAGCCTGGTTTATGTATTTAATAACATCATAATTTCAATCCTACCGCTATGGGTCAATCAGTTCGTTCGTTGTACTTACACACAGACGTTATGAGTTCGAACCCCACCCAAGGCATGATTATTTTTTTACTGATTTTTTTCCCAAAACGAACTTAAACATTTCAAATTACAATATTAAGAAGATTGTATATTTTTATTTTTATCTTTTCTGTAATCTATGTAAAATTTACAGAAATTAGGATCCCGGACGATGCTGGGTTGCCCTGCTAGTATATAATAACATTTGTTTATTTGCTACAGCAATTAAAAATGTTAAAAAACTACATTATAGGACAAAAGCAGCTAAAGAAAGTAAGGAATATATGATAAACACTTGCCATAAAATGTTATGTTTGAAGTCATTACTCCTGAGTACATACACGTTTCTACACTTATATAACAATATAATTTTCATTTCTCCTGAGTACATACACGTTTCTACACTTATATAACAATATAATTTTCATTTCTCCTGAGTACATACACGTTTCTACACTTATATAACAATATAATTTTTATTGCTACAAGTTCCAAATAGTAAGAACATTTTTGATTGGCTAAGGTAGAATTTAAAACGAGTTTAATAAGAACAAGGAAAGAAAAAAAAAACTTGCAATAAATAGTATTTTTTCCGGATTTAACTTTGAAAAATGAACGTGATGTAAAAATGGTTACTGACACAGACTGTGAAACTTTCTGTGATGTGCTCAAGGAGTTTAAAAATTACTTTCACTCATACTCCTGTGAAACCATCATTCTTTCTGTCCATGGATAAAATAGTAGGGTAGACTAGACTCTTAAGCTTTGGTAAGGAAACTAATCTAGGAGAAGGAAAACGACAAAATAACACCTCTCTGAAATACTGGTAAACAGAGAATTCTGACCACTTCAAAAGTCAGTTTCCAAGAAAGGACAACATCATTAGCTATGGAAAAAGCATTTGCTCTAGAAGAAAGCAACTCTGATCGCAAATTAACCCCGAGAGGAGGTCGACACGTCCTGGTTTCCTATGATGATGCTCATGCTGCTGGTTATAATGATCATGATGATCATCATCATCATCATCATCATCATCATCATCATCATCATCATCATCATCATCATCATCAGCAGCAGCAGCAGCAGCAGCAGCAGCAGTTTAACGTCTGTTTTCCATGCTGGCATGTGTTGGACGGCTTTTAGAAATTGATTTTCAAACTTTATTTATCCCTGTTCCTCTCAAATCCATCTTTATCACTTCCTTCCATGTTTTCCCTGAACTTGACCGGCCAACCGTTCTGCGATTCAAGACATCCATGCTTCTGCAATGGTTTATCCAAGAAGATGAACGCTCCACATGAGGATACCAGCATAATCGATAAATCTTTAGGATAACCTCCATACTCGGCAAGTATAGTGCTTTCATAAAATACTCTGACCTGATGTGTTGGGTTTGGTCAGATTTCACATTGCAGATCCATCTGATCATAGATCTGTCATTGTGCTGCAGTCGGACGAGAGAGGGCTGAGTGAGGGCCCAGCATTCACTGCTATATAAAATGAAGCTCCTGATGCTATACAACTTACCTCGTATGGAGAGAAGGACAACTCAATGTTATCAGGGATAACAAATTTCCCATAATGCGATTGGAGGACCGTCAAGATCCAGCAGAAAGATATATATATATATATATATATATATATATATATATATAGAGAGAGAGAGAGAGAGAGGGAGAGAGAGAGAGAGAGAAAAAAAAAGATAGAAAGCGGAAGTAACCTCATTTATCTTCCAGTTTTAATGTCAATTCTTATCATTCGGTTACCCGCAGTGAAAGAGTGAACAGCTCGCCTTCCGCTAATTACAGTAGAACAGAATCCTCACAGTTGGTAAAGGGGACAGACCAACTACCCCATTCTATAAGACATATACTTGCCAATGTTATTTTGGTACTCTTACGCATGTCCGTGACTTCGCGTCGTCAATATTCGGGCAGGTTTCGGAAGCGCCCAAGAGTTGACAAAACTATTAACCAATTAGGTTGCAGCAAGTGTTAGCCAATCAGGTGGCAAGCAAGCAGACAATAACTTTTGGAAGAAATTAATTTCTACGATCTGCAGCGCATAAAAAAAAGGAATTTCTACTATCTGTGTCAGCGTGTTGATCTCCCGAAGAACTCATTGCAAAAGATTAACCCTAAACCCTGAACCCTAACCCTGAACCCTAACCCTAACCCTAAACTCTAAACCCTAAACCCTAACCCAGAAAATGTTAAAAAGGAAAAAAAAACATTAAAAAAATTTAAAAGAAAACAACAAGAAATTGGTTAAAAACAGTGGTTTCGCTGTTTGTTAAAAAAAAAAATATTTTGAAACTTTTCGGTGCACATATTTTATTTAAAAACATTTGATTAACAATGGTTCCTTTGACAAAAAAAATAAACATCTAATTAATAACAGTTGTTTAGCTATGGTTTGTTTGTTCTTTATTTTTTGCATATGTATTTTACTTTGACTTTCTTCGTCTGCATTTATCGTCTGCCAGTCTTCAATTTTTCGTTTGGCAGTTTTCGCCTCATCAACTCTCGGGAGCTTCCGAGTCATGCCTGAACGTTGACGATGCGAAATCACAGAAACGCGATGCGTTCTATATAAGAGTACCTATTATTATTATATTATTTTTAATATGTTTGTACTGTTAAAATTTACTCTATATCATTTTTCCCACCACATTTTAGATAAAGGGAGAAAACTAAAACTAAAGACACTTCCAGAGAGCTGTTGAAACCATCACTTTTGGAGCACTACAGCAGGCTTACCCCAATCCCAGTCGAAATGTTCGGAATTAGGTAGTACTCTATTTGATTATGTTTGATCAAAATCAGTGTGAAAAAATAGCAAAGGTTTGGAGCAGAATCTTTCAATTTGCATGCAGCATAAAAAAGGGACAAACTCTCGAAATTTTCGGTAAGTGATTCTGGGACATATATGGTCTTCCCAGTCGAAGGTGCATATGTAGCTTATTGCTTGATAGTGTAAAGATAATTCTCCAGGTGCAATTGTTTATCATAGATGATTGACTTGGGATAACTTTGGGACAGTTAGAACACCATATGAAAATTAGACAGTTAATTGGTTAGCTTCACCGTATGCTGTAGGAGAGTTTTTAAGTTAAATTCAGTTGCTGTCAGAAGGTAAGAATAAGTTACTCGTCATGTAAGACCTTGGGAAATAAGGGACGATAAGATCTCTTGTAGCCCTATGAAGAGAACCCAGAAGCAACTCCTAGTTAAATAACTGGAACTCTGTTTAGTTGAGTAAAATACAATTTAGTTTAAAGTTAAAATCATTGTCATCTTCTTCAGAAACACCAGCCTCCCGAGAAAAGAACCAAAAGAACATCTGAACGTAGAGATATCACAAATTATCAGGTTTTGGTGATCTCACTTCAAGAGTTCTGTATGAATCTGTGTCGACGGCATTTCTGGAACTGGAAAATAAAAACTCTACTTTCTCAAATCTATAATCCGCAAGAAATGTTAATTTTAGTCAATAACTAAACACAGAATTGAATCATTTTATCAATCAACATGAAATAACCAATTTAGCAAAACAATTGGAAAAATACGAAAGTGATTTTTAGGGACAAGTTTCACTTTAGAAACAATTTCAAAGATGTTATTTTCAAAGAGATTCTTGGAGGTGGGAAAATAGATTCTAGAAAATTTATTTCTAAATAATTTACCATTATTATATTCATTTATCGAATAATGAGAAATGACTTTGTCTTTTTTTTTGTGATAGACATTCATATATCATCATCATCATCATCATCATCATCATCATCATCATCATCATCATCATCATCATCATCAGCAGCAGCAGCATCATGACAGCTGAAGAGAATATGGAACATAAAGAAAACTACCATGATACCAGTTGCGTGCAGGGGTGGGGGGGGCGAGGCATCCAATCATATTCCAACTATCTCCCTTTCTCATAATATTTCTCAGTACTAGGACTTATACTTTAGTCTTTGGGGCATCCAATCATATTCAAACTATCTCCCTTTCTCATAATATTTCTCAGTACTACGACTTATACTTTAGTCTTTGGGGCATCCAATCATATTCAAACTATCTCCCTTTCTCATAATATTTCTCAGTACTACGACTTATACTTTAGTCTTTGGGGCATCCAATCATATTCAAACTATCTTCCTTTCTCATAATATTTCTCAGTACTAGGACTTATACTTTAGTCTTTAGGGCATCCAATCATATTCAAACTATCTTCCTTTCTCATAATATTTCTCAATACTACGACTTATACTTTAGTCTTTGGGGCATCCAATCATATTCAAACTATCTCCCTTTCTCATAATATTTCTCAGTACTACGACTTATACTTGAGTCTTTAGGGCATCCAATCATATTCAAACAATCTCCTTTTCTCATAATATTTCTCAGTACTACGACTTATACTTTAGTCTTTAGGGCATCCAATCATATTCAAACTATCTCCCTTTCTCATAATATTTCTCAATACTACGACTTATACTTTAGTCTTTGGGGCATCCAATCATATTCAAACTATCTTCCTTTCTCATAATATTTCTCAGTACTAGGATTTATACTTGAGTCTTTAGGGCATCCAATCATATTCAAACTATCTCCCTTTCTCATAATATTTCTCAATACTACGACTTATACTTGAGTCTTTGGGGCATCCAATCATATTCAAACTATCTTCCTTTCTCATAATATTTCTCAGTACTAGGACTTATACTTTAGTCTTTAGGGCATCCAATCATATTCAAACTATCTTCCTTTCTCATAATATTTCTCAATACTACGACTTATACTTTAGTCTTTGGGGCATCCAATCATATTCAAACTATCTCCCTTTCTCATAATATTTCTCAGTACTACGACTTATACTTGAGTCTTTAGGGCATCCAATCATATTCAAACAATCTCCTTTTCTCATAATATTTCTCAGTACTACGACTTATACTTTAGTCTTTAGGGCATCCAATCATATTCAAACTATCTCCCTTTCTCATAATATTTCTCAATACTACGACTTATACTTTAGTCTTTGGGGCATCCAATCATATTCAAACTATCTTCCTTTCTCATAATATTTCTCAGTACTAGGATTTATACTTGAGTCTTTAGGGCATCCAATCATATTCAAACTATCTCCCTTTCTCATAATATTTCTCAATACTACGACTTATACTTGAGTCTTTGGGGCATCCAATCATATTCAAACTATCTTCCTTTCTCATAATATTTCTCAGTACTAGGACTTATACTTTAGTCTTCGGGGCATAAAATCAATGAGTTGCCCAGACATCACCAGGACACCATGAAACCTCTGCTCACAACTGAATGATGCCAATGATTGTAGGAGAACTACAAACAGGAACACTTCTGAAAACCTGAAAAAAAAAAAAAGAGACTAGGAGAAATTTTCATGAAAAGCAGGATTGATATCCTAGAAACCACGATACTGATGAAAACAGCATATTAAGATGAATCTAGACGTATAGATGAAACATACTTAGATTAAACCAAGAGAACTGAGACTGCTAGGTAGAATAAAAATACTATAATCTGCTATTGATGGTACCAGAAATAGTGACTCTGGAAAGACCGAGGAGTTATAGCACCATTGGAAGAGCATGGAGAGTACTGGAATCCTGAGGAGACTTATTGTCAGAGAAAGCCATCAGCTGTTATCAATGAGAACACGGTGGTAAACGGCTGGTGCGATAACACCAAATGAATTTCACTGGTGATGGGAAGAAGCAGAGAGTACTGGAGATCAGGAGAGTCTTGTTTGCATTTGGACCTCAAGGAACGCCAACTCTTTTACTACTTATAGACCACCGATAATGACTCATATGAAAACTCCTAGTGAGTAAATAATAATAATAATAATAATAATAATAATAATAATAATAATAATAATAATAATAATAATAATAATAATAATAATAATAATAACAATAATATTAATAATAATCAAAGGAAAGCTTCAGCAAAATTGAAGAAGGAACAGAAATCGAAATTACTGAAAAAACGCTCAAGACAACCCTAAGAAAAATGGCAAATTGGAAAGCACCAAACCACGATGGAATACATGCATACTGGTTTTAAAACTTCACGACCCTACATGAACGGCTAACGTACAACCCGAGAAGATGTATCCATGAAACAGACATATCAGAATGGATGACTAAAGGAAGAACCACATTAATATAAAAAGACACCAAAAAGGGAACAATCCCAAGAAACTACAGACCAATAACCTGTTTACCAATCATGTGGAAAATCCTAACGGTACAACTGAGAGAACAGATATACCAATCCCTTAATAATTGTGGACTACGTCCTGATGAACAGAAAGGATGCTGGAAAGGGAAAAGAGGGAGGCATGACCTGTTATACATAGATCAAAAGATCCCTAAAGAAGTACAAAAAAACAGTAAAAAGAACATAGCCATGTCATAGATTGACTATAAGAAAACCTACAACAGAATCCCTCAAGTATGGATAATTGAATGTCTAAGGATGTACAAAATATCCGACAAGATTATTAATCTTATTAAGAAAGCAATCAGAACATGGAGACTGAAACTGACAGTTGGAGGACAACACCTGACTGAGATAAAAATACAGAGAAGCATCTTCCAAAGAGACTCTCTATCACCACATAGCCAACATACTCAGAAAATATGATGCCGGATAAAAGTTTACAGACACAGAACAAAGAATAAATCACCTCATGTATATGGACGACTTGAAGCTATTTGCAAAAAACAGAACGGAACTGGGAAAGCTGATAAACGTGACCAGAATCTTCAGCCAGAACATTCAAATGGAATTCGGAATGGAAAAGTGTGTACTGCTAGAAATAAAAAAGAGAATACTGGAGACATTGGAGGACATGCAACTGCCCAACTAAGAGAAGATGAAGGCACTTGATGAACATGATACCTATAAATATTTGGGAGTTCTGGAAGCTGACACCATCAAATCAACAGAAATGAAAAAGGGATTAGAAAAGAATACCTGAGAAGGACAAGAAAACACTTAGAAACCAAATTATTTAGTAGAAACGTAATAAAAGGAATAAATACCTGGGCAGTATCCCTAATACGATATTCTGGACCCTTCATAGGCTGGATAAAAGAAGAACTGAGACACCTTGATTAGAAGACTAGGAAACTAATGACCATGAACAATGTATTACACCAAAGGATGATACAGACCTACTTTACGTAAAATGTATAGAAGACTCTGTGGATGAAACAAAAAAGAACTAGAAAACTAACCGAAAACAAAAAAGATGATCATTGCTGCAAGATATGCCACCAAAAAGAACAATAAAGGGAATGACGTGACTGGGAATAAAAAGGCAAGAAAAAAAAATGGGAAGAGAAGCAGCTACTGGACGATTTATAAGACTGACCAGAGAAGAAATGCACCAAACACCTGGAAATATCTATGAAAAGTATACTGACAGTTGCACAGAACAACACATTCAGAACTAATTATATCAAAGCTAAAATAGACAAAACCCAGGAAAGCAGTAAGTATAAACTCTATGGACAAAGAGACGTAATGGTAAACCCATGGACAAAGAGACGTTAAACAGTAATAAGTGAATACAGTAAACTAGCACAAAAAGAATATAAAAACAGACACGACTGCATGCGAAAGACAGCCCACTCGGAACTATGCAAACACCTGCACTTTGAATATGCAGACAAATGGTGCAGTATTGGAAAATGAAATGCACATAATCCTCTGGAGCATGGAGGTACAAACAGACAAACACATCTAAGCAAGGAGACTGAATTTGATAATAGTAGACAAGAATGAAAAACCTGCCAAATTGTAGATTTTTCTGTCCCAGGAGTTCAGACGCTGAAGATCAAGAAGACAGAAAAACATAGCAAATGCACGGAACTTACCAGAGAATTGGAAAGAAATGAAACATGAGAATTACTATGATACCAATAATTGTAGGAGCACTAGGAACAGTTTCTAAAAACCTGGGAAAAGACTAGGAGAAATTGGAATCAAAGGAAGAAATGACACCATAGCAATGATGAAAACACAAAATTTTAAGGAAAATCCTCGAATGCATAAACCAATCTATATAATCAACGAACGCTAACCAGCGACAGGTAAGTTGAAATAGTGTTGTGGCCCTGTAAATAGTGTTGTGGTAAGTTGAAATAGTGTTGTGGTAAGTTGAAATAGTGTTGTGGTAAGTTGAAATAGTGTTGTGGCCCTGTAAATAGTGTTGTGGTAAGTTGAAATAGTGTTGTGGCCCTGTAAATAGTGTTGTGGTAAGTTGAAATAGTGTTGTGGCCCTGTAAATAGTGTTGTGGTAAGTTGAAATAGTGTTGTGGCCCTGTAAATAGTGTTGTGGTAAGTTGAAATAGTGTTGTGGCCCTGTAAATAGTGTTGTGGTAAGTTGAAATAGTGTTGTGGCCCTGTAAATAGTGTTGTGGTAAGTTGAAATAGTGTTGTGGCCCTGTAAATAGTGTTGTGGTAAGTTGAAATAGTGTTGTGGCCCTGTAAATAGTGTTGTGGTAAGTTGAAATAGTGTTGTGGCCCTGTAAATAGTGTTGTAGTAAGTTGAAATAGTGTTGTGGCCCTGTAAAAGGGTCCGAAATGAAACACAAACTCAAAGTTTAGGGAAAACAAATTTATTGAAGAAAAGTATAATACAACAGAGAAGCAAGAGTGGGTGTACGTCAGTCTTGACTGCCAGTATAGACTGGGGTTTACTCAGCTATGTAATTCCTTCCCACAGTAGGAATATGTGGAGGAGCACTCTGGCTTATAAAATATTGCCTGGGCAGTCCCGTCGGCATTCCCCAGTCAGGTCGTCTCAGGAAGTAAGCCATAAACTTACTCCACCCCAAGGCCTGCCTCTGCCGGACCGACAGTCAAGAACGAAGCCTCGACAGGTGTTACCCAGTCCGAAGACTGAGGGTGATTCAACACTGAGGAGCAGGTTCTCCCAGTATTTATGTTGAATGGAAGAGTCTAAAGCCGTTATAGGCAAGGTACCATAACAAATAGAAATAGAACAAAAAAAAAATATAGAAGAAACATCACACGAGCCCAAGGGAACTGAAACTGCCATACATCCTATAAAACTGATACACATACACACACACACACACACACACACATACGCACACACACACACACACACACACATGTGGTGACACCAGCGTAGGTTGTGAAGAGTCCCTATTTACTTGCTTCCCAACGAAGACAGCATTAGACACAAGGACAGTTTTTAATGTGAGGAGAATTTGACTCCTCAAAGACGAAGAGCAAATAACAGAAATAAAGGTCGAATGATAAGAAAGTGGAATGAGTAGTATTTATATATACATAGAAGTCAGTCAAAAAAGGGGTTATTATGTCATCAGAATATTTTTACTCTTCTTCACTCTCGCTCTCAATTTCCACTCACCTCTTTTCTCTCTCTCTCACTCTTCTTTCTTCTCTCCCCTCTTTCTCTCTCATCTCTTTCCTCTTTCTTTCTCTATTTACATCATTCCGTTTCTCTCATCACTTCTCTTATCATTCACCCTGTATTTATGTTATTCGTCCTTCATCCCACCATTCTCCCCAAACATTCTTGTACAGATGAAGTGTGTATCGCAATAAGCAAGTCTAATACTATATATAACAAATACTGATCCAACGGGCCACGGGTGGTCTATAACTTTGGACCACGCCTATTGAGTTCTATCTCGACTGCTTGCTGGATAGCCGCTGTTTGCTATTTAGCTGTTAATTTACTTCCCATTTCTAGACAATGTGCCTTTGAGTAGTGATACGCGGCTCGGCTACTGAGTCAAACATGACTTTCGTGTCAGAGTTTGAATAGTGTGACAGGCGGGGATTGTCTCCTCCCATACTGACGATTACAGGTTTGGCATGAAACACATGTGTATATGGGTTTCTCTTGAAAATAATATTTATTTGTAAATAATTCTTCTTCTTCTTCATCCGATTTATTTTTGAACAGGCCTTTGATAAGAGGGTGGGGCCTGTCTGTCAGTCTTGATCGAAGTCTTCCACTCCAGGCTCGGCGGTCGCGAGGATCTAAGTTTGTAATCTCCATGGCTGCGTGGTCACGTTTTATACATATATATATATATATATATATATATATATATATATATATATATATATATATACTTATACATATATATATATATAATTATATATATATATATATATATATGTATACTTATATAAAGTGCTGTACTAAAAGCCTACTTTTAGGAAAGGTAAAACCTATTGTGAAGAGTATACAGCTCAATATCCAGGATAGAGCAGGTAGATATGAAGAAGAATGGAAAGGAAATTTAACTTGAATAAATTGCCTTTTTTGCGGAATATACCTTGCTCTGAGCAATTGAATTGAATTTTGATTTGGCTTTTGCTTCCCTAATTCCTTTCCATTCTTCTTCATATGTATACTTATATATATATATATATATATATATATATATATATATATATATATATATATATATATATATATATATATATGTATATTTATATATATATATATAATTATATATATATGTATGTTTATATATATATATATGTATATTAATATATATATATATATATATATATATGTATATTTATATATATATATATATATAATTATATATATATGTATGTTTATATATATATATATATATATATATATATATATATATATATATAAAGGGATAAGAGACGAACAGCCGTTTCTGACAGTGCAGTTAGCTTCCAAAATTTGATTCATCAGTGCTGAAATTTTAAAATGACGGTCTTATTTCCCTCCGTCTTTATTTAGATGCCTCCCCTCTCTAATGGATGCCCGAGGCCACCACTCGACCCCCCTCTGCATTCCACTACTTACAAGAATACACTGAGTCATTTTAAAATTTTAATAAAAACGTAAATGGATTTATCATCACCACAACTTCCGTTTCATCTAGGGTAGAGATCCCCAGGTAATAGATAGAAACAGCTTGCTTGACCGTGTTTTTAATTGGCTAATTAGTGGCGTCATGTGATTGAATGTACATATTTGTTTGTTCTTTTTCCCTCATGTTAATTGGGTGCTATATCGATCCAAAAAACATGGTGTGTCGGCAATTTGCCATTATGTCAGATCATTTATTAAGTAATGTCCAATGGGTAGCAAAGCAGCTTATTACGTACTAGTTTCTCTTGTGGGTATGATTAGAAAAATAGGGCTCTCATGTTGTAGATTTGACTTTTATTTAATATGCAGAAAAACATTCGTTGAAAAACTTAATTCTTTCATAAATGTTGTTTTTAGGCGGGCGAGGGTCTTTTTTTTCTCATGAGTTACCAATTATCGATTCCACTCGAAGATAAGGGTTAAATAGATTGCCGCCAGGAGAGGTTTGAAAACAATGGGTGGAATGGGCAGAAGAATACTGAAGTGGAATTGATTACTCAAGATTTAATCGGTATGATTTAGGTATTGAAGACGACCATGTTGTAGTCGGTTAGGAAGCAGCCTCGTGGTATTTTGTTCCACAGATAGGATCCTCTAGGAAGAAACTTTGTTCATGGAAGTTCTGTTTGGTTTTTATTTACAGAGAGTGAGAAAGGAAAGTTCTTTGTTATTCTTGTAGCTCGGCGAGTTCTTGCTGTGAATGTTTTGCAGGTGGGGGACTAGGCATTGGAGCCTACCATATACATAACAATACAGTAGCAACATCTCTTCTGTGTGAAAGAGGCTGCATGCTAAAGAGATCATACTCCATCAGGTTGTAAAGTCGGTTCTTTACTCTGTTAAGACAAGAAAGAGTTCTCCGAGCGGCACTCCATCTTAGGACCGATCTGGCTCTTATATAGGTAGAGGTTTGCAAACCGATTTGTTTGTAAACTGGAATTAACTTTTCCATATTGGGTCTGCTTTTTCCTATAACTGTCATAGATCATGTGACGATGGGGGTGGTCTCCCATTGGTTGATTTAGCCATGTGGTCACCAATATAAAATACATGAAACAAAACTCACGTCCTCTTTCTTCTATTTTCAGCTTGACCACCAATGTGAAAACATCGCTGTCAATCGTTGCTCAGTCTAAACCAGTTTCTGTTGACATGCCTTTGAGACAAGATCTCTGGAGCATATTTCCCTACAAGTCGGTCAATACAGTTTAGTCCGCCTTTCATTATGATCACGTAGAGGAAGTTTTGACATATTTTTGATGTATTCTTGTTAAATGTAAATAAATCCTGTTATGTTTTATAAGGAAAGTTTTAGTCCTCTTTTGTTTATCACTATGTGTTAGAATGTATAGCAATCGATAACTCTTATATCCATAAGAAACAAAATAAAAGTGATTGATTCCTTCCTAATAACCGGATCTGACTGTT
>OY744517.1:203641991-203666991 GCA_963556195.1 Sepiola atlantica
TTTTTGCCTATCAATTGAACCAGCTTTAAAAGGCTTCTTCTATGTTCTGCTGTGTCAGCTTCAGCACCAGTTTTGTTTCTATCATGATTTATGCCTTTTTGATGACCTCATGAAGCCAGGTTCCGTTTAGCTAGAAATCTCCTAATATCAATCAATCTTGAAAGGATTTACTTCCACTTTTTCAAACCATTTTATATTAAACTTATATAGAAAACTGATCTGTACATTAAAAATTGAACGATAAGTTTTCAAATAAAATATTTTATGAGATTTAGTTTTAAATTTGTTGTGTGCAACTCCCCCACCCCTTTTTACAATGCAACTCCCCCACCCATTTTTACAATGCAACTCTACCACCTCTTTTTACAATGCAACTCCACCACCCCTTTTTACAATGCAACTCTACCACCCCTTTTTACAATGCAACTCTACCACCCTTTTTAAAATGCAACTCTACCACCCCTTTTTACAATTCAACTCCCCCACCGTTTTTACAATGCAACTCCCCCATCCTTTTTACAATGCAACTCTACCACCCCTTTTTACATTGCAACTCTACCACCCCTTTTTACAAAGCAACTCTACCACCCTTTTTAAAATGCAACTCTACTACCCCTTTTTACAATGCAACTCCCCCACCCCTTTTTACAATGCAACTCTACCACCCTTTTTACAATGCAACTCTACCACCCTTTTTAAAATGCAACTCTACCACCCCTTTTTACAATGCAACTCTACCACCCCTTTTTACAAAGCAACTCTACCACCCTTTTTAAAATGCAACTCTACCACCCCTTTTTACAATGCAACTCCCCCACCCTTTTTACAATGCAACTCCCCCATCCTTTTTACAATTCAACTCCCCCACCCTTTTTACAATGCAACTCCCCACCCTTTTTACAATGCAACTCTACCACCCTTTTTAAAATGCAACTCTACCACCCCTTTTTACAATGCAACTCCACCACCCTTTTTTCAATGCAACTCTACCACCCTTTTTAAAATGCAACTCTACCACCCCTTTTTACAATGCAACTCTACCACCCCTTTTTACAAAGCAACTCTACCACCCTTTTTAAAATGCAACTCTACCACCCCTTTTTACAATGCAACTCCCCCACCCCTTTTTACAATGCAACTCTACCACCCTTTTTACAATGCAACTCTACCACCCTTTTTAAAATGCAACTCTACCACGCCTTTTACAATGCAACTCTACCATCCCTTTTTAAAATGCAACTCTACCACGCCTTTTACAATGCAACTCTACCATCCCTTTTTACAATGCAACTCCACCACCCTTTTTTCAATGCAACTCTACCACCCTTTTTATAATGCAACTTCCCCACCCTTTTTACAATGCAACTCTACCACCCTTTTTACAATGCAACTCTACCACCCCTTTTTACAATGCAACTCCCCCACCCTTTTTACAATGTAACTCTACCACCCTTTTTAAAATGCAACTCTACCACGCCTTTTACAATGCAACTCTACCATCCCTTTTTACAATGCAACTCCACCACCCTTTTTTCAATGCAACTCTACCACCCTTTTTATAATGCAACTTCCCCACCCTTTTTACAATGCAACTCTACCACCCTTTTTACAATGCAACTCTACCACCCCTTTTTACAATGCAACTCCCCCACCCTTTTTACAATGTAACTCTACCACCCCTTTTTACAATTCAACTCTACTACGCTTTTTAAAATGCAACTCTACCACCCTTTTTACAATGCAACTCCCCCACCCCTTTTTACAATGCAACTCCGCCACCCTTTTTACAATGCAACTCTACCACCCTTTTTAAAATGCAACTCTACCACCCCTTTTTACAATGCAACTCCCTCACCCCTTTTTACAATGCAACTCTACCACCCTTTTTTACAATGCAACTCCCCCACCCTTTTATCAATGCAACTCCCCACCCTTTTTACAATACAACTCTACCACCCCTTTTTACAATGCAACTCGTCTACATCTTTTTTTCAAATGCAACTCTACCACTTTTTTTAAATGCAACTCTCCACCCCTTTTTTAAAATACAACTCCCACCCCTTTTTAAATGCAACCTTACCATTTTTTAAAATGCAACTCTCCCACCCCTTTAATTAAATGCAACTCTCCACCCTTTTTAAAATACAGCTCCACCACCCTTTTTAAAATTCAACCACTTTATTTAAATGCAACTTCCCCACCCTTTTTAAATGCAACTCCCTCACTTTAAAAAATATGCAACTCTCCCACCCCTATTTTAAATGCAACTCCCCTACTCCTTTTTTAAATGCAACTCCCCCACACCTTTTTTAAATACAACACCCCCACTTTTTTTAAAATACAACACCCCCACTTTTTTTAAAATGCAACTCCCCCACTCATATTTAAATGCAACTCCCCCCACTTGTTTTAAAAATGCAACTCCTCCACTCCTATTTTAAATGCAGCTCCCCCACTTTTTTTAAAAATACAACTCCCCCACTTTTTTTTAAAATGCAACTCCCCCACACCTTTTTTAAATACAACTACCCCCACTTTTTTTTAAAATGCAACTCCCTCACTTTAAAAAAAAATGCAATCTCTTATGTCCATGTAAAGGTGGCTGTTGTTATTATTGGACACTAGATACTGTTTTGAGGTTATGTTTTTTTTTTTTAACGTAGTTCACCCCAAACAAGGCAGGCCGCCACTGTAGACGTTAGGGGCTACTGAGAAGAAAGAAAAGGGGAGAAGGTTGGAGGGGGGGGGGGTCAACCTAAACTTGGATCTGCGCAGCGAGATATCTGTTTACATTAATTTTAAATATCTGCATGTCAGTACTGTCGGGGAAACAAGGGGCAGGGATGGAGTTCCAGAGACCAACAGCACGAGGAAAGAAGCTATATGAGTAGAAAGCTCTCCGGCATCTGGGGACCTCCACAGTGAATGGATGGGATTTAGTTGATTTGATATTTAATAATTTACGTTAGGCAATATTATTAATGTGTTATTATTAGACAGTCGACACTACTCCAATTCTGTCGGTTTTTATCACTGCTGATCCCTTTTTCCCCCTTCCTTCTTTTTCTTATCTTTTATGCACTTTAATTAATGTTTTATTTTTACACACTTTTTTGAATTCCTATTTTGTGTTATCCACCCGGTGTGTTTTGAGTGTCATCATCATTATATTCGGTTTAACGTTTGTTTTACATGCTGACATCAGTTTGAAGAATTTAGAAATTGACTTCGAAACTAACCTATCTCTGACCAGGTCTTTATTTATCCCCCTTACTTTCAAGCCCATCCTTATCACTTCCTCCCATGTTGTCCTTGGCTTTCTCTTGCCAACTTACTCTACAACAATTTTACATATACTAACCCAAGAACTCTCATCCATTATTTTAATGTGACCAAACCAACGAAGTCTCTTGTTCTACACACATTTCCTTATACTCTCCAGATTTAATCTTCCTCTGAGGTCATCAGATCTAAGCCTGTCTTTAACACTCACATTACACATCCATCATATCATTCTCATATCAGTCCTCCCTATGCAAATGTATCAGATTTAATTGTTTTATCAAACTTTAACTTGCATACATAAAAGTTCCACGTTTTTCGTGAAGCACTTATAACAATCAGTACGGTCCAGTATAATGGTGGATATACTAATACACTCAGTCATTTCATGTTTGTATGTACGTTATCACCTTTCACACACAGTAAAAAAATGAGATTGTCTGACAAGCAAAGATTGTGATTGGTAATTAATGTGAAGTTGCTAAGGTAAAAAATTCCTACTTTAACCATTTTTAAATGAATTATTTCGAAATCAGATTATGTCGTTTGTCAACTAAAACAGCACAATTTTAAATACATTTCAAAATGTGATATTCGTTTTATTTATTTGAAGAATATTTAGCTGACACTTTTTTATGGAAATCGCTCCAGACAAGGCATGAAACCACTTGATGTACGGAGCCAAAGAAAATACTACTTCAAGGTCAAGAACTAGCCAACGATAAGTGGATAGATTCCTACCCAGAAAACAGCAATTCTTCCCCCTTTGTCAGAAACATCACTCATGGAATGTGAGAACTAAAGGACAAAATAAATGAAGCGAGAGTTACGAGGCTACCGAAAGTAAGCCCAAGGTCCACTTTCTATTATCACTAATTTTTAAGATAAGGACACAAAAGAATATTTATTGTTTTAAAAACAGTTAAATTGCTACAATTTTAAATAAATAAAGAAAGAAGAAACATTCGTTTTATTTGTTTAAAGAATATTTAGCTGACGATGACAATTATTTTTATGGGAAAAAAAATCATCATTTTCTTAATAGTATTGATCCTGAGAGACGCTTATTATTTCCGAAAGAATTATTATTAACAGTAAATTATACAGATTAGTGTAGAAATCACCATGGTTTTTCCACAGGTCCACGCTAGTTATTAATAATAATAAAAGTTAAAAGGAATGATTACTAGTTATTAATAATAATAAAAGTTAAAAGGAATGATTAATATTAGATTTCAGTATTAAAAAAACATTCATCACTTTTTGCCAATGAATGAGATACAAAGTAGACATAATAAAATCAATCATTGATGGGTATTGATCTGTCTGAACGTTAATAGCACAATGACGACGCACGTTTCATGTTTATTCATTATACTTATTTATAATGTTTACACTTTGTTGACGATGACCGTATTTTAAGTCTTGTCCGAGTTGGATTTGAGCCTCCAATAAATCGAGCATTGCATACACATAGAGAAAAGGGGTTCGGCTGGGAGTTGCTGTTCAATGTTCAGTTGTGATTTTCGCCATTGTCATTTCGGCAAGTGCGAGACGATTAATCTGTTTTGTTGTGGAAGAATGAGATTCACTTAGACGTCGGCCTCGCTATCTTATCGGGATAACAATTGAAAATTGGTGACATTAATGCGATCAATTGGATGCAAACAAACCGGAATTAAAATGATGGAAGACACATAACGAAACAATGATTGAACTAATCAGAAAAGAAAATCGTTTATAGATTTTTACAAGGTTTTATGAGCGAATTGGGATCTTGAATCAAAATATCCGATGACAATTATCTGTTGGCTATAAACCTTCGTTTATTTCTCTCTTTTAAAGATCAATAACAAAAACACAACACCTTTTTATCTTCCCATTCACCAAAAGCCAACGCGTACATACATAACAATAGTACACAGTTAACTGCAAATATTATACCAAATTTAACTTTATGGGTGTCGGAAGAAAGAGAAAAGAGCAAAAATGAAGAAACGGTTGGATTTGCAGACACACATATTTATTCTCACATAAACAGTAAAGAACAGCATACATTAGTACTACAGAAAGAATACATCACTGTCCCAACTACACTCGTTAAAGAACACATGTTGTCAGGTTCGTAGATAGTGTTACGTAAACACGAGTTATCTCCCGTTGACTTAGTGACTCCCACCGTCACTCTTGACTGCAACCTCCCACTACTTGTATTAGTGGTAAACTGCTATGTATTCAGTGTAAATAAATTGCTCGTTACGTTCACACGTGTGTCTCGCCTCTGTTAATGAATGCTTCAATAACAAGTTCCTAACATGGCTTTATTTAATACTCACCTGTATCAACGCATAATATAAAAGATAGAGATATATGTGTGAGTAATGTATCAGTAAATCTCATTTACATTTTGTTGTAGTGTTCTAGAAGTCCATTCGACTGCTACCAGAAAATGTGCCAGACAAACACAGTGCCATGCAATAGTGGATAGCTTGAAAGACAAACCAGAAAGAATTTCGTACATGTGCAATACAAGATTTTTTTAAACTTCCGGACAAGAAAGCACATCTTCAAACGTTGCTCAGAATAAGTCTGAGAGAAAACTCAGGTATAATTCCAAGGGAGATAATTCATATAATTCCAAGGGAGATAATTCATATAATTCTGCAGCCAACATAAGGATTAAAGAAGAAAACTGTGACTTAGAATTAATTGTTAACCAAATGTATCGGTTCCTGAGTTAAATATAAATATCCTCAAGTCCGTCCGTCTAGAAGGTTCCCAAGTTCGAAAAAATGCACCTGAAGAAAAAAATAGGTAATTGCAACATTACAGTAATGTCACAACAACATTGCATATGCCCTAAAGAAAGTAGTCTCCCTCTACCGTGCTAGAAAACTTCTCACACCTGACAGTATCCTATATCTCTACAAAGCCACCATCTGCCCATGCATGAATATTGTTGTCACATCTGGGCTGATGCACCATCCACCAGTCTCTCCCTCTTAGACAAGGTCCAAAAAAGAGTCTCTAATCTGACAGGTCTCTCACTATCCACCAAGCTCCAGCCCCTGTCCCATCGCAGCAATTTTGCATCCTTGTGTTCGTTTTACAAGTACTTCAATGGAATGTGCTCCCATGAACTTGCTGCTCTAATGTCCCCTCAACGTAAATACACTCGACTAACCCGAAAAAAAAGCTAAATCCCATCCATTCACTGTGGAGGTCCCCAGATGATGGAGAGCCTTCTACTCTAATAGCTTCTTTCCTCAAGCTACCGGCTTTTGGAACTCCCTCCCTGCTCCCTGTTTCCCCGACTGTACCGACATGCAGAAATTTAAAACTAATGTGAACAAGAATCTCGCTCCACAGCTCCAAATTTAGGATGACTCCCCCCCCCCCAAAAAAAAAACTTTCACCATAATTCTCAGTAGCCCCTTACGTCTACAGTGGCAGCTTGCCTTGTTTGAGGTGAACTATGTTAAAAACATAAATAAATAATATACAGCATGCTTGCAATATTTGAAGAATCTTCCATGTTACCTGAAAAGAAATCATTTTTATGGCGGCCTCGTGTGATTAAAATTTTTTTTAATACTAATGATTCATCACTCACCGAGGCCAAAAGCCACTTGAAGATAAGAATTAATGAGATTGTCAGTTGAATGATGAACAATACTGTGAGAGGATTGAAAACGATGAATGAAAAAATGTAGACATGGTCCCTAATAGTAGCCCCTTATGTCCAAGTGGCAATATGCCTTGTTTCGGGTGAATAAGAGTAAAGAAAAAGAAAAAGGGTTGATATGCCGTATCAATAGACGAAGCCATTTATCTTGCCATTAACAGAGCAATGGTGAAATGTCTTGGTTGTTTTCTTCCTCTCCTTGCTCTAAAGATTATTCGTATTGTTTGTCCGACTAAAGAGATTTTAATGGAACTGTCAAGAACAAAGGGGAAGATAGATTTATGACTGTAATCATGAAAATATTGAGACTTGTGGCATCAGTCTTTTACGGACCTCCCCCCCCCCTCCTCCCGTCTGCTGGACACATTTACTCTTATGATTGTTATTATGACAAAAGATAATAGAAATAAACACTTTGAATAACAAAGGATCGATAATTACTACTTCTGACTCTTCCACTTTCTTCCTTCGCGCGATTGTTATGGTAATTAAAAGAAAAGAAGAATTATTACTGAAACAGTAATTTCGCCATCTTAATAAATGTCTGCATAATTTCATTGTTAATTATTTTTAAATTCCTAAGAAGAAAAAAAGATCATTTTCATCGAATTTATTGAATTTTATATTTGAGAAAGGAAGTCAATAATATTTAGTCAGATATGACATCCAACATACAACACAGACACTAGTTGAGTGGAAGCGACTGAACAGAGAATAGACATTCGAGCTGCTCTAAAAGAAAGCTGAATGGTTAAGCGGTTTTGATGGAAACAGGAATCGGACAAGCTATATTAATTAGTGTGTTAATCTAACGAGGATATAATTAAGCAATGGACTTAGAAGTTAACTAATTGATTGTTTATTTCTCTTCTCCTTGCCCTTTTGACCTTGCAGCCTACTGGACGATCATGGCTGAATAAATCATCCATCGTCTAAGATCGTGTTGTTGAATTAATTGAATAATAATTAATGTTGAATGTAAGTGAAACTTCCACGAACAAAGCTTCTTTCCTGGAATGTCTCGCCTGTGAAATAAGATACCACAAGCTTGCTTCTCAATCGAGTACAACATGGTCGTCTTCAACTTTAATGTGAATAAAAACTTGTTAAGTCGTCTGCATGAACCACCAATTCTCCTTAAATAATGTTCTGCCCAGCCCACCCATTGTTCTCGATCCTTTTGTGGCGTCGCTCATAACTGACGATCTCTTTAACCCTTATCCTCAACTGCCTTGATAAGTGGTGACCCTTTAGTAAAAGAATACTTCCAAAAGTCATTTAATCAGGTCAAAAAACGAGGAGAAACAGAGTGATAGTTTTATTATTTTAAGCCCATTGCTTAATTATTTAACATTGTGTTAAGCCATTTAAAAAAAACTTGCTTTGTCTCATTCAAGCTTCCACCAAGCCTGTCTCTGTCATACGTCTGACGTCACATCCAACCAGATATTATGGGCTTCCTTCCTCACGAATTTTAGCTTATAATAGAAAAGTTCAAACGTTTGAACTACTCATTATCCCTTGTTGGGAACGTTTCTTGGTTACAACATAATGCCCGATTTATCTAAGCAAAGATATGTTAACTAATATTTATGCTAGTTAACACATCAACATGCTTTGAATGGAAACAATATCTAACCCCGAACACGACAAGCTACACAATTAAATGACATATTACCGAATGACAATTTTTGACTTTTATGTTTAAGATCGAAGAAACCGAAACTTTGAGAGACTGAGCACTCTGGGCTCTACCTATCCATTCTACCTGATGTTGCTCTCAATGTCTCTTCTAATTTTATTCGGCTCAGTTGGATTTTTAAGCCACATGGATTTTGTTAATGCAGATGTCACTGACAAAGTCCTGTCATTCTTCCTTCGTGGAAACTGAAGACCACTTTATCTGATTTTGGACGTTTGTATCTCAGATTGGGGGAACATGATAAGTATCTCTAATCTGTAAGACAGTTTATCTGTGAAGTTATCTTTATGTTCTTTCAGTGTGATAAATGGTTGACATTAAACTATACATGTTATTCAATTATCTAATTTTAATTTGGATGCGATTATTTCTGCTTTCTTATTTATAGTTGATTTTAGTTTTGTCACTTGTTCTATTTATAGAGTTTGATTGATTTAATTGCTCAGTAAAATGTGTTTGTTTGTTTTTTACAAAAAAAGAAAGAAAATCACCCATCCTTTATTTTAATCAATAAAACACGGAATAATAAAAACGTAGTTTTTAAACAAAATTGACCCTTTACGGCGTAAAATGTAAAACAAAAAATCCTAGACTCACTCAAGGTCGTAAAAAGATAATAATATTTGAAGTTTTTCAAATCGCAAAAAAAAGTGTACCTAAAATGAAATCAACAATTTAAAAAATAAAATACAGTGAACATGATTCTAAATTCAGTTATTTAATTGCTCAGTAAAATGTGTTTGTTTTTTTTTACAAAAAATAGTAATTTTTAAATCAATTAAAAAAAATTAAACAATTTAATTCAATAAATTTATGCTTTTAAACATAATTTCTAATAAAATTTAAAAAAACAAACAAACCCAAAACGTTTTAATAAAAAATTAAAGTAAATATATCATTTTTGAGCGACTCGTACGATAAATCTCAGAGAATGTGTTGTTTACATGTTATTAATCAAATAACCCACCCTGTCTTGTGTCCCTCTCTCTCTCTCTTTTCTCTCCCTCTCTTTTTCTCTCTCTCTTTTTCTTTCTCTCTCTCTCTCTCTCTCTTTCCTGAAATAGAACTTTCTGTGCATTCGAAATAGAACGGTTTACTTAATAACCAGAGGGGTGGTAAGACATATACTACATTACTCTCCCCTCCTTAAAAAAGGAGGTATTGCCTGGTAGGATGGTAAAATAGCAACAGAACAGATAGTAACCTACAGCCCCCCCCCCCTCAAAAACAGTAAAGGAGAAACTAATCCCTGGGAGGGTAGTATCATGATCACAGAACAAATACTACATCCCCTCCCCCAAAAAGGAAGAAGTAATGCCTGGGAGGATGGTATCATAACAACAGAACAGATACTACACTACCTCCACACCTCTCAAAAAGGAGGAGGTAATGCCTGGGAAGATGGTATCATGACAACAGAACAGATACTACACTACCTCCACACCTCTCAAAAAAGGAAGTGGTAATGCCTGGGAGAATGGTATCATAATCTCCATTATTAATAGATAAGATGGTTCGTAATAGAAGTAGGAGCAAAGGTTCTGCTAATGTATGATGGCCAAATCGTCGAGTGTACCACACGATCCCCGTTATCAAGAAAAAATAAAATTAAAGACAAAAGAGAAGAAAAACAAACTCGTATATGCAATAAAATATGAAAGTGGTATTTATTTAAAAGAAATAAATATACGTCTATGAAAATAATTCGTGATTCAGTGACAGGGAAGGGTTGGTCGTTACCGTAGGTTGTTGATGATGGTAATCATCCTGGTTGAAGTGTCCTCTGGTCATTCACTGAGAATTATTGATTTTTTTATGTTGCTGCTGTGGTATCGGTCGCTGCTGTGGTCGTTATTATAATTTAAATATTTTCGAACAGTCATTAGTCTTTATCAAATGTTTGGATTGGTAAAAGCAAATTAAAAACTGTACATAGGATTCTTTTTCTATATTACGCGAGGTACCAAGACTCGCATGATTACAAATACTACAACTATTTAATATACTTTGATTTCCATTAAAGAATGAATGAAATGTAACATACCCTTAAGAGTTCTTCTGGCATAACTAGACATAATAAGTCTCTTTACTTTTGTATTATCCTAATTCTTGTTGTTGTTGTTTTTCTTCTTCTCCTACGTATCATCATGATCTCCATTATTATTATTATTATTTACTCACTAGGAGTTATCACACTGGTCGTCGTCAGTGATCGCCCACTGCCGACAACCTGTGGTATTCCCTGGAGTCTGAGTGACAACAAGTCTCCTCAGACTTCCAGTATGCTCCACCTCTTTTCGTTCATCACCGCTGATGACCTTGCGGTAATCGCAACAGCCACCTACCAACGATTTCCCGCTGATAAGGGCCATTGGTCCTCTCTGGGGCCCGAGTGGCAACAAGCCTCCACACGGTCCCAGAGCTGTCCGCGCTCTTCCAGTGGAGGTCTGGTTTGCGCTTTCCCTTCTCGACCCTCTGTCCATAATTTTTTTTTTTTTTCTTTTTTTCTCTTTTTTTTTTTTTTTTTAATTATTATTATTATTATTATTATTATTATTATTATTATTATTATTATTATTATTATTATTGTTGTTGTTGTTGCTGCTTCTGCTTCTGCTGCTGCTGCTGCTGGTGGTGGTGGTGGTGGTGGTGGTGGTGGTGGTGGTGGTGGTGGTGGTGTTGTTGTTGTTGTTGTTGTTTTTGTTATTGTTATTATTATTATTATTATTATTATTATTATTATTATTATTATTATCATAGGATGTCTTTACGAGTTATTTTCCATTGTTACTTTATCTTTTTCGTTTTGGTCGTCTTTCCTTAATTATAATCAACGGTTTCTTAAAAACATTCTTTTGTTTTCATGTGTCATCTAAAATGTTATTTCAAACTTAAGCATAACAAACCGATGAAACGACCAACGAACAGAGCTTTATATAAAAGTGTATGGATGTTATTTCGAACTGAAGCGTAGCAGAATAACTGACCGACAGAGCCTCTCATATAGATGCAAGGTTGTATCTAAAAACTTAATCTACTTTAGGCTTAGAATACTCAGGAGTTATCTCCCTTGGACCATATTCAAGATATCTCTCCTGTATTATATTGATCAACAAGAGGGTGTATACTTCTATTTGGAAATACAAAAACGACTCGTTCAACATATGTGCGAGATTCAAAACAAGACTTTTCCAGTTTCTTCAAACTAAATGGATGCGTTTCACCTGATTTTACAATTTTTATATAATTTTCATGCTTCTGACGCCATTTCGATCTTACTTCTGGATGCAGTAAGTCGTATTCACTTTGCATCGCCTAATGCATTCTCTCTCTAAAAATCATTTGCCCTGGCAATTCATATTTATTCCGGTTATGTTTAGTGAATATTAATATAGACTTCGTTAGTAACCTCAACCCCATTTATGTATCATGTTTTATATTGTCACTCTTACATATACATTCACACACCGGTTCTCGTTAGATTAATGAAGTTAAGCAACGTTGAGTTTGGTCAGTATCAGATAGGTGACCATTTGGGAATACTAACTGCTGTATGTGGGAGGACATCAGCATGTTCCTGCAAAAAAAACTTCAAAACCTGACGTTGTTAAAATCATCTTGCCTGAGTAGGATACATATGCGACTGGCTTGTGAATTTGATATTCCCTAGAAACTTCCTCCTTCGAAAGAAGCCGACACAACTCATCAGGATGAGTGCTGTAGCAGGACAAAAGGAGGGTGTGCTTCTTACGTTAGTCTTTGCCAAATCTTCTCTGTGAGAAATACATGTATTTTAAACCGTTCCTTTTATCGTTTCTTTATTGTTACCGTTCCTTTGTTTATTACCGTTTCTTTATTATTACCGTTCCTGTATTATTACCGTTTCTTTTTTACTACTGTCTCTTATTATTACGGGTTTTTATTATTACCGTTTCTTTATTATTACCGTTCCTTTGTTTATTACCGTTTTTATATTATGAGCGTTTCTTTTTTTTTATTACTGTTTCTTTATTATTACTGTTCCTTTGTTTATTACCGTTTCTTCTATTATTACCGTTTCTTTTTTATTACCGTTTCTTTATTATTACCGTTCCTTTGTTCATTACCGTTTCTTTTATTATTACCGTTTTTTTTATTATTACCGTTCCTTTATTATTACTGTTTCGTTATTATTACCGTTCCTTTATTTATTATCGTTCCTTTATTATTACCGTTTCTTTATTATTACTGTTCCTTTTTTACTACCGTTTCTTTATTACCGTTTCTTTATAATTGCCATTCCTTTTTTTATTACTGTTCGTTTTTATTACCATTTTTTATTATTACCGTTCCTTTGTTTATTGCCATTTCTTTATTATTACCGTTCCTTTGTTTATAAACGTTTCTTTATTATTACCGTCTTTTTTATTATTACCGTTCCTTTTTTATTACTATTTCTTTATCCGTTGTCTTTCCCGTTTCTATTCCGCTCTCGAGTGTACTCAAGAAAACACAACACACAATATTCAACATGGCGGCGGTCGTGTTGAAGAAGGGGATTCTTATTTTACACCACCATTGGAATTTTCTTTGGAATGGGAAGAGATTACGATAAATAGCAAGGTTTGTTTGATTAAATCAGAAACAAAGTGTATTTGTAAGTTATAAAGATGTCTGCCAGATAAGGTGGCGAGATAATGAATTCATTTTCATATAAGGGTATAATTATTAGGAAAATAAAAACGGCCGGCCAGGAGACGAGAAAATATGTTCGAGATACTTCTGGCATAATTCTTTATTCATCGGTTACAGCAGTTATAAAAGAATGTATTGTCAGAGATTGAGAGACCAAATAATGGCGGCAGACAGGGAAAAGGACAGATGGCCTCTTAGGAACACAAAGTAGAAAATATAATTCATGTTTATTAAGACTCTTTCGACAGTTAACTTCAATGTTATAAATTTAGAGCAGCCGAACTAGAGGGAAAGGAGGTGGAGAAGGTGAAGAAGGTGTGGGGGTGGTGAGATGTATGATGAAAATTGTATATTAATTAGCTTTTGTTTCAAAGGAAAACAAAGATCATTTTATACCATGCAAGAGTGATTAATTCTTAACAAAAATAGTTTATGGTATTTCTGTTATTATAAATACAGAAATCAAGACGCAGATTTTGTTATATGCTTGATATAAATATTGGTTTCATTGTAAAAATAATAATATTTCTTTAAAAAAAAATATCCAGATATAACACATGACTAGTCCGGGTCGCTCTTGCTCCGACAGGTTGAGGGTACAGGTTAGACAGCTTGTCTGGCTGCTGTTTCCGACTGTTAGTACAGGAGCCCTAACTCTTATGTAATGCTAAGAACGGTTGCTCCATCAACAGTTGTATAATATCGTGGGTAACTGTACGTGCCATGTCGCGCATGGAAAGGGGCCCTACAGTTATCCCCGGTGGGCTTTCATGAGGTCACAAGCCCCATGGACCAAGTCATGAATAATTGACTGGATGTGTGAGCTTATTGGCACCAAATAAGCACCCACTTTGTCCTCCCAATTTTATCTTAAAATGATCCCCTAAAATTTCACCCTAATTCTTAGTAGCCCCTTACGTCTACAGTGGCAACTTGCATTGTTTGGGGTGAACTCAGTTAAAAAATAAAAAAAAATAAAAAGATATTGAGATATCACAAAAAGATATCCAGATATCACAAAAAGATATCCAGATATCACAGAAAGATATCCAGATATCACAGAAAGATATCCAGATATCACAAAAAGATATTGAGATATCACAAAAAGATATCCAGATTTATTTATATAGAGAAATGGAAGACTAGCAGGCATACCCAGCGTTGCCGAGTTTCTTATTTATTTCAAGATGTACATTTTTTTATTTTACGATGAAACATTCGAGTTTAAAATAGTAGATATGTCTAAAACCAATTCTTGGTTTTTGCATATGGAGCAACGATCTGACATGAATAAAAATGCATCCCTACTTTCGTGATGAAAGCATTTTTATTTTTGTATATGTATATGTTTTGTCTGTATATATGTGTGTATGTGTATATGTGTATATGTATGTATGTGTATACGTTTTGTCGGTGAATATGTGTATATGTTTATATGTTTTATGTGTATATGTTTGTAAGTGTATATATTTGTATGTGTATATGTTTTGTATGTGTATATGTTTTGTATGTGTATATGTTATGCATGTGCATACGTTTTGTATGTGTATGTGTTTGTATGCATATATGTTTGTATGCGTATATGTTCGCATGCGTATATGTTTTTATGAATTCAGGATAAAATCATTGTAAATTTAATCAAAGTTATTACTGTTTTTAAATTAACATTCCATTTATTCCATTTATTTCTGTGTAGTTTAGATGGTATACGTATACTTTTAATACTACTAAGCTCTACTAACGTCTTGACCACTGTTCAAGTAAATACTGAATATATATATATATATATATATACATGATATATTATATTATTTTATATCATAATATAAGTCTCTATACATGAAATAGTAAATTATATATATATATATATATATATATATATATGATAATTTTTATTTACACAGACATGTACAAAATCTGCGACACTGGCATGTCGATGTTATCGATCAACAGTTATGATAAACTGAGATCTCATCAGGCAGAGTTAGAATCCGATCTTAACCTCAGATCATATTTGGAGAGAACCATGTCTGTGTAAATAAAAATTATCATATATAAAGCTCTATTTGATATTGAGCACTTTTTATAAACCCGGTTGAAATTCTTTGGATTACTACCCTGTGGATGTTTTTACCTGGATTATTACCATTATTATTATTATATATATATATATATATATATATATATATATATATATATATATATATATATATATATATATATATATATATATTTAACATAGTTTACCCCAAACAAGACAGGCCGCCATTGTAGACGTAAGGGGCTACTGAGAAAAAAGGGTTACGGTTGGGGGGGGGGCAACCTAATTTAGGAGCTGCGCAGCGAGATCTCTGTTTACATTAGTTTTAAATTTCTGCATGTCAGTAACGTCAATAAAGCAGGGAGCAGGGATAGAGTTCCAGAGTCCAGCAGCACGAGGAAAGAAGCTTTTGGAGTGGAAAGCTCTTCGGCATCTGGGGACCTCCACAGTGTATGGATGGGATTTGGCAGATTGTCGGGTTGATCTAGTGAATTTACATTGTGGGGGTACCAGAGCAGCAAGCTCATCAGAGCGCACTCCATTGAAGTACTTGTAAAACAGGCACAAGGAAGCAACATTGCGGCGATGGGACAGGGGCTACATATATATAGTAAGTTATGAAAATACATATATGGCAATTAAGTTACATAGAGGCTTCTGCGTTTCATCCCCGTAAGGAATCGTCAGGCTAAAATGTATTTTAACCTGACGATTCCTTACGGGGATGAAACGCAGAAGCCTCTATGTAACTTAATTGCCATAAATATATTTTCATAACTTACTACCTAGCTCTACTCACGTATCGAGAACTGTTGAAGTAAATACAGAAAATTGATACATAAAAGATTATATTTCCTTATAACATTTTATGTGGATACATGAAATAATAATAATTATATATATATATATATATATATATTGATGCACGTTTCATTGAATACCACAGAATTTTCGTGTTTGTAATTTTTTTAATAATGAATAAATAAAATGATGTAACTAAACAAAATTAAAAATACACAAATACAAAAATAAACAATAGACTCACACCCCTTTTCTTTTTCTTTCTTTCTCCCTCTTCTCATGCCAAAACTTTCGAGAAAATTATGAAAAGCACAAAAAAAAACGGACAACAGCAAGACTCTTATGAGAAAGAAACAAACCCTACTCCTGATCAATGATCAAGGTGATCGAAAGCGCTAGAGATGAATGAAATAAGAACCCTTGGAGCCATATTATACCAACTACCACTGGAGACCCGAAAGCTTGCTCGCCACATCGAGAACATTGCTAAAAAAATTAAAACATGCAAAAAGTCTGTGGCATCCAATGAAACGTGCATCAATAATGACCTGCTGCCTAAATATATATATATATATTGTTAGAGAAAAGGATTCACTGAAAAAAACTTTTAAACATGACCTGTCAACCCACTTTCTGTGTGGGCTTAAAGATTAAAGATATATATATATACATGAATTTTAAGTAAATAATATTAAATATTTTAACCTACATACGCCAGCGTTTCAAGCTTTCACTCCTATCAGTGTACGGATTATAATCTTAGACAGTCGCATGGTTTGAACCCCTGCCACAGAATCAACCTAGACTCCACAAGCAAGCGCCATAACCATTAGGCCACAAGACATTACCACATTCAAGAATGGAATTTAAGAATTTAAGTTCTATTTATGCAAAGGGCGGCGTATCTAGAAAGACTGACTAAAGATTCTACGAACGTTGTCGGAATATGCCTTATAGCTACGTGTCAGTCTATTTTTAACTTCCCCAAACAGGGCTCAACTTATATATATATATATATATATATATATATATATATATATATATATATATATATATATATATATATATATATATATATATATATATAGTAATCCAGGTAAAGTAAAATAAACATCCGTAGGATAAAAATCCAAAGAATTTCGGTCGGTCTTATAAAGAGTGCTCAATATCAAATAGAGCTTTTATATATAATTATTTTTTTTATTTATACAGACATGTACATCATCCATGACACTGGCATGTCGATATTACCGATCAACAGCTGTTAGAAACTGAGGAAAGGACCAGATTTTCTTTTTCTGCCTGATGATCGATAACAATTTATATATATATATATATATATATATATATATATATATATATATATATATATATATATATAGGTTACTCTGTAGCAGAAATCGAATAGGGTATAGCCGGCAAATAAGATAACTGGAGAAATATAAGGGATGGTTTTAGGAACCAATAAACAGCTCGCGTCTAATATGAACGCTACTTAAATGTTGGATGTAGATAGAGAGGTATAAGGCTATAAATTGAATACACTCTAATATGGACATGTACGTGCACTCGCCGTATTGAAATTATTAAGGTAGGAGTAGGATGGGATGCCTTTACTAATTACTCGAGGTAACTCCTAATTACGACTGTAAAGATCAATTGGAAAAAATTAATTTGTAAATTTTAAACTGAGAATAATATATAAACGCCCTCCACCAAAATATTTCTGGAGGTACCTGCTCTAACAATAGAGAGGGGGATATTCTCCACCAGTTCGTAAATCTAGGCTTGAGACATAAAGTCGGATAAAACAGTAAGCAATTTAATAGTATCTATGAATACGTAATAGTAGAATGATTTAGAGTGTTTGAGGTCCAGTCGTGTAAGTAGGGCTGGGGGTTTGGGTCATTATTCCAAACTATTTTTCCAACACATGCACTTCCTAGATATTCTCACTAAAAAGTCATTTCCCCAATAGTAATAAAGGCAACAATAGTTGACCTCACATTAAAGAACATGTGTAAGTTATTTTACATAGCTCATCTACCATAAAATTGAAAATAAGACCACAACATAAATAGAAAAATTAATGTGATGCGATAATTATGAATACAGAAAATAAATACTTATCTACAGGTAATATTCTTCTTCTTTTGTGTGAATCAGATGATTCTGGTGTTGGCATTAGTTTCCTCGATGTTTTTCTAGTTAGAAATCTTTCTGGAAAGACATCGGGTACTTACAGGAAGGACCCCAAGAAGGTTGCCAACATCCCTAAGTGAAAGTGAAAGTGGTACTGTGGAACCGACTGGATTCGAACTTGAAACACCCAGGTCTTCAGTCCGTGTCGATATCCACTTTACCACCGTCACCTCTCACAGGTCATATTGATTATAGCAAAATCAACCGCGAAGCTTAGATATTCAGAATAACCTCGGGAACCAAAACGTAATATGCAAAATAAAAATTCTTATATGGCTGTCATAAATGTTTCAGGGCAATTTGTTGAAATTTTTGATATGGGGAAATAATGGCGTATATTTTCAAGATGGGGCTGTTCCTCTTTAACCATTAATCCTCTTCTGGTTGCCATTTGTTATGACTAGAAGTTTGATTAGTTTTTGTAAGAAATAAAATAAATATTCTTTATAGAAAATATTCAACCCACGTTTAAACATTACCAATTAGTAAGTAACGGCATTCGACAGGGAAAATATCTAAAATATTTTTGTTTAAATATCATAACTTTAGCTGACATTCGTAAATTTAGTATCTTGATATTTTAAATTTATACCTAATTGGGAATAGAGTAAATCATATAAGGAATTAAAAAAAAATGTACTTTATTTTAAATAGGAACTATTATAGTATTTTAACCAACTTATCAAGGTAGAAGCGTTCACGTCGCGATTCCTGTCAAGTAATACTTACTATTACTTGCAAATTCTACCAACCACTTTGAAGCCAGCCAAAAGACGAGCAAAAAAGACAAGCGATGTCCATAAGCTCAACAAATGTCAGTAAATTATCAATCCGAAGTATAAAGAAAGGCCAGTGCCTGCCTCCAAAACCAGCATTGACCATCATATCCTTAAACATTGAAGGACTATCTCCAACCAAAGAAGAACTTATTGCAAAACTCTGCAGAGTTTATCAGTGTGATATTCTCTGCTTACAAGAAACCCACTGTGGACCTAAACATCCCCGCCCTCATGTGGATGGAATGACCGCCGTAACAGAAAAACCACATGAGAAAAATGGAAGCATCATACTAGCCAAAAATGGGACAATCATCGAATCAACAGCAAAGATCGATCAAAATAACATCGAAGTCTTAACAGCTGAGCTCAGAGGAATCAACATCACCTCAGTATATAAACCACCTCACACACCACTTGTGATGTTAGATATGCCATCACCATATGGTAAACCAAAGATTGTGATTGGCGACTTCAACAGCCATAGCACCGAATGGGGATATGCTAAAAATAATGCGGATAGAGATGCAGTGGAAGCATGGAGTGAAACTAACCAGCTTAATCTGATCCACGATGCAAAGCAACCAAAGTCCTTCAACAGCAGACGATGGAAAGCAGTGTATAATCCCGATATTACGTTTGTCAGCCAGAATATCAGCGGATTGAGCAAAAAGCTGGTGCTTGAGCCACTGCCCAAAACACAACACCGTCCTATTGGCATCACAGTCAATGCTGAAATCACCCAAGCCATAGTTCCATTTTGGAGAAGATTCAATTTTGAGAAAGCGAACTGGCTTTTAAAGAAGATCTTGAAAAGAAGGTTGCCCATCTCCCAGCAGACCACAAAAACCTATGACAGCTTTACCAGTTTTGTGCGCCAAGCAGCCAGGAAGAACATCCCAATACATACCTGGACTCGATAACGAAAGCAGCAAATTATATGAGCAATACCAACCGCTCTATGAATCTGTCCCCTTTGCTGAAAGTACCATTGAAGTAGACGAGAGATTCATGACCTCTCTATCAGAAAGCCGACAACAAAATGGCAAAATCTGTTGGAGAAAACTGATATGACGAAGAACAGTAAAAGGGCATGGAGTCTAATCCGGAAAATCAGCAACAAGCTATCGTCTCCAATGCAACAGCAGTGCCCATCACTGCCAACCAAGTTGCACATCAGTTGTTACTCAATAGGAAGTGCACTACCAAACAGCAAAGACCAAACATAAACGGACTTCAATATTCCCAGATCACTGGAATGACTGAACCGTTTTTTTACTTAAAGAGCTCGATATCAGCAGCAGTTCCCTTAAGGCTGGTAAAGATTATATTTTCACAGAGGAGATCAGGCCCATTTAAAACGAAAATGGATCATTGAGTTGATGTTAACAAAAAGGAGACCAAAGATCTGGAAAAAACCCAAAATCATTGCTCTTCTCAAACCTGGCAAAGATCCAGCACATGAAAAGAGTTTCCACCCGATCTCCCTGCTATGCCACTTGTTTCAGCTGTTTGAGCGCCAATCCTCAACAGGTTGGCCTCAGTTGCTGAACCAGCCATCATCGCGAACAAGCAGGATGTTGGCCTAGCAAATCCACAACAAGCCAGCTCCTAAGTCTCACTCAGCACATCGAAGATGGGTTTCAGAAAGGATTGGTAACAGGAGCCGTCTTTGTTGATCTGTCTGCTGCATATGACACTATAAACCATCGCCTCCTCCTGAAAAAGATCTTGGAGCTGACAGAAGACCTGACACTCACAGACCTAATCGAAGCCATCTTAAAAGACAGGTGCGTTTATATTACCCAAAACAACAAACAAAGTCGGTGGCGCCAACAAAAAAATGGCTTACCTCAAGGTAGTGTGCTGGCTTCATTACTGTACAACATCTATACTATTGACTAACCAATGACCCAGAACACCGAGCAGTTCATCTATGCTGACGACCTTTTCGTAACCTCTCAAGAGAGTATGTTTGAATCAGTAGAAACAAACCTCAACTCAGCCTTAGGTGAGTTACTCCTCTACTACGAGAGTAACCACCTGCATGCAAACCCTGCAAAAACTCAAGTGCGCTCGTTTCATCTCCGGAACTGAGAGGCCAACCGACCCATAAACATCATGTGGTCTGGTGTACAACTTGAGAATCACAACCAACCCTGTCTACCTTGGCGTAACCCTGGACCGCACTCTCTCATTCAGGAAACATGTAAAGAAGACAAAAATGAAAGTCAGCAACCGGAACAACATCCTACGCAAACTGATCAACTCCAAGTGGGGAGCCACAGCACACACACTGATATACTGCTTTAGCCTTGTGCTATTCCTTTACAGAGTATGTTTGTCCTGTTTGGGAAAGATCAACGCATGCCAAAAACCTAGACTCAGCATTGAACAACACCTGTCGCTTCATCACTGGCTGCTTGAAGCCCACCAATCTAAACAACCTGCATCTTCTTACTGGCATTGCCCCTTCAGATGTGAGATGGGAAGTTGGCAGCCGAGTAGAGATCACAAAGGCTATCAGTGATGAACGCCATCTCCTTCATGGACGTGAACTAATTTGCCGCCTCGATTACTCTTTTAATTTTGGATTACCGTTTACTACCTGGATTTTAAAACTTTTTTTGACCTGGATATATTGTAAATGTTGAACATCAGAACAGTCCGTACCTTGTTGGGGTATTTTAACGTAACAGTGTTTTTGGTCGATATATTTTATCTTTTGTATATTTTCAAAGCTGAATTTGTTTTTTACTTGCAGTAATGTCATTGCGGTAATAGTCCTCTGAGGAGAAAATTTTCTTTGAAAATTCATGGTTTAAGGACTCAATATCACTCCTTGCTCTTGAACTTTGATATGTAATAAAGTCTGATTCATTTCTTATTTTATTCTGTCATTTAATCCATTATATATATATATATATATATATATATATATATATATATATATATATATATATTAGATTTAATGCGAGATACTATAAAATTATTTCTACAATCAGACACATCATGAAAGTCACAGACCGGAAACTGTAGACGAGTTTTGCCCTTCTTTGGACTTATCAGTTGGACACATCTCCGAACTCAGGATCCGAAACTGATGTCATTTGCATGTGAGCTGAGTATTCTGCCACCTGAGTCATCACACCACTTACAAAAAAGTCAATTAACAAACACAAATAATACAAACAGCCGACTGTGAAATGTACCTACTCTTTTCAACAAAGGGTGTAGTAATCCTGTTGGATAATGGCCTTATGGGAATGGACGTATCTGTTGGAAATCGTTAGTTTGACTTGCGCAAATTAACGCATGGTGGACCCGGCAGTCGAGTGCAGAATAGGGCCTGTTCTCACAGTCGGAAATCACAGACGCGACAAGGTCACCGTGTGACGAGATCCCAGATCAAGGGTCAATGTGCACCTGCGAGAGGTTCTGTGACGTCACGGGCCCTTGCGTGGGAAACAGAGGGATCCGTGACGTCACTCGTTCTTCGTGAGAAGCGAGTTTTAGTCAGTCTGGGTTTTGGAGGTGAACCGATGAGACGTGATTGTTACCATGTAAACTACAACAGATAAGGGAAATATTTCCCTAAGAAAATACTGGCGAGAGATATCCTTCCCCCCCCCCATGAATAGGTTAAGGAAATAATTGTTAAGTAACTACGATAAAGCAGTAATATGCTCTCTCTTTCTCTCTCTCTCTCTCGACGTAGTGAATATCTCCCAGTTGATTAAATAACTAACGCTTGTAATAAAAAGAATTGAAAGTTAAGAGGATTGTTTGTCTTCGGAGTCCGTCATGAAATTTGTTGTAGCGGCGATGTTCGGCAGAAGAAAGAAGAAAGAATTTAACCACTAGACGACACGCCCCTCCACGCGACGAGGAAAGAAGAGAGGATACGAGAAATTTAAAGGTATGCAAACAATATATGAACTATGTGATTTATGATGTTTTAAAAATGACGAGTATTAAATGTGAACTGCCACGGCCCTTTCAGGGACGAGTATACGAAACGAGTACCGCCGCGGCCCAAGAGTGGGGCTATGCAAACATTCAACTACAAAGAATTTAGGCTGATGTCTCACAAGCAGGATTTTACACTCGCCATCAAAGAAGAGAACTCAGCGAGCAAATTAATATTAAATTTAATGTGAGATACTATATAATTATTTCCTTTACGTTACAATCTCTCTCTCTCTTTCTCTCTCTCTCTCTCTCTCTCTCTCTCTCTATATATATATATATATATATATATATATATTGTAACGTATACATCCCCCCCTCCCGTGACTAACTCAACCTTATCAACAAGTGTACTAACCCTTTTCTTTTTAAACCATAAAACCTCAATTCTTGTAATGTTAACCTTCACTCATGTGAAAAGATATCAAACTCCTTCTTTTTCGTACATGACGGTTGATAAATTTTAACTTTAGGACTAACAATATTTTATCAACCAGCATTTAAAATTTCTAATGTAGAGTTTTTTTCATTGGTGTTGAGTTTTTAAACGAAACATGATGATCCTAACTCTACTGGCTTCAATCCAAGATGGCGGTTTGAGAATCGGCTCAAGTTTGTGTCAATTGTATAGTTTCAGTCTTCCCTTTGATTCCAATTTCTCCCAGTCTTTTTTCCAGGTTTTTCGAGAGTGTTCCTAGTGTTCCTATGATTATTGGTATGATATTGACTTTCTTCATATTCCATATTTTTTCAATTTCCTGACAAGTTCCGTGTATTTGCTTAATTTTTCTGTTTCCTTGGCCTTCACACTGTAAACTGCTGGGACGCCAAAATCTACAGTTTTGCAGAATTTTTCCTTCTTGTTAACTATTCTGACATACGGTCTCCTTGCTTGGATTATTATTATTATTATTATTATTATTATTATTATTATTATTATTATTATTATCACAAGGAATTTTCACAAAAATCATTATCAGTGATTGCTCATTGATAATAACTAATGATATTCCCTGAAGTCTGAGTAACAGCATGTTTCCCCAGATTTCCAACATTCTCCACCTCTTTAGATAACCAATGCAAATCATTTTGTATTATTGCAACAGTTATTTACCATTTATTTCTTGTTGGTAACGACCGTTGGTCTTCTCTGGAATGTGAGTGACAATAGGCCTCCCCAAGGTTCTAGTACATTCCACAGCTTTCCAGTAGATTTCTGATTGGTGCTTTCCACCCACCTTGACCCTTCACGACTAACTTTCAGTAGTAGCAGCCGAGACTAGTGGTTCCACCACATGTGTGTATGTGTTTCGTTTTTTTTCCCTTAGGGATGGGAGGGGGGGTCAATTTATAGGATCTATGGCAGTTCTTCTTCTTCTTCTTCTTCTTCTTATTATTATTATTATTATTATTATTATTATTATTATTATTATTATTATTATTATTCAAATTTTAAATGAGATTATTGATTAAAATAAAGAGACACCCTAAGAACAAAATAAATAAATATCCATAAGATACATTAACTGCGAGTGACAGTGTGGTTCTAAAAATGGCGTTTTTATGTGTTATAATCAGGAATGAGAGTAGGTCTTAAAAACTAGATAGCGGATGTGTCTGCTTCTGGCAGCAGACTATGGCCGCAAAGGTCTACACACTAACTGAGTCTCCCAACAAAGTTAGCGATTCATCACGTGTCATGCTAGCCTTGTCTCTCTCGACTTCTTTTCTTCTAACTTCACATAATAAATCAAAATGTAAATGTCACTTGTATGGGAACAGCCATTTTTTTTTCTATCTCAACTCCCAACTCGATATGATCTTACTTTGCAAACATCAATATCTTTTCTTTAAACGTACTGATCTTC
>OY744517.1:203671991-203679491 GCA_963556195.1 Sepiola atlantica
TTGGTATACGCCCCCGTTTAATCTGCTAGTTAAATACAAAATTTAACACATGTTTCATAATCTTTTAAGTAGGCATTTTCCGGTAAATAACCCTCTACATAAAATATTTAATAAAAATATTGCAAACCTTAGTTATAGCTGCACAAATAACTTAGAAAAAATAATTAAGATAATATTAGACAGATGTTAAACCGTAATAACAATGCAGAACTTATCATGCACAAGATAACAATGACAGTAATGAGTGTAACTGTAGAGATAAAAATGCATGCCCGCTACAAGGAAAATGTTTAACTAAAAGTATAGTTAATTTGGGAATCGCGTCCTCAGAAAATAATCTTAGTTTAAAAATGTTTGCATAGGGGGTACATGTAAGGATTTTAAGGTTAGATATAGAAACCATAAAATATCGTTCAATATCCCAGGTAAGAGCGGGGGTACCTCACTGTCCAAACACATATCGTCTCTTAAGGAAAATAATATACAATGTGTACTGAGATGGGGCGTCTTGAAGAAAGCTTCAACCCCGATGCTACACAACCTCACCTGTTTTTTGTCTTAATGAAAAACTGCCTATTATTACGTTCCCG
The DNA here is from genome assembly GCA_963556195.1 of Sepiola atlantica. Classification (NCBI taxonomy): domain Eukaryota; kingdom Metazoa; phylum Mollusca; class Cephalopoda; order Sepiida; family Sepiolidae; genus Sepiola; species Sepiola atlantica. The sequence goes on from OY744517.1 coordinate 203,672,582, forward strand.
GATAAAAATAAACTACTGAATCAAAGGGATGAAATAGGTATTAACTGTAGGCATTTCAAACAGTTCACTCTGGATAAATATGGTAATAATCTTGTGAATTCATCATAACAATCTATAAGGAAACTAACATCTCCAACTAAGTATACATCTAATTTTACTTAGATTTCTAAATAGGGGTAGTTGATTTAAGCTAATTAATAAATGGGTAATTTGATTTCATAAACAACAAAAAAGGGTGGGGTGTCGACTATGAAATTTAGTAATTCAATAAGACTAGGTTATATCTAGTAATTAACTATTAATGAACAAAGATGTTAATAATATCTGTCTTGTTTTCATTAATTTAGTACGCGAAAGATTTTTTAAAGTTTAGATTTCAAATTCTAACGCTGTCTTGCACATCTGCAGAATCATTATATAGTCACATGTAAGTGAAATTTTTTTTTTAGTAGTATTAGATTTTATTATTTCTTAGACTAGGAGGTTCTGAAGTTTTTCAATTCTTCTTCTTAGTATAAGATTGATAGGTTTAGTAAATACAGATTACATCTTCTAATTGACAGGTTTAGGTATGGAGTTGTCTATTAGGCCCCGATCGAATTTTCAACAAAATAGATAACTTCATAAGTTTTTCCTTGGACTTGATTGTTATCTTAGTGGTGTATTATTTTTCATTAATTATATTCTTGCTAATTTGCATAAGTGGGCTAACACGGTGGGATTAATTTAAATACCATATTGGTTTACTGAGCTATTATTTGATAAATTCATGATTATATAATTTTATAATTTATAGTTTTGAAAAGACCTAATTTCTTAATTTTATAAATACTGAGTATGAAAATAGTAAATTAAATTCAGAATAGTTTTTTTTATAACTTTCTTTTTTTTCTTCTGTTGCGTGACCGTCTTGTCGTTTCCAACTAGACGCGACCGTAACAAAAGTAAAATTAAAGAAAGATTATATTTTAGAAATAGGACGACACTTAGTGTTAGATATTAGGCCGTCCATGCAGAAAACCCCACTTAGTTAGGATAGTGACAGAGCACCTGGTCGACAATAATTTGCTCGACGAGACTGTGCTAGAAGCCTTATTGGAAGACTCACCCAAACTTTCCCAGGCTCAGATTGAACTTGAGAAATTAAAAATCGAGGTGAATCTGTGTTAAAGGGAAATGCAGATGGAAATAAAGAAGGGGAAGATTGAGCAAGAAACAAGAATTAGAAAATTAGAGAAGAGAAGGGAAAGGAGGGACGAATTCGACCTAACTAAGAAGGTTTGACTTGTACTCGCGTTCAACGAGGCGGATGTAGACAAATATTTCCAGCATTTTTATAAAATTGCTGTAAATTTAAAATGGTCTGTAGAGTCGTGGTTGATGCTTCTACAAACAGCGCTGAAGGGAAGAGCACAGAAGGTGTATGCATTTCTTTCGATCACCGACTACACCGATTATAACATTATAAAATCAGCCATCCTCAGAAGTTATTAAATGGTACCCGAAGCGTATCGACAGAGGTTTAGGTCGTATCAGAAGGAGGAAAAACAGACGTATGTAGAATTCTTTCACCAAAAGGAGACCTACTTCAATAGATGGAGCTCCTCTAAAGATGTAGAATAGGACTACGATACACCTCCGGCAGATGATCTTGATAGAGGAATATGCTCTAACGCACACGTAAGGCTAAAATAAGCCCATTAACCCGTTCGAGCAGGAAAGTTACATGCACCCCCAAACGACAGCAAATGCTGATCCAAACCCAACATATACCAACCTCCCGGCCTAAGAGTAAGTAGTAGTAAAGCTCATTCTCCCACCACCTACCGACAGATGGAAACCCATAACGTATCACTATTGCAGAAAGGTAGGACACATCGACATAAATAGTTTAGCGAGAAAAAGCGCCGAACTTAGGAATACATTGCCTAGTAAGCCACAAGGCTTTGTCTCTTTGCATAAACTTCCCACGAAAGAAGACACGAATAGCATCAGAATAGAATACCAACCATTTATATCGACCGGTCTGGTATATCCAGTAGACGACCCCACAAATAAACAGGAGATGAAAATTCTATGAGACACCGGGGCCACCCAGTCCCTGATTTTAGAAAAGGATATGCCGTGTGGACCGAAAATAGCCATGGGTGAATCCGTTATAATTCACGAATTGGCAGTAGAGCCATCAGCATCCTACTCCAGCGAATATCTCTTGATTTGTACAGTACGCGGCTCAGTACATATTTGTAGGGTCGTCTACTGGATATACCAGACCGGTCGATGGGAGATAAAAATTCTATGAGACACCGGGGCCACCAAGTCCCTGATTTTAGACAAGGATATGCAGTGTGGACCGAGAACATCCGTCATAATTCACGGAATTGGCAGTAGAGCCATCAGCATCCCACTCCATCAAATATCTCTTGATTTGTACAGTACGCGACTCAGTAGAGTTAGGAGTTGTTACTAGCTTGTCCATGAAAGGCTATTCGGAAATGATTTGGCCGGCGGAAAGGTCGTGCCACAATCAAGAGAAATAACAGAGCCAAGCGTCTCGGAAAACACTGAAATGATGGAGGAGAAACACACCGGAATATTTCTCTCAAGTGTAGTGCCCTATGTGTAGACCACGAGAGAGTCGCAGAGGAAAGTGCAGAGATAATTTGAGGGGAATGAGATAATCGACCTTTATCAATCATTCACGAATCTCGAGGTAGACTTAGATTCTTCGTATGAAGAAATACATAAGAATAGCAGTGATAGACCCATCACTGGTACTTCCACTCTGCTGAAGTCAATCACGAGTGAACTGTGGAATGGCGATAACTTGTTACCTATCATGACGTTACAGGGTCATGAAGATGACATTCGTTGCCTTGCAGTCATTAACAGTAGTAACTCTATTGTAACAGCCTCCCATGATAAAATAATATGTCTCTGGGAAAAGTCAGAAGAAATTGTCATTCCGGGAGAAGAAAGAGAAACGGAATGTGAGGAGGAATCGGACAGAGTAGCGGAAGAAATAGAACTCCAAATTCCTAGAGAAGATTCCAAAGGAGTTGAGCATGTGACATTGGACACAGAACAATCTATTGACAGACTAATGGAAGCTCTTATCGCTTGTGAAGACGAATTTGAAATATCAGTAGAAGAAGGAACCGAAGATGCTGTTTCAGATCCTTTAATGAAAGCGTATAATGTCAATAAGTCTGAAAAACTTGCCCGGGAGATCTCCAACAGATTTCGAATGAGCGAAATCGAAGGGATATTGTTTGGTCTTCTTTATAACCAAGCCACTATTTTGTTGAAATCGTTGCAGCCTTTCATTGAATCAAAATCGAACACGGTCTATAGTAGTTTCAAAGTCGGAGATATACTGCTGCTGATCTTATTACCTTCATCAACCCGCCCACTTAGAACCCGATTCCATGACCCTGATTTAATTTTCCAATTTTGCCGAAAAAGTATCGCTTACGACCCTTTTTTGTTGTTTTGGTGGGGAGATGTGACGTAATCCCCAAATTAGATTTTTAATTTTAATATATAGCCAGTAGACAATTTAAAATATCGAGCGAAGATGTATCCTTTTTTTTTCCTTTTAAAATATTATTTTTGTCTCATAGCTTGAGAGATAGTATCGCTGAACGGGCGTATATATGTATTGTTTCCTTTCAAAACTTTATGTGTTCGTCAGCTTCGGAGATAAAAAAAAGATAAATATAGAATGGAGGGGGAGACACACACTCTCCCCCCTCCATTCTATATTTATCTTTTTTCCGTGGGCCTGGCTGTCCCCTTTCCACTTTTGAGTCTAGAATGTGACCGTTGAGAAAAAATGGATCAGTAATCTCGCCATCTATGTGTAGGTCCCTTATCCTCCGCAACCTGTACTCCTCTAACCCATCTCTACATTCCGCCCAATACCAACTGCTGAACGAAAAAAAAAAGAAAAAAGAGGAAGAAAAAAGGCCGGCACGGCTAAAGACAATCTACCCTCAGGTTTGGGTGTAGAGGAAACGAAATTAGTCGCTCCAGACCATGACAGAAGAAACGCGACAACCAAAAAGAAAAAGAAACTTCGAAGAAGCATTTGCGCAAAGTCCCTACACTTTGGAAACCGTTAAATTATCTGATACTGATATGGACGCCAACAAAGGAAATGTCTTGAATACATCTCCCTGAATTGCCAAAGGGATCTTAAAAGAAGCAGAGAAGAATTACTTGGACTCTTTCATCGCGGCCACACTGTTTATATATGTCGAAGATTCAAACATTTTATTCTGTAGCGAAAAGTGACGCTACAAGGTTGACCAACAACGGCAACTGGCAGAAGGAAATGGAAAGTAAAGTCCTTGCCTCTGTAATTGTGGATAGAGGGGGTGTTGCAACAGATTGCTGGTGTTGTGACCTTGGTTTTGTCAACGAAGCCAAGGTCTGGTAATAATTATAGTAATAGGAGCCACACTATTACCTACTGACGGTCTCAAAAGGAAGCCCTAAACAGCCACAAACAGCCTTTTTTATTTAACCAAAAGGTGTCATGTGACGACTATGCAAATTTAGGTGGATAAATAAACAATCCAAACAAGGTAGCTGTTTCCCCATCACTCTGCCAGAAGCCACCGGAAGTTAAGGACAACTTTTCCTGACAATTCTAATGAACTTTGAAGATGTACCAGTAATTTGTAAGTCAGTCCCTTTCTTTCTCTCAAGCTGAGGTTTGTTTTGTATTATATATATCTCTTCGCTCGGTCTAGTTAAGTATTTGTTAAAACTCCATCCTATACTATTTTTGTTTTGTTTTTATACTTACTTATATATTTTATAAAAATAAATTTTGTCATTTTAATCTCTTAACTTGTGTTGGCTTCCGTTCTTTCACGAAGTGTTTGTCGTCTGTTTCTTCATCTTTACAGGCGTCGTGAGAAAGAGTTCCCACTCCCCTTTCGTTCTGTGTGCACGCATATTTGAATCCGAGGAACAAAATATTTTCCTTCTTATTTTTTTTCTTTTGTTGCGTGACCGTCTTGTCGGGAACCACAAGACGCGACTGTAACAGTTTACACCCGCTCGGCGATACTATCTCTCAAGCTATGAGACAAAAATAATATTTTAAAGAAAAAAAGGATACATCTTCGCTCGATATTTTAAATTGTCTACTGGCTATATATTACTTTAGAGTCCTGAAAGAGACGTGTAAGCGTCGAAACGTTGGTTGATCTGCGTAGACGGTTTCTAATGGTTATTTAATTATATATATATATATATATATATATATATATATATATATATATATATATATATATATATATATTTCATTTAATTCTTCTTTTTTTACTCCCCGTTTTTCCCATTTTAACGTCTCCCTGCGCGCGTTTTAGTATTCTTTCCTTTTTCAAATAGAAAAACGCGTGCCAATGACGTCTCTTTGTGTGTTCTTCTTTTTCCTATGTTTTTACCATTATCGAATAAATCTAAAATCTTCACTTTTTTTGAAGACGTTCGTTAATCCGAACAAAATCGGTAAAATCTCTCGTTTTTTTATGATTTTTTTCCTGTATTTAAATTTGTTTTATCCGTTCGTCTTTTCCAGAGTTAGTTGAGATCAATATGATTTGAACATTATTCCAAGAACTCAAAACCAACTACCATTCGGCGTACGATCGTTTCCAAGACTTTTTGGAAATATTTTATTGTTCATTTTTTTTACACCTTTTATGAATATATATATAATAGAATTAACGATAAGTGAAGTATCGTAAAGTGATCTATCGTAAAGCTCGATACGTTGAGTAGAGCAATCAATTTTAAAGAAGGAAAGATGAAGATAAAAAATTGCATAAAATTACATAAATTTACATAAAATTGATACAAATTTTATCACATCGAAAGTTCAGATGCAAGGAGTTACACTAATCCTTAAACGTATTTTTCGTTAATATATATATTTTTTATTAATTGTGATGTCTATAGTCCAGCGTTTTACCATTGGACTACGACGCCCTGCCTAGAAATATGAACGATTTTGATCAGCTAAATATTTAATTTATTTTTATGTAATTGTTTTTATTGGTGATTGAAGCGTTCGTTGTTTTTTTTTTGTTTACTACTATTTCGATTGTTTCACTTCTTACGTGATTAAGACTAATAATGCAATTTCTACATCTTAATCACTTAGGAAGTGAAACAATCGAAATAGTAGTAAGCAGACGATCGTAAGATTCGAACTGTAGACTCCGTAAGCAAGCGTTCTAACCACACGGCAACGAGAAATTATTACGTAAAGAAAGGGAATTAAATTCTATTTATGCCTAAATAATACAGGCACAGACAGTAGACTTATTGAGAGTGTTCAACGAACGTTGTCGGATATATATATATATATATATATATATATATATATATATATATATATATATATATATATATATATATGGGAAATGAAAAAGGAAAAACCAAAAGATGTTTTTTTATGTATTCATCAACGTTTCGTCTTTATTTGTAAGACTTCCTCAGGATGATAATTTTAGGAAAAATGTAAAGTGCACTGAGAGAGTTTTTTTTTTCTGTCCCTTTTGTGTTCGCTCAATCTTTTTTTCGATTCACGTTGTGTTTCTCCCAAATAAATTTGATGGCGGTTGTTGCATGGGACAGTATAAAAGATTGAGTGAACACAAAAGGGACATAAAAAACAATAACTCTCTCAGTGCACTGTTCTCCCATGCATTAGAGTACGATCATGCTTTCAAATTTGAACAGGCCAAAATCACCAAATACATCTACAACAAAGCTCGGCGTAGACTACTGGAAACCGCACTAATCACAGCCTCCAACACCATCAGACAACGAAATGTCTTCTATAATCTATCCCCCCTAATAAGCAAAATTATCCTGACTGAACAAAAACTGA
>OY744517.1:203681991-203716991 GCA_963556195.1 Sepiola atlantica
TTAAAGGTATATTTTGTTCTTTTTCCAAGTTTTATTAATGTAAGACCATTTATAGATAGGTTTGTTTTTTTTTTTCATTAAATTTTTTAAAATTTGCCTATCATGAATTAGACAAAGAATCACCTGACAATTTTAGCTTGGTTTTGTTTTCATCCTTAAAACATTCAGGAAACACTTCTCGTTAGAATCAGTGGAAAACAGTCTATTTTTGTCTATCATCTACTTCTCTGATAACACAGTTATCTCCGCAGCAAAACACTTTGTCTAGAAGCGTGTGTACGGTGCGCGTCCGAAAGTCCCTTCATTCTGTCTGTTCACATCCAGACATATTCACATTCTTTTTATGATCCTTTGGAACATATGATTTCGTTATTGATTTTCGTATTGATCCGATCAACATGATTAGAATTTCATCCCAGCAACGAGTGAATATATTCAACGGCAGATTCACTTTTTCTTTTTTACATTTCTAAGTAGTTCTTGCTAGGTGGACTACCCGTATCAGGACGGGCTCATCATATTGAGGCACGTTTGGGACCCTTTAATAAGTGCAAAAGATACCCCCTACCCCAAATACTTCAAATACAGGATGAAAAAAATGCCACACATGGAATCGTTAATAAAGTTCACTCCAACTTTATATGGTACAAATAAACTTCACTTTATGTCCGACTTGTCCACCAAGTTTCAATCATGAATGTCCAACCGTCTTTATTTTATCACCGTTAAATGATATAGGGGGCACTTTAGTGGTCGTCTCATCAGTAGAAGGTGTGATCCTAAATGGACTTCACACTCATCGAACCTAAAATAATCCTACCCTCAGATTGTTATCTTTATTTACCTCCTCTCCAGGCGGTTAGGCACAAGGCCAGTTTATCTTACTCCCACAATGTAAGATGTGACCCAAGGTCGGGTCAAGAAAGTGGGGCTTGAAAAGCCAGCGCCCGAGAAGGTGAGCACTCTGGCCATTAAAAATTGCCTGGGCAGCCCCGTCGGAATTCCCCGGTAGGGGCGCCTCAGGCAGTAAGCAATAAACTTACTCCTACCCAAAGAGGGGAGGCAAAGCCTGGGAGGATGCACCTCCTAGAACTGCACAGGACAAACCCACAAACCGGTGGAATCAAGCCCCAAAGGACAAGACGACACCGGTCTATAGGGTGCAGTATCCATCGGAACAGATACTACACTTTCTTTCTAGCCAATTGTTATCTGTAGGGTTATCTCAGCGATAATGTCTACCAACACAATCCCAAGACTATTCCTGAGATGAAGAGAGCCATCACAAACAAAATCAGGGCAGTGCTAAGAGAGGAATGTGTCAAAGTTATGGACATTTTTTTTCATATTGTATCCAGGTGTGCTTACCATTGAAATGACGGAAACTTGGTGAATAAGTCAGGCATAGACTGAAGTTTTGTTTGTACTAAATAGAATTAGATTGCAGAAAGGATTATGAAATTCATTAACGATTTCATGGATAGCATCGGGGAAAGGATTGGCGGCGGCGGCGGTGGGGACACTCTGTGCATACTGTTATGTTGAAAAGTGAAATTCGAATCCCTTCTCTAAAACAAATAATGTAAAAAAAAAAAAACTTAAAAGAAACAAAGATGACTATAACATTGTTATGTTTAATTCTTGGAATGGTTTCTTCAACTTCGTTGTTTTTCTCACAATGTTTTGCTGGGATTGCTCTACAGAAATGCTTTCTGTTGAACTTGTTCAAGAGACGACTATAATGTTGACAAAAGTGTGCAGGTTATCTTGAGGTTCTGAGTTCAATCCCTAGCAAAAGCAGAAAGATGATTTAACAAGTTAACTAAAAGAATGTCACAAAGTTTGAAAAAATGGAATGTGAACTGCATAATAGAGACAATTTTTATATTCGTTTCTATCTAGAGTGCCCCTTTTTGGGGAGCTGGATTTCCCCCACATTTAAAACCGACCTTTTGTCTCACTCTGTCCTCGTGGGGAGGCAAGTAAATAATAGCAATCTCAGTCTGCATATATATGTATATATATATGTATATATATATATGTATATATATATATATATATATATATATATATATATATATATAATAGAAATTGGTAGTTTGCTGTAAGCATTGCTGGGAGTAATAATAAGAGTTTTTAAAAAGGTTTAAGGCAATGCGAAGATCCGGGTTGCTGGAAGCTGTGAAGAACAAAAACAGAACAAAACCGAAATAAGTCGGATATAGATCGAAAGGTTTGTTTATTTTTCTAGACAGCAAGGGTGTTAGTTTGTAATGTCCGGATTGTCAAGAATCAATTTGATATTTCGAGAGATTTTTTTTTTTTTTCTTCTTCCTCTCCTTGTCAAAAATAAATAAAAGAAAAATCCCGGGTACCGAGAAAATGCCAGGAGCGCTGGGGGGTTAAACCGGAAGTGTTCAGAGTAAAGTATTCAGAGGAAAACTAAATAGATTCATTTTATTTATTTATTTATTTTTTTAAATATATATATATATATATACACCCATATATATATGTAATTGTCTGTTGTTTCTATTTATTTAATTTTTATTTTTATTTATATGTTTACTATTATTGTTATTTGTTTTTTTTTTTTTTTTTGTTTTTTTTTTTTTCCGTATATAAAACGTAGTTATTACTTATAGTATATATGTTTGTCAACAGGCTGATTCCGGCATTAGATTTTAAATGTGTTGTAGATAGCTAATTATTTGTTGTCGGTGCAGTATATTAAAATTTAGTTATGCCTGGTTAAGTTTAATCCTTATTTATTGGTTTTAATTTATCTCTTAAATGCCTATTGTTTTAGTTATGGAAAGTTTGCTGGTTAAGGGGAGACAAATCTCTTATTTTTGGTATTCTGTTATTCTGTTAATTGGCTTTGTATGTTGAATTTATTTAACTAAAGTAATGGTCAATTCTTAGTATAACGGATATGATTTGTGCAAATAGTGTTTATTATGGGGGGGGGGTTATTATCTGGGGATGGGTTCGGGGGGGGGGGGTAGGTTATATGATGAAGGTAGAATTTAATTCATGTCTTTGATTCAAAAATGGGCTAAGTTTGGAAATGAGAATAGCTTCCATCAGTCTTAGGTCGCCTAGGTTCCTGGTCGAGGCTAAAATGGAAACTTTTATGTCTTGTTGTGTAGTATTGCATGAGGAAGTATGTTTGAAGAAGGAAGATATATTTGTATTCATGTGTTCTTTTATACGTTGGTGTAATTGTCTTGTAGTATATCCAATATAGGAGTGGTTACAAATAGTGCATGATATATTGTATACACAGTTAGTGCGGTGGCATAGTCCAGTGGTAGGAATGGGACAATTGGCTAGGGAGCATGGTTCTTGGGTGCGTGTAGTGCGTTTTTTGGAAAGGTGTTGGCGTAAGGTGGTGCCGGTGTGGGTGAGTTGAATGTCTAGTTTTTCTTTATGTATTGCACTGCGGATGGCATTAGTGATTCTGTCGTTAAAGAAAGGTAGTTTTAGGAAGCATGTGTTGGAGAGTGTGTTGTGTCTGCGTGGTCTGGTCTTGCTGAGGTGGGTTATTGTGGAAGTGGGGTAGCCGTTGGTGATTAGGGTTTGATGGAAGTCTTTGGTGTGTTTAATTTTATTGGCAGTAGATGAGCATTTATTTTGTATGCGGGTAATTTCATTACGGGCATAGTCTAGTTTGGCTTTAAGGGGCAGGGCAGATTTAAAATGAACAAATAGGTTTTTACAGGCAGGTTTTCTGTAGAAGTTGGTCTGTATAGAACCGTCTTCTGTGATTTTGAGGTTGAAATCGAGGAGAGATAGTGAGCCGGAGTCGCTAGGGTGTTCAATAGTAAATTTTATATGGGGGTCGGTGTTGTTGAAAGTGTCGAAAATGCTGATAGCTTCTTCACGAGATGAGGTGAGGACAAGAATGTCATCTATGTATCTAGTGAAGAAGATATGTGAGTGGCAGGTGTTGAGGGCTTGTTGCTCGAGTCTGTCCATGTAGGATATGGCTAAGAGGCCAGACAGGCTAGAACCCATGGGAAGACCAGTAATCTGTTTAAATATGTGGTGTTGGAAGGTAAAATATGTATTGTTAATGATAATGTCTAGGAGTTGGTGTATGTCTTCAGGTGTTAACCCGAAGAGTTCTAAGTTATCGGAGGAAGAGATGTGGTCGGAGATGAGGTCAATGGCTGGGTGTGCGGGTATTGATGTGTATAGGGAAACAACATCGAGGCTAAATGTGTATTTGTTAGAGCTTAGCTGTTGTTGTTGGAGTAGGTTTAGTCTGCTAATGACTTGGTCAGAGCTGCTGACATGTGCAGGGAAGGTAGGGAGTAGTGGTTTCAGGAGTCTAGAAAGTAGCCAGGAGATTTTATATAATGGTCCTTCGACGCTGGAGACGATGGGCCTAATTTGAGTGTGATTGCTGGTCTTATGGGTTTTGATAAGGTGGTAGAAGGTAGGGAGCTTGCTATTTTTAGTAGTGAAATTAATTTTGTATTTCTTAGGGAGGTTGCGTTTGGCGCAGATTTTTTTTTTTTCTCTCCTCGATTTCAACCTCAAAATCACAGAAGACGGTTCTATACAGACCAACTTCTACAGAAAACCTGCCTGTAAAAACCTATTTGTTCATTTTAAATCTGCCCTGCCCCTTAAAGCCAAACTAGACTATGCCCGTAATGAAATTACCCGCATACAAAATAAATGCTCATCTACTGCCAATAAAATTAAACACACCAAAGACTTCCATCAAACCCTAATCACCAACGGCTACCCCACTTCCACAATAACCCACCTCAGCAAGACCAGACCACGCAGACACAACACACTCTCCAACACATGCTTCCTAAAACTACCTTTCTTTAACGACAGAATCACTAATGCCATCCGCAGTGCAATACATAAAGAAAAACTAGACATTCAACTCACCCACACCGGCACCACCTTACGCCAACACCTTTCCAAAAAACGCACTACACGCACCCAAGAACCATGCTCCCTAGCCAATTGTCCCATTCCTACCACTGGACTATGCCACCGCACTAACTGTGTATACAATATATCATGCACTATTTGTAACCACTCCTATATTGGATATACTACAAGACAATTACACCAACGTATAAAAGAACACATGAATACAAATATATCTTCCTTCTTCAAACATACTTCCTCATGCAATACTACACAACAAGACATAAAAGTTTCCATTTTAGCCTCGACCAGGAACCTAGGCGACCTAAGACTGATGGAAGCTATTCTCATTTCCAAACTTAGCCCATTTTTGAATCAAAGACATGAATTAAATTCTACCTTCATCATATAACCTACCCCCCCCCCCCCCGAACCCATCCCCAGATAATAACCACCCCCCCATAATAAACACTATTTGCACAAATCATATCCGTTATACTAAGAATTGACCATTACTTTAGTTAAATAAATTCAACATACAAAGCCAATTAACAGAATAACAGAATACCAAAAATAAGAGATTTGTCTCCCCTTAACCAGCAAACTTTCCATAACTAAAACAATAGGCATTTAAGAGATAAATTAAAACCAATAAATAAGGATTAAACTTAACCAGGCATAACTAAATTTTAATATACTGCACCGACAACAAATAATTAGCTATCTACAACACATTTAAAATCTAATGCCGGAATCAGCCTGTTGACAAACATATATACTATAAGTAATAACTACGTTTTATATACGGAAAAAAAAAAAAAAAAAACAAAAAAAAAACAAAAAAAAAAACAAAAACAAATAACAATAATAGTAAACATATAAATAAAAATAAAAATTAAATAAATAGAAACAACAGACAATTACATATATATATGGGTGTATATATATATATATATATTTAAAAAAATAAATAAATAAATAAATAAATAAAATGAATCTATTTAGTTTTCCTCTGAATACTTTACTCTGAACACTTCCGGTTTAACCCCCCAGCGCTCCTGGCATTTTCTCGGTACCCGGGATTTTTCTTTTATTTATTTTTGACAAGGAGAGGAAGAAGAAAAAAAAAAATCTCTCGAAATATCAAATTGATTCTTGACAATCCGGACATTACAAACTAACACCCTTGCTGTCTAGAAAAATAAACAAACCTTTCGATCTATATCCGACTTATTTCGGTTTTGTTCTGTTTTTGTTCTTCACAGCTTCCAGCAACCCGGATCTTCGCATTGCCTTAAACCTTTTTAAAAACTCTTATTATATATATATATATATGTAAAGAAATAAAATTCGATAAAATATAGAAGATAAATGGAGAAGGCAGATATACCGATATATTGCAATCAAATTAAATCGTGGGGATGGATTAATATTTCGCTTTTGCTATTGCTTAAAAAGACTTCGTCAGAAATGAGTTAGAAGTTGAAATAATTACAAACAAAACATAAACATGAGAAGATAAGGAAGGGGAGGGGGAATAAAAAAGAAAAAAAGGACACAAAAATAAAATGAAGACGAAGGGGCAGTTTCAAACGGTTTTAAAAATTACTCATCTAAAAAATACAAATATGATTATTACAAAATTAAATAAGTTATAAAATGTTCCTTTTAACTAATTAATTTATTCTATTTTTTGCATAGAAAATATTTACTGCCCTTAACAATTAGAAGCGTTCAGTAAACATATTTAAAAAAAAAACTAATTCTAATAATAATCACTTCTCTTATTTAAAATATAATTTTTAATGATTTTTCTCTCACAAAATCTTTAATTATTTCATCAACAAAATACAAAAAAGTTTTTTTTTTTTAATGAAACCCTGAGGGTGTGTGTCTCTAAGCTATAACTTATTTAGCTAATCGGCTCTGCACTGGCTGTCAGGTTGGCATCTGTAACAGATTCTACCGGCGGGCAGCAGAATTTGTTATATTATTTGTAAATACATAATGAGAAAAGTTAACAGCAAGAAATAAGGCAGACACCTGTTGACGCTTCTAAGACTTTATTGAGACTACTCGTTTAGTAGACAGGGAAACCTCTGCTGCCATGTACTGGTTAGTGTGATGGTGGGAGGTTGTAGTCAAGGGGAATTGTAAGAGATATAAGGGGAGATAACCCTTATCTAACAAATTAAGCTTGACGGTCAATGCTACCATTAAAGCACCAATCGAGACAAAGATGCTTCTTCCCACCGAGATCTGAATACCATCAGAGAAAGTCAGACCAGAGATATTCCTCAAACATCAGCAGCTGCATGCCTCTAAAGTCAAACCCTTCCTCACCGGCGGTGGAAACGTAGTAGTGTCAGTGTAGAGCTAAGAAGAATCAACATCAGGATTCGTCGTCCTCTGGTCGTCTCTGCCTCTACATGTGGCAAGTAAGGACGTGTCAGGTGTGGAATCACAAATCCATGGAGAGTAAAGATAACGGCGTTGCTTATGTGCATGTGCAACTATCATTCCTTTGTGTGTTTTAGGCCAAACCTTCCACGACTTCGTATGCAATCTCTTCACCTTACTGCTCTGGGTGTCAGGGTGTAAAAACCTGCAATCCTACAGATTAACAAATGGCTGCAACCAACGAGGGAGACTTCATGCAGACCAGACAATCCTGAGGCACGATCTTCGTGAGCGCTATGCAGAAATCCAACTCGCTTAAGAACCACAACAACAACAATAACAGCAACACAACAACAACAACAAATCAACAGCCGCACGCTCAGAGATACTCTTCAATAGTAGTAGAAACCAACCAACTACAATACACTACAACCTATTACAACATGTGATAACCAATCACATAACTATTCTTCTCAATAACCACATGTTCTTTCACAAACTTTTAAATGGGAAATTTGTCTTATAACGACTACACCTTCCTGAGATACATGCCATGCACACATTTCTTTGTGGTAAACAAAATTGGCGCTTTAACATTTACAAGTCTCTGTTTTTCCGTTGAGCGTTTCATCTCTCTGTTGTCAGACTACTTCATATCAGTAATAATGTCACTATCTACTGAAATAAACAGACTGTCATTAATACGTATTGAAGTTTACTGTTGTGAAGTTGTTCCACAGTAAATAATAAATAAAGGAAGTCAAGTCGAGGGTTGGTTTAACAAGTGTATTAACAAAGTAAGAAAGTGACTAGTTGTTGGCTAGACAGTTACAAGACTGTGCTTTTTCTTCTGGTGACTCGCACTATTTATAGTGACAACCGGTGTAGTTTCTCCTGTGTAAGAACGGCCGGTGTAACACTCCCCTTTGAAAATATCCCCTCTGGGGATTAAGAACGTTTTGTTGTTTTTTTCGTTCGTGCTTATGATAAATTCGTCCACCTCTGCCATACTCTTAATCTCATCAAGCGTTACTGGAAGTTCTCTTATTGTGTCACATAACGTATTTTTTACTTCAACTTCCGCTTGAATGGCTGCTATCACCATATCCTCCAATGGTTCTGTCTGCTTAGGTATCAACCTTGATAACCCGTCTGCATGACCAATTTTCTTAGATGGTACATACTCCATTTGAAAATTGTAGTTAAGAAGAATGGTACCCCATCTTTGGAGTCTATTCGCAGTGTGTTGTGGTAGTCCCTTTTTCGATCCGAAAATCGTTAATAAGGGTTTGTGGTCTGTTTGTAACAGAAATTGTCTACCGGGCAGGAAACGATGAAATTTCTTTACCGCGAATATAATGCTTAGAGCCTCTTTCTCAATTTGAGAGTAGTTTTTTTCGGCTGGTAGAAGTGTTCGGGATGCATGGGCTATGGGTTTTAATTTTCCATCATCCATTTTGTGCAATATGCATGTTCCTATACCATAGTTGCTGGCATCGCTTGCAACTACAATATCGCGCTTGGGATTATAATGTGCCAGAAACAAGTCAGACGTTAAGATATCTTTAATTTTCTGAAACGCTTCTTCGCACTCTTGCGTTCAGACCCATTTTTGATCCTTCTTTAACAGTTCATTTAAGGGTGATCTTAGTTTATGCATGTTTGGTACGAACACATTGTAGTAATTTGCCAACCCTAAAAAACTTTGTAGAGACGCAATATTTTCTGGAGCAGGCATGTTCCGTATCGCCATTGCCCTATCTGGGTCTGGCCTTCTTCCTTGTTCATCGATGATTTGCCCTAAGTATTTTATTTTTTCCATGAAAAAAGTACATTTCTCATCTTTGATTTTAAACCCATAATCCTGGATTTTTTTGAATACTTGGTTTACATGAGTCTTGTGTTGTTCTTTGCTAACGCTGTTTATTAACACATCGTCCAGGTACCCTACTGCGAAATCTATTCCATTTAACATCATGTCCATAATTTGTTGAAAAATCGCAGGGGCGACCTTTACTCCAAAAGGAAGTCGGTTAAATTTATATAATCCCTTATGGGTATTGATACATAGCAGTTTTGAACACTCTTCATCGACAGGTATTTGAAGATAAGCGTCGCTGAGGTCGATTTTATAAAAATATTTTCCTCCACTCAGTTTCGCAAATATTTCTTCAGGGCTTGGAAGAGGGTAATGGTGATCTTTTAATGCCTTGTTCAAGCCTGTGGAAAAATCGGTACAAACCCGAATCTCCTTGTTCTTTTTCTTAACATAAACTGTAGGTGAAGCCCACTCATTGTGATCAATTTTTGAAATGACAGCCATGTTCTCAAGTCTTTCTAATTCACCGTCTATTTGCTCTATAGCAGCGTATGGAACATTTCTTTTCTTTCTGAACACAGGTAGTTCATTTGTTTTAACTTCAAACTTTGCTACCACTTTTGTACACCTTCCAAGACCGCCTGAAAATACGTCTGGAAAATTTTCTTTTAATTCCCTCTTGAGTTTTTCTGCCTCCACATTCGAATCCTCAACCTTTTGGCAAACGGAGCTTAAAGGCAGATCCCATAGGCTAAACTTTTCAATCAGATCAGTTCCAAAAAGGTTATTCGTTTTTCGCATAACAAAAATTTTGGCTTTTACGGTCTTATTCTGGAAAGAAATATTCGTCAATAATTCCCCTTCGAAGGTTATTTTTTCACCACTGACGCTTCTCGCCGTTTTTTGTGATTTGATCATAGTGGGTCTCCCAAGCTTCTTCCATGTCTGTACATTAATGATGGAAATGTCAGACCCACTATCAAGCTGTAGTCTTACTTTTTTTTTAAGCATTTTGACCTGTACATATTTCCGGATATTTTGTTCTTCAGGTTCAATTTTTGTCAGTTTAATGGCTGTCTTTCTACCAGATTTTTTTCTACAACGTGATGCCTTATGTCCTTTCTGGTGGCAGTTGTCACATTGTTTGAATATGTAGGGACACTCATTGTACCAATGGTTATCTCCACACCTCCAACACGGTCCAGGTGGATCTTTTCCATGTTTTTTTCTCTGGTTATTCATTGAAGTCAATTTTTTCTTCTGATGGATTTTTTTAATGTGCGACACTCCGTTTTCCTCTATGTCACGACTGTCCTGTTTCAACGCAACAAAACGTTCACAGTCTTCCGCAAAGTTTTGTATTGTTAGACATGGCTCATTTTCGAATTTATTTAAAACACGACGTCTGATTTCAGAGTCTTTATTTAAGACCAAACCTTGCAAGAATATTAAACATTTAAAATTATCCGATGATAATTCCTCTAATTTAAAATCGTCGCAAAGTTTATTTACTATACTTGCATACGTAATGTAGTCGTCTTCCTCTCTTCTAGTGACATTCATACACTTATATCTCCTGTGGAAAAGAGAAGTTTTTGTAGAAAACAGTTCTGTTAGTAAAGTAACTGCCTCCTGGAAGTTCAACTCACTGGTCTTTTTTGAAAGGATAAAATTCACGAACTTTGTATGCTCGGCAGCTCCTAATTTTCTTAGCAAAAATCTAACTTTTTTAGAGTCTGTCCATGTACTGCAGTCCGATACAACAATATCCTCATATCTTCTATAGAAGTGAGCAAAAGGGACATAGTCTTCTGGATTATAATTGAAAATTTCGATAGCGCTCCACACAGCCGTCTGGGAGAATGCATTATGATTCTCGTTTGCTTTCGTTAACTGTGTTGCCTCCAGAAATTTTCTCTGTTCCTCCTGTGTTTTTATCAAGAGTTCTTCGAAGTGTTTCTGCTGTTGTAGCAGTCTTTCTTGGAATCTTTCTTCTCGTGTTGTCACCAGCTCTTTTTGTTCAGCATGCATTTTTCTTTGGGCTTTTTGCTGTTCCAACAACCCTCTTTTAAATTTCTCCTCAATTTCAACTTGTTTTCTTTGAAGTTCCATTTGTTGTTCAACTTGCTGTCTTTGTAACGCAACATTTTGTTCCGTTTGGAATTTAAGTAATTGAAAAAGAGAATCTTTGAATTCAGTGTCCATCATTCACGAATTCAAGTTATGCACCACACAATTTACACTTGTAAAAATAAATCAGTTTTCCCCACAACGTGCTTAATATAATTAGTTTGCTCAACTAATACACAAAACAAGAAATATATTATTCCTTAATGAAAAAAAATTCAATCCCAGTTCTTTTGTTTGAAAAACAAAACTAAGAAAAAAAATTTTTTTTTTTTTTATATATATGTGCACGTAGTTTTACAAAACCAAGTCCGTCGCTATAAGCCTAATAAGACTAGTTTTATGGGAAATCTTTTTAACCCCTTTTCATTTTGCAAAAATACGACTTGCTTATTTAACAGTTCTTTGTTAGAAGCACAAATGATTTACGCGAATATATTTTTTTACTGTCCGTCCTTTGCTCTCGACAATTCTGTGGTAGACCGTTTTAATAAATAGTCAATCCGGATTTTGCTCAAATATCAGATGTTGTCCTAATAATAACGACAAACTTACACAATATCTGTAATAGTTGACGCGGATAACATTTATCTTAACGAGTCAGTGAAACTTGAAGAGAAAAAAAAATAATGGTATCAGTGTATTCAATTATTTCAATAATCGAAAATGTCTTTCGCGTTTTTTAGTTTTCGATTTTTGGTAGCAAGTTTTGAATTTGTGTTTTTTGTTGTTTTTTTTTCGCTTAACTACTCAGTAGTTAATTTGCTGTTAATCCTTGCGAATCCAAATATCTGACTAAGATGGGGGGGGGGGGATTCCGTGAAGATCTTGCGAATCACTTTGGGTGATTTTTTTTTTGCAGTGAAATCGTTTCGATTCCTCGTCGCCAATCTGTTGTGAAGTTGTTCCACAGTAAATAATAAATAAAGGAAGTCAAGTCGAGGGTTGGTTTAACAAGTGTATTAACAAAGTAAGAAAGTGACTAGCTGTTGGCTAGACAGTTACAAGACTGTGCTTTGTCTTCTGGTGACTCGCACTATTTATAGTGACAACCGGTGTAGTTTCTCCTGTGTAAGAACGGCCGGTGTAACATTTATATTTGTTTCCGCGGCGAGAAGATGTGACACAGAGTCGTTTAAAATGTTGAGGGTGTAGAATTTTGCAGCACTTGGGACCACGTCCCAAAATATAACCATATTCCGTTTGGAATACACATTCAAAGAGGAAGGCCCTCTTGAAATGGATACAAATTTTATTTATACGTATTAATACAAAAAATAAAATAATAGGTATTATTAACAGGCAATTTTTATTATATATATATATATATATTATATTAAAATGTGAAAACTAAAACATGATGCAATACAAAATTAATAAAATCATATTTATTTTTTTTTTAGGCAAGACTTTCGATAAATAAATCTTTTTCAAGAAAGACTTTTTCCTTTTTTCCTTTTTTTTCTTCATTTTATTTGTATCAACCCCACAGAGGCGAATCTACCGTAAAGAGAAAAATGTTTACGTCGAGGTGTTAAAGACGACAGTTTAAAGTGAGGTCAAGTCTGGCCGATGTGTGCATTTGTTTAGCGCTTTTTTGAATAGGAAATTGATCACATCTTAAGAAGCATCCATGAAGTATCAATATTTTATATTAAAATTATATATATATATATATATATATATATATATATATATATATATATATATATATAGTAAGCAATGAAAATATATATGGCAATCAAGCTACACAGAGGCTCCCGTGTTTCATCCCCGGGGGGAATCGTCAGGCTAAATCTCGGGAGCCTCTGTGTAGCTTGATTGCCATATATATTTTCATTGCTTACTACCTAGCTCTACTTACGTATCGAGCACTGTTGAAGTAAATACTGAAAACTGACACATAAAAAATTATATCTCCTTATAATATTTTATGTGGATACATGAAGTACTGATATATATATATATATATATATATATATATATATATATATATATATATATATATATATATATATATATATATATATATATATATACTAGTTTACACCCTCCGTCAAATTGCAGAAAAAAAAACAATGTATTGCCAGAGTTCGCACTCGCTATTTATCTAGATTTATTACTAAAATATTCAGATAAAATCATAGAATTATGTCAGTAATTTAATTTTCAAATATAGATTATTGCTATAATTTCTGATGACCTAAAGGAAAAAAAAAAACAGCCACCGTTCACTTTTTATTATAGAATACAGGATTTCTTTCTAAATTCATTTCAGGTGATGTGGTAACTCTGAGGTTGTTGTGTAACTTGATGTTTGCTTTCTCGCTTTCCCCCGCCACTTGAAAAGGTTTCGTCTTGGGGCTAGAAAAAAAGCACATGTTTTACTTGCTAACTTTTGCATGACATATATTTATCACATACAAATGAATACATATTGGTCTTTATTGTAGTGAAGGATATATATGTTTACATCTCTCTCTCTCTCTCATATATATATATATATATATATATATATATATAATTGTTTTATTCAAACAGACATGTACAATATCTACGACACTGGCATGTCGATGTTATGGATCTACAACAGTTAAAAGCTGAGATCTCATCAGACAGAATTAGGATTTGATCTTTCCCATAGATGGTATTTGGGAATAATTTGGGATTATTCCCAAATACCATCTGAAGGAAGGATCAAATCCTAATTCTGCCTGATAAGATCTCAGCAGTTAACAGCTGTAGATCGATATCATCAACATGCCAGCGTCGCAGATTTTGTACATGTCTGTTTGAATAAAAAATAATCATATACATAAAGCTCTATTTGATATTGAGCACGTTTTATAAGCTCGGTTGAAATTCTTTGGATTCATATCTCGTGGATATTTACTTTACCTGGATTACTATATATATATATATATATATATATATATATATATATATAATTTTCGGAACGTTTTTGTTCTTGTTTTTTAAGGGAAGTAGTGTCTGGTCAACTCTGCTGAGAAGCCATGAAATAAAATACTGTTTTGTTTTTAAATTCCCGAAACAGTTTTTCATGGTAAACAACAGATGATCCCTTAAATAATGTTAAGACTAGCGTAAATTCTTGGAAGCAAACTAATATAGTGACTGTAAAAAGTAAATTGACTTACAAGCAAAGTAATTTTCTAATGAAGGACTTGGGACAAAAAGTGTGTTTTTCCCCATTTTTTTTATGATTGAAAAACTTCCAAGACGGTATATAATTATTATAAATAATATTTTCAAATTAACCCATATACACAAGTGTTTCATGCTAAACCTGCAGTCATCAGTATGGGAGGAGACAATCCCTGCCGGTCACACAGTTCGAACCCCCAATACAAAAGTCATGTTTGACTCAGTAGTCGGTGCATGTACCGATGTGTCCACCACGCATTGCCTAGAAATGGGAGAGTAAATTAACGGCTAAATGGCAAATTCAGCAGCCATATCAACATATATATGTGCGTGTGGTTGTGTCTGAAAGAAAGAAATGGCTGTTACTAGATAATGATTTTTAAAAATATTTTTTATAAATAATTGTTCGCTATTGTTGATTTTTAACTTCCTTGTTTAATTTTCATACACATAAGCAACCGCATTGTGTATAACATCATTTAAATAAATAAATAGATATTTTATACGCATTCACAAAATCTTAAATATTTGAATCCAGCGGATGTCTATGTTTTTCTTTACTAATAATACTGTATTTTGTTTAACTTATTATTGCTTTACTATTGCCTTGATTTGCCTTCTTTTTTTATTGCCTTGGGAGGTGGCTGTGGTGAAGTGGATACCGACATAGCGCCACTTTCACTATGGATGTAGGAAACCATCATGAGACCCCTCCTGTAAGTACCCGATTCCTTAAAAAAAAATAGGGAAACTAAATGTCAACAACAAAATTGAGTCTGTCAAAATAAATCATACCATGCTGATTCATAAGAACTTATGTTGTTTTTTTATTACTATTGCTTTGCCTTCTTCCATTTTTGCCTTACCATTGCTTTGCTTTATCTTCTTCTATTATTGCCTTACCATTGCCTTACTTTCTTCTATTATTGCCTTAACTTTGCCTTCTTCCATTTTTGCCTTACCATTGCATTGCTATATCTTCTATTATTGCCTTACCATTGCTTTGCTTTATCTTCTTTTATTATTGCCTTACCATTGCTTTACTTTCTTCTATTATTGCCTTAACTTTGCCTTCTTCCATTTTTGCCTTACCATTGCTTTGCTTTATCTTCTTCTATTATTGCCTTACCATTGCTTTACTTTCTTCTATTATTGCCTTAATTTGCCTTCTTTCATTTTTGCCTTACCATTGCATTGCTATATCTTCTATTATTGCCTTACCATTGCCTTGCTTTCTTCTATTATTGCCCTAACTTCGCCTTGCTTTGCCTTCTTCTATTATTGCCTTATTGCCTTATTGCCTTATTGCCTTATTACCTTATTATTGCCTTGTTTTGTTTTCTATTTTTACCATACCATTGCCTTGCTTTATTACCTCTGGCAAGGAGGTTATGTATTTGTAACTATGTTTGTTTGTTTGTTTGTTTGTTTACAGCCTAGCGTCCACATCGCTTGACCAACCGTCACCAAACGTGGTCAAAATATCGGTTATGGTCTGACTTAGAACTGATTTTATTTCAGCTTACGTTGTCAGGCGGAAATATGCATTCTCACGACTGACTTATGTTCTTGTCTTCTATTGTTGCCTTACTTTGACTTATTGCCTTAATGTGGCCTTATTTTGTCTTTTATTTTTTCTGTACCATTACATTGCTTTATCTTCAATTCTTGCCTTACCATTATTTTGCTCTGCGTTCTTCTTGCTCTTCTCTGGTGAATAATGTTGTTTATTGTGGTTAATCTTACTTCAACTGTGTATAACCATGTCTGCTTCCTCAACAAATCCACATGTGACAGTAACTGAACATTTCTTCTGCTGTTTGCAAAAAAATAGATATGAACATTGAGTGGGAGTTATTGAAGGCAACATTTTAAGTGAGAAGCAATAATTGACAAGACACTTCTTCTAATCTCAGATTCTTCAGATGAACAGAAACTGAC
Source organism: Sepiola atlantica (assembly GCA_963556195.1). NCBI lineage: Eukaryota > Metazoa > Mollusca > Cephalopoda > Sepiida > Sepiolidae > Sepiola > Sepiola atlantica. Next base: position 203,698,343 of record OY744517.1, read on the forward strand.
AATAAAACGCGTCTATCATATGATGTATAAATTTCTCTCATAAAATAAAGATTAAAACAAAACAATACTCCATTTAAATATAATGCAGATTACAACAATAATAATAATAATAATAATAATAATAATAATAAAAAGAAGAAGAAGAAGAAGAAATCGCATGAACTAACCCTAACCTTAACCGCCACTTCCTAAAATTACACATTCACATATGTGGCATGGACGGCGACACCCCCCCCACTTTACGGTCATCAATAATGAAGTTATATATGCATGTGTTTAACTGGGCCCCCCACTTTTTAGGAGAGCCCCCCCCCACTTTTATAACTGTCCCGCCGGTCCTGTGTGGTGGTACCAGCCTCGACTGGCATAACTTAAAATTTTTGTGAAGGGTCAAGGAGGGTGAAAAACCTGATTAAGAAGAGCACCAACCAGACCTCCACTGAGAGTACTAGGACCTTGGGGTTATTACCAGTGAGTAAGCAATAATAAACGGCTGTTGCGATAACGCAAAATGATTAGCAACGGTTATTGAAAAAGGTGTAGAGTGCTAGAAATTTGAGGAGACTTGATGTCACTCAGACTCCAGGAAATACCACTGGTTATTGTCAGTAAGCAATCGCTGATAATGAATTTGCTTGTATTAAAACTCCGAGTGAGTAAATATACCAAATTTCGAATCGCCTTAATAGAGACGTGAATACCGAACCAGTATACTCGCACTGAGTACAGTTTTGATTTGATGCTAGTTTCAAATTTAATACCGAAAAACTAGAGCAAGCCTTTCGTTTCCTTGGCATGATTGACCCTCAGTTACCACCTTCTAGCATTTAAAAGTTACAGAAAGGATGGATGTCCGATTGAAGAAAGATCAGGTTTAATAGAACAAGTGGGATTAACTTTTTTTGCTCAGGCATGTTGTGACCATGCGCTTGTCAGATGATCCCTCTCTGACCTCCCATCCAACCCAAGTCCAAAGTGGAGTGTTGTAAATCACATGACCATTTAGGCACCCACGACGCAGACTGTTCAGCCACCATCTTTCACATCTTTCACATCTTTCTTTTTGAAATATTTCTGTTTTGACAATTTTGACATACGCTTTCTTATATTTTTACTTTTTTATTATTACAGTAGAATTTGCCTAGTCATCATCAGTTAAGTATTTTTGCTTATGGGTTCTCATTTTTTCCTGTTTTTTTTCTCCAATTCCTGACCAGATGATATGGTGTAACATCATGATTCCATGCATCAGTATTGGAGTAATTATTCCCCCCCCCCACACACACACAATTTATAGAGCAAGTAACCCGATCAAACGTGAGTGTTACTTGCTCCCTTGGGGTTACTTGGTCCTGTCAGGTGATGAATTATAAACCTATATTCATTGGGATTACTTGGTCCCTTAGGCTGATGACTTATGTAAGTTTTACTGTAATTTCAATCTCATATCATATTTTTTTTTTATTAGTGTATTAAAGTCAGCATCCAAATGGAGAAGAAAAATGGGTGCTTATTTAGATTAGGACCCACGCTAAAAGTGCCTCGGTGTCGGTACTGTCCGGACATTTACATAAAACGCTGGACAGTGTCGAATGAAAAGTCTGTTGACTTACCTGCGTCCCAAAAAAAAATCACAAACGAGGCTGGATTTATAAGCGAAAAAAAAAAACAAGCAAAAAATTAAAGCAAAAAAAAAACGGTGCTTCTGTAGTTTCACAATGACATTAAACTATTTAAAGAAAGGTATAAACTACAGAAGCACTAAAAAATCAAATACATTTTGTCAAATTGTATGAAATAAATATTTATTTCTTTTATGAAGAAATAACAGTGATTCAAGTAAAGAGTGTTTAAATTATAAAAGGAATCAAATAAGTGTTTTTTTATTGTTTTTTTTTAACGACAATTACTTTTGATTTGTAGTGGCATCGTCAGGGGTTAGGTTTTTTTACTGATTATTATTGTTGCTTTTGTTAGGATTTAAGGTTAGGATTTAGGGTTTAGGGTTAGGATCAGGGGTTAGGTATTAAAAGTTTTTTTTGCCTGAACATTTTTTTATCACAAAAAATTCACTGAACAATTGCTTTCGTTAGGGTTAGGGTTAGGAGTTAGGTATTAAAGCTTTTTTTTTTCAATAAGTTTAACAGTTTAGATGTCGTCTGCTTATTCATTTCAGTCAGTTTGAAATCGTCTGCTCATTTTCTTACAGTTTCATTGGCTAACCGCTTCAGTGCTTTCTGGTGTTTTACGTAAAACACCGGAAACCACCGACGTCGAGGGACTTTTACCGTGGGTCCTAATCTAACAAAGTACCAAAAACTGTGACTAAGCAGACAGATTGACAAATTAGATGAACTCGTTCATTCACTAAATAGCCATTTGTTAAGCAAAAGGGTTGATATTGCTCATTTTACTGTAAATTTAATTGTTCAAATACCGATTCCAGCTTCAATATTTTAAGAGTTAATTTTACTTGTCCTGCACCTTTCCAGGTTTATTATAAAAATAATTTTTCATTTCAATATTTCTATAAAATCTTAAATAATTGAAAATTAAAAAAATCGAATTGTGGCAAAACTTAGTTTCACTGGCTAATAGAAAGAATAAATTACAAATTCAGAAAAGAGCCACTGACCACCCTACGGCATTGGGAACCAAGTTGCCATAGTATGGAGGTCCGATGCTTTTCTATTCCAAAATTGTTTTGAACTCCTGATATCTGCCGTCGTCATTGAAAGATTACCTTCAAGAGCTTTTTTATGTGTGTTTTGGATTGAATTCTGCCAAAGTCATTTTTCCTGGTTTCATTGACTTCAAAATGGTAAAAGTTATAACATTCAAACTTCTTTTTATCAATTTTGTCAATATTGTAAAAAAGACATTGAATGTTACTTCTCAATATAGGGTCAGAATGTCTGAGTCTGTTTCTGAGGATTGACATTTCCAAATCGTCTATCTTAAAATATTCCATTTTTCCCGTTGGGAAACAAAGTGGAAAAAAAAATCATATCCAATTTTTGATTGTTATCGTTCACCAAATTTCCTTCAGATTTATCTATTGTGAAAATCTCAATGTCTTTTTCATTTAGTAAAGATTGATACCATTTTTTGAACTGTGTGATGCTCATAAAATGTTTCAGCATAGACTTTGTTCAAATGAGTTAACAAATGATCAAAATATTTCGTGGAGTTCTGTCTAGTATACAAGACAATGTCTTTGAGACAATTTTTTGTTTCAATTTCCATGTCTTTGTAAATTTCATTGTTTTCTTTAAACCAATTAAGTGCAGCCAAAACAATTTTTCATATTTACCAATGATTTCTAAATTATTTTATTGGCAATGAAACACCAACAATTTCCAAAGAATTTTATTCTTTTAATGGTAAAATGTCCATAGCATGATTAATAGTATTTTCCATAAGAATCAACAAGTGAGTCACTCTCCCAAAAGGAAACATTTGGGAAGATGATCCTTAGAATTCTTGAGGCACAAGCTTTATCACATTGATAAAGCATTTAGCTCTTTGTGTTAAAATTTGTTCAAAAATATTCAAGGATTCGTTTCAATGTGAAAACTATTGATTGAATTCAGTAAGGAATTTTTCCAATTTTTAAAGAAGATCGGCAATCCCATTCATTAATGTTTTTCAAATCTTTTTGTTTACAAATGTCACAGATATTGACTTTCATTTTTTTTTTTTTCATTTCTTTTATTAAAATTTGTAATAAGATGAGAAAAAATGTTGGGTTCAGAATGGTCAACTTCATTTTCTCTTTCAATAATTTCAGAAGTGATTTGATTAATTGTGTCTTTGTTCATCAATTTCTTAAACATAGGTCATTTTTCTTCCAAAATAGCAATATCATACAAATACAACTCGTCATTTGTACACATGATTCACTAAAATCCTTAGGCTAGACGGGATCATTTGTTATTTGTCTCATGAGTTCGAGATTATTCGTGAATTCAGATTGACCACAACAATATCATTATGAATGTTGTGCATTCATCAATTTTTCTTTCATTTTCTTGCAAATTTTTTTCATCGTTAATTCAGATACAATTTCAAAGTGTAGATGTAAGGGGCTACTGAGAATTAGGGTGAAAGTTTTGGGGGTCATCCTAAATTAGTAGCTGTGCAGCGAGATGCTTGTTCACATTAGTTTTATATTTCTGCATGTCGATACAGTCGGGGAAACAGGGAGCAGGGAAGGATTTCAAAAAGCCGGCAACACTAGAGAAGAAGCTATTGGAATAGAAGGCTCTCCGACATCTGGGGACCTCCACAGTAAATGGATAGGATTTAGCTGATTATCGATTTGGTCGAGTGTGTTTATGTTGAGGGTGCACCAGAGCAGCAAGTTCATCGGAGCACATTCCATTGAAGTACTTGTAAAACAAGCACAAGGATGCAACATTGTGGCGATGGGACAGGGGCTGGAGCTTGATGGATAGTGAGGGACCTATTAGATTTGCGACTCTTTGAGGGAGAGACTGTTTCCTCGACTGTATCGACATCCGGAAATTTAAAACTAATGTGAACAAGTATCTCGCTGCACAGCTCCAAATTTAGGATGAACCCCCAAAACTTTTCACCCTAATTCTCAGTAGCCCCTTACATCTACAGTGGCAACTTGCCTTGTTTGGGGTGAACTAAGTTAAGAAAAAAAAAGATAGGTAGCACAAAATTTAATTCTAAATTTAAAAAGTTATGTTGACTCAAAGCCTAGTGTTACTTACTAGGCATTTGTGTCATTTAAAGCCGCTTAACCCTCCATATTCCTCTAAATCATCTTCAGTCTGTTTTCTATATTTTGGTATAAATATTATTAGTTTCCTGATAAAGTTTTAAAAGTTATAATGACTCAAAGTCAACGAGGTTCTTTATCCTAAACATAGATGACAATATATATTTTGCATAACTTTTTCCTTACCAACAAAATTTCAATTTTTTCATCAAAATCTAGTCCGGAATGTGTCAATTGTATTTAAGAACTAAATTAGGGACAAGCCTTAAAAGTGAACGTTATTGGGGAAAAGTTAACCGTAAGAATATTATTTACACACTATCTTGTGTGAATGGTATATAGAATTTGTGTATTTATGTATTAGATACAAACACCTTCAAAAGTAAGATAGATGTATGTATTAGATAAAGTAAAGTAAGATAGATTAACATTCAACTACATTTTCAAAATATACTTATGTGGATAATATTGGGAAAAAGTTGACCGTAAGAATATTATTTACACACTAGCTTGTGTGAATGGTATATAGAATTTGTGTATTTATGTATTAGATACAAAAACCTTCAAAAGTAAGATAGATGTATGTATTAGATAAAGTAAAGTAAGATAGATTAACATTCAACTACATTTTCAAAATATACTTATGTGAATAATATTGGGAAAAAGTTGACAGTAAGAATATTATTTACACACTAGCTTGTGTGAATGGTATATAGAATTTGTGTATTTATATATTAGATACAAAAACCTTCAAAAGTAAGATAGATGTATGTATTAGATAAAGTAAAGTAAGATAGATTAAAATTCAACTACATTTAAAAACATATTTTTGGAAAATAACAAAGCATTACTACATGAAAGAAAATGTTGAAATTGGTCTCAAAGAGAAACGTCATAAGTCACATGACTAGATGTTTTGTTGTTTTTTACATGAGAAAGTATTTTTATGTGTTTGTCTGGAAAAGATACATTTTTGAGTACAACCGACTTTGGTCTGAAAATGAAAGATTTTGATTTCTATGTGACATCATCCTTTGAACATTATAGGCCACATTCCCATTCCAGCAAGTCTCACACTCCAACAAAATGGTTATTTTTTATAGATTTCTGTGTGAGTCTTTTGTTTTGTTTTTATTTTTTAAGGAAAACAAAAACAAACAAACAAACAAATGTGTTTTGCTTTGTGAGAGGTACCGCTTTCTTTACCAGCTGTAAGAATCTCAAGAAAATAATTCCGGAAGTGATTTTATTCTTAAGAAAATAAGTTGATTGACAGAAGAACGTGAACGACTTTAAGAAGGGCAGGACATTTTGAATTAAAGAAAGAACAAAAATAAACAAGTGTGTCAAAACATTTTTATGAAAATATCAGTGTAGTTTGTCTGTTACAAGGATAATCTCATGGTAAATATTTATTTTTTTCATTTTTTATTTTATTTATCTTTTATTGTTTACTTTTTATTCATGCCAAACAAGGCACATTGCCATTGAAACGTAAGGACTACGGTGAAATAGGGACTATACTTACAGGGACATCCTAATTAGGGAGTTGAGCAGCGAGTACAGTCAGGAAAGCAGGGAACAGGGAGGGAATTCCAAAGGCTAGAAGTTCAAGGGACAAAACTATTAGAGTAGAAAGCTTTTCGGCATCTGGGGACATCTACAGTGAAGGGGTGGAATTTTGCTGCTTGTCAGGTTGGTCGGGGGTATTTACGTTGAGAGGGCACCAGTGCTGCGAGTTCATCGGCGCACATTCGATTGTTACTTGTAAAACAAACATAATGATGCAACATTGTGGCGATGAGACAGGGGTTGGAGCTTGAGAGACAGTGCAGGACCTATTTGATTGGAGACTCTTTTTTAGACCCTTTCAAATAGGGAGAGACTAATGGTTGATGCTTCAGCCCAGATATGGCAACAATACTTAATTCATGGGCGGATGGTGGCTTTGTGGAGATATAGGATACTGGCAAGTGTGAGAAGTTTTCTAGACCGGTAGAGGGAGCCCACTTTCCTTGCAGCAGCCATGGCAGTATCTGCTATGTATTTGTTCCAACTCATGTTACCTGTGAATGTTAGGCCAAGGAGTTTGAATGACAAACTCTCAGGTAGGATGCTATTAGCCATGGCAATCGGTGGTTGAAAAGGTTTCTTGTAGTTGTTGAAGGAAAGGAGCTTTATCTTACTAGCATTAAATGTTGCCATCCATTTACGTCCCTATTCCCCTGCAGACTGGAGGCCCTTTTCTAAGGATTCAGACATTGCGTTGGACATGTGTACCTTTGTTCTGCCCACATATCTAAAATAGAGCATGGTGTCATTAGCAAATATACCCATCTCAGACACAATTTCATCAGGGAGGTCGTTTATGAATACCAGCAATAATAAAGATCCAAGGATCGACCCCCTGGGGCACACCCACATTAATTTCATGTTGTTTAGATGTATGGCCAACGAGGACGATCTAGATTTTTCTTTTAGCTAAGTAGGATATTAAATATTCATGAGATGACTTTCATGCCAGACCATGTCAATGGTTTTGGATATATCAAAGGTTACTGCCTTATCTTAACCAGTGCATTGTATATGCGTTTGGAGATGATCGTTAGGATATCTGCAGTAGAACAGGTTTGCCTTAATCAATACTGTTGGTCAGAAAGAAGTTTAGCATTTACGAGGTGGTGGACTATAGCTAGATTGATTAATGATTCAAATATTTTAGCGAAGATAGGGAGGAAACTGATAGGGTGATAATGGCGATATGGTATCATAGAGACAATTTACCAGCTATCCGGGAAGTAAGATTCAGCAATGCATTTGTTGTAGGGTTTGGAGAGAACAGGGGCTAGCTCAGCAGAGCATTTCTTTATTAATATAGCATCGATTGAGATCAGGCGCACATGCCTTGGAGGTGTCTAGGTTTTTTATGATATCCCAGACATGGGAAGGGGTAATGATGATCAGATCATCGCGCGTGGCTTCTGTCCACAGTGAAAAATTTTGTGAGGGAATGGTTTGTGGGGTCTAAGGTAGAGTTCAAGGCAAACCAACGCAAGCAGTTCAGCCTTCTCAGTTGTCATGCAAGCGACATCATGGTGGTTGAATAGTGTTGGAATTGTTTCTTGCCCATTATTCACGACATATTTATTATAAATTTTCCAGAAATCGTGAGTACCTAATTTCTGCGACTCCATCAGTTTTCTGGTCTTTTGAGTATACCTGCGGCTATTACACTCTTATAATGATTTCTAGAAGCCACAAATTTTTGCCTATTTGTATCTGACTTATGGTGGCTGAATCGGCGGAATAGCAGTTGCACAGGTTGAAGTGAACAATTGAGGAGAATGAGGCTTGCTATAGAATTTCCACGTGGGGACATGTGCTTCAATGCCTGCTTTATTTATCTTTCTTTCAGGTCCATTTTTATCATTTCCTCATGTTTTCCTTGGTCTTCTCCTGTGAACTGAACCTGCTACCTCAACTGTTATACGTCTACTAAGCAAATAACTCATTCATTCTTTCAATGTGGCCATACTATTGAACTCTAGTATTCTGCACACATCTCGCTATTCTGTCCAGATTTAACCTTCATCTGAAGTCATCAGAACTCACATTACACGTCTATCGTATCATTCTCATATCATTTCTCTCCACGCAATGCATATCATCAACCGTCAGTTGCCTCATTTGCACACTGTTCAGCAGGGAGAGAAAAGATTTTACTTCATGAGGCGTCTCTGATGTGATCTCTGATGGACTCCCAATCACCCTTTTGAAGTAACTCGTCATTTTGAGCAACGGCTCTTCAGCTTGGGGTCGAAAGTTTCGGGTGATATGTAGCATTATCACAAGGTGATCAGTGTTCCCTAGTGGGCTATGGGCATTCGTCACACAAACCTCGGGCAGCCTTTGCACACATCTCCCTATACTGTCCAGATTTAATCTTCCTATCAGAAATAAGCCTGTCTTTAATACTCACATTACACATCTATCATATCATTTCTCTTCATGCAACGCATGTCCTCAACCCTTACTTGTCAGGTTTCACTTTCATACATCATCACACTGCGTATACATGCCTATTAGATTCTTCCTTGGTTTACAGTGGAAACGCTCTAGTGGTCGATAGACTCTTTCCTTAATCGACAGTGGTAACGCTCTGCTAGTTAGTAATGGCAGAAGTTCCCTGAACTTACTCCATCCACTCCTAATTCTTGCAATTACACTAGCACCTGCTCCACCCTGTGATCCAATGGTATCATCAAGGTAACAAAACTTCTCGATAACCTCAATAGCTTCGCCATCCAGATATATTTTTTCGACATCTGAATTTTCATCCATCTTCATTGTCTTAAACTTCTTGCACACAAACTGTTTATCCTGTTTCAACCTACCAGTAATTTCACTGCACTTCTTGTGGACCCAATGCTTACAAGTACCACAAAACATTGAATTGCACCCGGCTTCCTTTCCACAAACTGAGCAGGGGAACTTTCCTATTTTTCAATAAAACAATGTCACATTTATTTAATCGTTAATGTAGTCTCTGTTCTTTTCTATGACTTCTTTCCATTTGTCAATGAGCTTTATAATTGTTACACCGGCCGTTCTTACACAGGAGAAACTACACCGGTTGTCACTATAAATAGTGTGAGTCACCAGAGACACAGAGAAGACAAAGCACAGTCTTGTAACTGTCTAGCCAAGTGCTAGTCACTTTCTTACTTTGTTAATACACTTGTTAAACCAACCCTCGACTTGACTTCCTTTATTTATTATTTACTGTTGGACAACTTCACAACAATAATATATTCATAAAAGTCCTTAGGTTTTGGAATGAAAAAAAAAACTAACTCATTTTTTATATATTCTCTTGAAGTAAGACTTAATCTCTTAAAAGAAAAAGTCTGGTCAGGAATGGTACAGATGATATGATGATCAGAATAACGGCTTTGGTCGAGTCAATGGTTAGACCAAGATGCAGGAACGACCACTGGAAAGCTGATTAAGTCAACGGCTGGACTAGTGTAGTTAATCAACAGCTAGAAAACGTGCCAGGAACAGTCGATCAGGATCGAGCTGCTGCTAATAGTCACTGGAAAAGGAAAGTTGCAACAAGCGTCCTGTTGCCAGACAAAAAAAATAGATCGGCTCAATAATTTAATACGATCTTAGAGCAGTGAATGTGATATGAGATGATATCTTAGTAGCTATTGATAGAGTCCCTGGGAACAGGAACCCATACTATACTTTGATCTTGGACGATTTACTTGTTTCCTCCGGTACAAAAATACCCAAGAATGGATCTATCACCATTCTCCAGTAGGGGCACCTCAGGTGATCGGTTATAAACTTCCACTCTCGAAGGAGGAGGTAATGCCTGGGAGAGTGCATCTTCTAAGGCCGAGACAAACCATACAACATCCCAAGAAAAAAAGGGTCTGGTGTTTGAAGTCAATTCTTCATCAGCTTTTCATACCACCCGAGGTTCGCCATTGGATCATTCCAGCTGGGTACATCGGATTATCTGTTGGATGGCAGCTAAATTTATGCTTTTACAGGCAGTCGACTCATGATGATCTCAAAAATAAATTAATGGAAAAAGAAGCATCCGTTTTATCTTAAAACCGGAAGTTAGTTGGCAAAAATTAACCAGTGTAGTTTGTTACCATGAGATTGGTGGTGGTAACCGGCTATTACAAGCTGATAAAAACGAACAGAACATGCGTTACTGATACCGTACAATACACTACAATCAACACAAATAGTCACCGTTTATCAAGGCCTATAGACCACTCGAGGATAAGGGTTTTGTCAAAAGACTTTCTCAGAGTATAAAATGAGATTGAATTTTAATTACAAATTATAAAAGATATATAAGCAGTAGACATTTTCTTTTTTTCTTCTTTAAATTTTTCTATATCTCTATTTCTGTATTTTTGTCTGGGCTTTCTTCTGTTCCTTTTTTTCCTCTCCCTTTTCCCGCTCCCTTCCCCCTCCTTACCGTCTCATGTCTATCTGTCTTTTTATTGTTTTAGTCAGCATTAAAAAACGAACACAACCTTCGTTACAACCTGATGCAGACATTGGGGATGATTTCATTTAGTATTATATTGAAGTCTTATTCAATGGCTTTTCGTCAATTCATTTACTATTGCCAATTGTACATGATAAACCCTATCTTTGATTGCTCCCCATAAAATGGTCATATGGCATAAGGCCAGGTGTACACAGAAAACATTTAATACTTTAATTTCAATTCACCTGTTCGATACACATTATCATCTTGATTATAGTGGGGAGGTGCCCCATCTTGCTGACAATAAATATTCTCTTTATTCCCAAATACCCTGTGAAAGTGATGTATGACATATTCTTGGAACAGTTTCAAATAGACAGCATTTTGAAATGCCAAAGAGATTTTTATTTTTAGGTCCCTCTTTTTCTTCTCTGGTCGGCTTGGTGAACATCTATGGTCTTTTCAAACACCGTTTGGGTACACTTGAATAGTTACATCATTTTAAAACTTTTCTCTAATGTAAGTAATAATACATCTATATCAGTTGATTTATTTGGAACTCACCTCTGAACTGGTTTGCCACTTCAACCGTGGTTTTGCTCCACTGGTAGCAATTTAAAATACATATATCGTTTTTGAAACAATTTCAGTCTAGCCAATAAGCTCAACATGAAAAAGCAATTACTTACGGCTATTACCTACACAAACAGAATGTCCAAAAAGAGCAGCAAGATACCTAATATATTGTAAGAAACAAATTACAATGTTTATTCTAAAACATGTTCAACGTATTCGCTGCTTGACGCAAATTCGAGGAGATTATGGTTACATTGGTAATAAAAACATAGATGAAGATTTATCGAAAAGCTGGAGAAATGAGTACAAATTCAACCTTACACTGACCATTGGGTTCGTTAGCCAAATAGTTATGGCTACACATGGGACAAGTGGTCCCCTTTTTTTAGGCAAAAGTTTGAATCCTGTATAAGTTTCATTTTTCTCTTTGTGGTTTTCTTTGTTTATCTCCAGCCCTTTGTACTAAATTAACTATTTATTACATGTTATTACTCATACAAACAGTGTTAACAATAAAGTAGCAAACTACATAATATATTGTCTAAAAAAGAAAGTAGATAAAGTAGATGTGTAGTAAAGGTATGTGCGTGTATATATATATATATATATATATATATATATATATATATATATATATATATATAGTCTTGGAAGTTTCTCAACCATTAGAACTATATTTAAAAAAAAAAACCCAAAAAACCTTAAGTCCCAAGTCGTTCAGTGGAAAATCACTCATGTAAGTCAATTTAACTTTTTCAGTTATTATATTAGTTTGCTTCTAATATCATTTAAGGGATCATCAGTTGTTTACCATGAAAAACGGTTTCGGGAATTTAAAAACAAGACAGTATTTAATTTCATGGCTTCCCAGCAGAGTTGATCAGACCCCACTTCCCTTAAAAGATAAAAACATAAACGTTCCGTATACTAAACCTAAGTTTTGTTCCGTATAAATGTTTTGCTAACTTATATTAGTTGTTCGTCTGTTTAATAAAAATTTATCCGTTACTAACAAAAATGTTGCAGCATTTTAAAGTGTGTAGACGAATCCATTAAAAAATTTTTTAAATTATATATATATATACATATATGTACTTTTATATATATATATATATATATATATATATATATATATATATATATATATATATATTAGTTAAAAGCCCCTTTAAAGATGTAATAGTCTTAAAAGTAAAGCCGTGTTTGAAATTGAAAAGTTTGTTGTCATTTTTGCGATAAGGCAGTTCCACTTGAACGTTGAACACTGTAGACGACAAGACACTTCCCTCGCCTCCCGGGTAAGTGCACCTTAATTTCAATTACTGTCTGTGTCGATTTCTCGCAGACGTGTAGGCCTGAGCGTTTGTCTCGTGATTCTAGACTGAATCTACGAACGGCGTTCGAGCCCATGCGACCGCCTGCGACCGCACTCCTACACTGATGAGGGTAAGAGAGCCCGAAACGACGTCGTCTGTAGGTGAAAAACACTTTAATATTTAAATATATATATATATATATATATACTTATAGCTGTGAGGATAGAGTGAAAGCGTGCGGAGTCAAAGGTGGCTCTGTGAACCGCGTTTGCGCCTTACGACCGTCTGAAATTATCACTTCCCTACACTGATGAGAGTAAAAAGCTCGAAACATCGTCGCCTGTAGGTAAATATAATTTAATATTGATTTATAAATATTTATATATATATTATATATATTGTGTATTTAGGCAGCATTTTTTCATCAATGCAAACATTATTAAAAGTAGCAGAACTCGTCTGTCTAGTTTTACCATTTTTAATCTTTTCAATCTTTCTAATGAATTTCTTTGTGTTAAAATCAAAAGAAATGATAAAAGTTCCGTATGTGTCACTGACGTTTTCGATTCCTCTTCGAATCATCTCCAGGTGTTGATGGCAAAATGAACTAAAAAAGATGGTGAAAGAAGAGAATTTTTAAAAATACATCGGAGAGACACGCACGTAATGAACGCCTTACATTTTCCAAGAAAGATGTTAACGAATTAGATCTTTCACTAATGTATTCATGTATTTATTTATTTATTTATTAAAGTAATAGCTGAATTTATTTGGTGTAGTCGAATAAATATGAAGAGGGGAAATGGGGAGGTAAGCAATGATTAATTTGATAAAAATGTCCTTTTTTTAGAATTTGAATTCAGCGACGCCGGGGTGGTGTCACTAAAATAAAATAAACTATGCTAAGCATTTTCAAAAGGTGTTACTTGTCTCATATGCGATATTATTAATTGTAGGTTTTTGTGTTTTTATGTAGATGGCTTCAAGTATTTTTAACTTTTTCAAATTGGTCTCGGAATGTAACATTTTAGTGTTGTTTACTAACGTTTATCTTAAATCGAATGCAGGGCAGTTATGTTTTTGTAGATGTTTGTAGATTGAACTAGAGTTCACGAGATGCATGGTGAGGCGGGGGTGATAGGGTAGTGGTTGTAAAACCAATGTAGCTATTATTATTATGGTAGTTACATTCTCCGAAAGGGCATTTAAACTTAGAGACGACATTGGTTACATATATATATATATATATATATATATATATATATATATATATATATATATACTAGCTGACCCGACCCGACCTGACATTTCCCGAGAATATTTATACTTTCATTTTACAAAGACCCCAAATATTACTGTAAAACTCCAACAAATGAATAAAAAATAAAACTGTAACTTCTGAACATTTCAAATGATTTGTTGGAATTGCTGTGAAGATATTTTGGTGATCGTCTCATCAATAGGAGATGTGATAATCCTGAATGCACTTCACAGTCACGGGACCTTAAACCCCCCAAATAAAAAGTTTATCTGTGAGGTTATCTCAAAGATAATGTCTATCAAACTATTCCTGAACTGAAGAGGACCATCATAACCAAAATCAAGAGAGAAAAGATGGTGAATTGTATTAATGTGCAATTTATGGGGAAGAGAGCCCCAACATAACTAAAATTGCATTTTTACTAGTGATGGGACGATTCCAATATTTTTCCTGATTCTGACACAATTACCGATTCTGTTCTAAATTCCCGATTCCGATACAATTACCGATTCTAATTCTTTTTAAATCTCTAAATATTTAGCTATAGAGCTGTTTGTTTTTTTTTTGTTTTTTTTTTTTTGTTTTTTTGTTTTTTTTATATATATAATATGTACATATATTTTCGCAAATGAAAAAAATACACCTGTGGGGTGTGATCTATAGATTTTAGTTTTACTGGTAGTTTGGAATCAATAAATATTTGCCATTATATCATTAATACTAGTAATTTAAAACTTTGTTTTAAACAAACAAAAAAATATTAAAAGAATCGTGTTTGGCATTGGAAAATAGGCACAAATTTTTCCGATACCCCCAAAAATTTCGAATTTTATGATTCCCGATTCCGATTCCGATTAATCGTCTCAACATTAACTTTTACTCTTGTAATTTTCGTGAGACGCTCTTTGGATATACCTACCAACGTTTACCGTAACTTCTTATGAATTTATATAATTTGTTACTACTTACCTGGACTTTATTAATGATTCCTTTTTTTTTATTATTTGTTATACTCTTATCTACCCCAAACAAGACACATTGCCACTGGGACGTAAGGGACTACTATTAGGGGCCATGCTTACAGGGACACTCTAAGTAGGGAGTTGAGCAGCGAGATGTCTGTTAGCATTACATTTAAATTTCTGCATGTTAGCACAGTCAGTGAAGCAGCGAACAGGGAGAAAATTCCAAAGTCTAGCAGTTTGAGAGAAGAAACTATTAGAGTAGAAAGCTTTCCGGCATCTAGGGACCTCTACAGTGAAGGGGTGGGATTTTGCTGCTTGTCGGCTTAGTCGAGGGTATTTACGTCAAGAGGGCACAAGTGCTACGAGTTCGTCAGTTTCTGTAATTCCAAAGTAGGACTCTTAATATTCTGTTATATAACATTTGTTTTTTTGCTTTGTTTAATTGCAATTGTATTGAATTTTATTTTATAATTGCATTTTATTGCACTATTATATTTATTGTAGCAATGTCTGTTCCTTCAACTTCGATTGATACTTGGTTAAAGTTAAACACTAATCCTAAATATTTATATAGCTTTTTATTTAGAATTGTTATGCCATCATCAACGACTCTGGATATATTGATACTGAGCATTCATTGCTGTCAAAATGGTTGCCATGCTTGTTGTTGATACCAGTAGGATCATTTTATTCATTTTTTTTCTTTTCTTTAATCATTTCTTTTTCTTAAATCAAAATTGTGTTGATTCCAGATGATTGGATAAACTAATTAATGTTATGAGATAATTTGATCGCCGTGTTTATATTCAGACATTCAAACGTCTGGAGATTTGCAACTCATTCAAGTTTTGATGAGACAAATTGAGTTGAGTTTTTTTGGTTTTTGCTTTTATTCTTCTCAGTTTAGTCACGAAATAGTTTGAGCCTGTCACATAATTTTATAATTGTTCTATACTCTGTTTTGTTTGTTGGTTCGTGTACAATGACACTGGAGGAGCATAAGGCCATAGACACGCACACCACTGCAGTTTCCATGACAAGTCGTCCATTTAAGAAGTCGATTCAAGGATTCGTGTTTATTCATCGCTTTATTGATTCACTATTCCTCTTTGGGCATCTCTTATTGAAATCAATGATCCCATTTCAACTTTTAATTAAAAATGTATGAATGGTGTTATTTCAATTTCGAGGGGCGTTTGTCTGTTTTACGGCATATCAACCATTTTTAGTTTGTTTATGTTTAATGTATCGAACCATTTGACATAATGGGCCGGCAGATTAAGGTTCAATCCTTGGTCGAGTCATACAAAAGACTCAAAAAATGGTACTTGATGCCCCCCCCTTGCTAAACACTCAGCATCATAAGTGAAGTCATCCTAGGAAATGAGTGGCGCCCTTCCCTACATCTCACTGTAGTAGTTAATGAAAAGGGAGCCTTAGAGTCGCCCTCGACTATTATCGACTACTTTACTTTACTTACTTTTACTATGTTTGATAGGAAAACACAAAACCTCAAAATGTAGTACTAAGTGACCCTGCAGATGAGACTAGTAGTGCAAGTGTGTATCCGAACGAGATTGATTGAGACTGACACTATTGTTAAAAGCAGCAGCAGCAGCAGCAGCAGCAGCAGCGAATGTTGTTTTTGCGTATCGACTCTTGATTGGACAAAATCTCCAATCAGCAGTTTCTTTCAGCTAACCACAAAAGTGAGAATATTCACTGCCGAAATTAGCACGCAGTATAAAAACCCAGTAACAACGTCTTCTTCTTTCTCTCTTGTTTTCTTCCAAACCCGTCACATGTGCATACATCAGTAATCCCGCCTAGGCCTTTGGAGCCAGAAGGCCCCCGACAGACGCAACAAGAGACACACATGAACTACTAAGCATAGCGACAACATATATACACTGCAAACCGAACTCATATATACAGGTCATACACGCATTACTTCACTAACAAAACAGGCGCGCTAATATGCATGCACATCTACCATGCCTATCCCATCTACACACACTGTAACATACAAACCCACAAGTCAAAATGAACAGGTCTACTCAATTTCTTTAACACAAAACAACTCTTCTTTCATCTAGAATGTCATTGGGACACTCTGAACTCTCAAGCCTTACCAACTCTTCATTTTCGATTGTCTTAACAAGTTGTCAATAAAAACTAATTAATTTGTGTGGATAAACTTTGTTATTCTTTCTTTTGATAATGTGTTACATTCTTGCTTACCTCGTTAGGCTAGGTGTACCCGCATTTCGTCTATTCGTCGTTGTGGTTAATGCTTACACTGTTAAATCAGAAACCAGGACGATGCTGTTATTGGGTTATTTTAACAGTTTTATTTAATATTAAACAGAGATTTAGTGGTTTTCTGCACGGGAGAGGGAGAGAGAAGAAAAGAATTACCAGGGAAAAATATTCAGGCCATTTTGCGCCAGTGCTTCCCCCCCCCCTCCCGGGCTCCTGTCTACTGGCACAGACCGGCCTTTTCACAATTGTGTCGGTCGATGAGTCAGGAACAAAGAGATTGACAAAGCCTCCCACCGTCATGACGCCACTTATGACTTCCGCTTTGCCTCCTACACCTTCTCAGGGAGCCATCCTACTTTCTGCATCCCCCACTATCTAACAAATGTCCTATCTCAAAATGTTTGTTATATATACATGTAGAAATGCCACCCACCCATGGAACCATTAATAAAATTCATAATTCTTTCTGCAATCCAACCATATTCAGTCTATTCATCACTAAAACTCGATGGACAAGTCAGGCAGACTGAAGTTTATGTGTACCAAATATGGTTGGATTGCAGAAAAGAATGTGAATTCTATTAACGATTCCATGGGTGGCATGTTCAGCCTGCATATGTTTTAAA
Organism: Sepiola atlantica; assembly: GCA_963556195.1. Lineage (NCBI taxonomy): Eukaryota > Metazoa > Mollusca > Cephalopoda > Sepiida > Sepiolidae > Sepiola > Sepiola atlantica. Next base: position 203,716,118 of record OY744517.1, read on the forward strand.
TGATTACCGTAGTGGCTTTGTATAGACTCCCCATGTGTTTTGAGCATGCCACAATCTTGAATTTCATCTTCGTTGCTGGTATTTACATTTGAATTAATTGATAACTATGAACATTGCAAACGATTCATTGAATGCAAGCTGATATTTTACCCATAGCTGGAAAGGGATGCTCATATATTTCACGATGTAAGGGAATACCCTTGATCGGATTTGAACTCAGTTTAGCAGATTTTATAGTCCGAATCGGCATCCATTACACCAGTCATGCCCCCTCCTACTCTTATATGTACGTTTAGATAGGAAAAGACAAAACCTCAAAATGTAGTACTAAGTGACCCTGCAGATGGGACTAGTAGTGCAAATGTGTATCCAAACGAGATTGATTCAGACTGACACTATTGTTAAAAGCAGCAGCAGCGAATGTTGTTTTTGCGTATCGACTCTCGATTGGACAAAATCTCCAATCAGCAGTTTCTTTCAGCTTAGTCTTATTTCTTACCAAAATTTGAGATTTCAGTCATAGCTAGGGGAAAAAGATACATTCCAACCTTTCTCGATGGCAGTGGCAGCTCATCTATAGATATTGTGGAACTTCAACAACCAGTATTTATTTTAACATATACATATATATATATATATATATATATATATATATATATATATATATATATATATATATATATATATATATGTGTGTGTGTGTGTGTGTGTGTAGAAGGGGGTAAGGAGTAATGCAATACAGTGCAACCACTTCATTCTATGGGTGCACAAAAAGTGCAGTGGAGTGCATGGTAGGCTCACACCAGATCTAGACTTCAGATGTAAGAAGGATCTCGCTGCATAGCTCCCAATTTATGATGACCCTCCTAAACTT
>OY744517.1:203719491-203774234 GCA_963556195.1 Sepiola atlantica
ATTTATATATAATTTATTTATTTGTACAAACAATGCATTTTCTTTTATTCTGAAATTTAGAAAGTGAGCCCAGTTTTATGGTATTTATTTTGCTCGCCCTCTTTCCAATTTGATCAATCGGACCTGATATTTGACACAAAGGACATGCCCCCCCCCCCCCCGTCCAAATGATCACGGATCTCTTCAAACCTATCACTGATATTTGTTTTTACAGATTCTACCAGTTTGTCTATGTTCATTTTGTCCTCTGTCCGTGTGATTGCTAAATGAATAACAGGTATAGCGTCTGATGACACGTCCTAATATGGCCTGATCTTTCGACCAGTTAATAAAACAAAGGTGGCAGATACAACACAAAACCAATAGGGTCAACACCGTGAGCAATGGGATCACCAGTTGAGCCGTTTTCTGTGGAATCACTGTTCTGAGATTTTATATTATAATCAATGCTATTTGAATAAACTTATCATATCTAGAAATAAAATTTAACTATTTTTAAAAACTTTAATTACATTACATTTTTTAACTTAAAAAACTAAAGAAAAGCGAAAAGATTTAAAAAAAAAAAATTTTTTTAATTGTTTATTTTAAAATTGTTTCTATTATATTTAATTTACAATTATTTTTACAATAAGAAGACAGAGAATATTTATTGTTTTAAAAAGAATGAAATTGTTACAATTTTAAGCAAATAAAGAAGAGACATATTTGTTTTATTTATTTAAAGAATATGCAGCTGAAAATGACAATTATTTTTTAGAAGGAAGGAGAAAGAGAAGTTTATTTTTAAATAGTATTAACCCTGACAGACATTTATGATTTAAAAAAAGAAGAAGCTATTATTACTAACAGTAAATTATACAGGTTGATGTAGAAACCACCGTGGAATTTCCACTGGGTCCCACTAGTAATCAATAATACTTAAATAAATTCTCATATTCAGAAATAAAACTGATTTTCATTTATAGATAAAATAAAATTTAATTATTTTGCTGTTTTTAACTGCATTACATTTTTTAACTTAAAAAACTATAGAAACGCGGAAAAAAATAAATTAAAAAAATGATTAAAAGATTATTTGTTTCTGAACAGAATAAACTTTTTCAAAGTTAAAGTTTAAAATTCTCCGTAATTCTGAATTTTCTGAAACAGCCCCCCCCCCCTCCCATAAGCTAGAGTCACAAGTCTCATCTGTTTAATGGCATCAGTGCAAGTGAACTCAGCAACTTTCAATGGAACTTGAATTGCTTTTTCCTATTTCAATGTCAGATTGTATTATTTTTCAAAATTGTACATAATATTTTATTGACGCAATGTATGAAGAGTTCAAATAAAAAACGTGATGAAGACCATTTGAAAAATTGAGTTGTTACTACTTCCATAATTGTTGCATATTATCAGTCGACCAAACAGCATAATCATTTTTTACATAACTAGAATTATTCTATTATATATTAAATATTAAATTGTTTTTACGCCAATTTAAAGCAAAATAAACTGTTTTCAACTAATAAAATAATTTCTAACGCTATTTCTGATATTCAACCATTCATTTATTTATTTTTTATTATCGATTATGTTTGAATTCATATTTTGAAACATGACGTAAATCATACATCTGTGACGTCATGCCAAAGCTACAATTATTTTGTTACGGTATTTATAACAAAGTCCAAATAGGTCAGTTCGTAGAATGTTAGACTGAAGATTAAAAGTTTCGGTTTCGGTTTCGATTTCCGGTCATGGCATCTGCTTTATTTGTTGGGAATTTATTATTCACTATTAATGCAATAATTTCTATTTTTAAAAGTAAAGATCTCTGATATTTTGAAATGAGACAAATTCTGCAATGTATTTATTATGTTTAAAAAATTGTGGCTGACGAAAGGATAGACGGACAAAATCTCTATTTATATAAGATATTATTTCTGCCTAATTTGTTTGTTTTCAGTTAAAATAAACTTTTACAATCGAATTGAAATTTTTCTCTTTTTATTAGGGTAAATTAAGACCTGGCAGAGATAGATTAGTTTGGAAGTCAATTTCTAAAAGCCGTCCAACATATGCCAGCATGTAAAACAGACGTTGAACTGGTAGTGGTGGTCTAATTCCTCAATTCGATTGATTGTGTTTTGCATATGAACTCTTCATATAGTTATGTAAAAGAAAATGTTCAAAGTTTTTATTGACTTGCCTCTCCACGAGGGCAGAGTTAGACACAAGTTCTGACTTAATGTGGGGAAAAGTCAGCTCCCCAAAAAGGGTCACTCTGGATTGTGACAAAAATAAAAATTGTCTCAGTCTAGATGGATTTCTTCTTCACTAACCGCGGACAGAAAAGATGAAGTGTAGTATCAGAACAGATACTACACTTTGCTGAATTTATTTATGAAAAATATGCAAAAAATATATAAATGATGTGGCACAAGGCCAAAAAGGGGTATGAGGGGGAAAGTGGGGGTCGGGGGTAGTCCACTTGGTCTATGCCCTAGAAACTAGCTTCAGTTACCACAATACCACATTCACTCTATGGACTTAAGCTACTTAAAATATCCCCAGGTGTTTGAATGAATTTTATTTACAGAAAAATATGTACAATGTGCAATGATGGGAATGGGAGAACAAAAACTAAGCCTTAAATAATCCCCCAAAAATAAATAAAAAGAAAAGGGATGGTAAAAATAAAGAACAAAATAAAATGCTAATTATGGTAAGTTAGTAGGACCCCCCCCCTCCTATCTAAGGTATGAACTGTTCGCTGTCTTCCGGTAAAAACCAAAAGCAAGAAAGTCAGTTCCTAGGTGGGAATGAGCGTTTCTACAGGGACAAAAGAAATGGTGGGATGGGTTTTTAGGAATGTGCGGTGTCCTCCAGGATAAGTACCATTAGGGCGGGTCAAGGATAAAAAGAAAAAAAAATGGGAACGGGCATCCTGGAGGAGTTCTAACACCTAAAATAAAGATGGGGACAGAGTACTCATTTGTACTACTAGCTAAAGGGACTGATCCAACAATTTGGATGGTCAAAAAATTTTCAATAAAAAGGACCTAAGGTCGACGTGTGCCATGCCTTGGCAGGGAACACAAACTCGAATCTATTCCACGTGAACACGCATAAACTAGCGGTGTGTATCCACCTTCTTCTAAATAGTGAGGTAGGCAATCTCCTTCTATCAGATTTAATTTTGATTTTAAGCTGGTGCTTAAAATACAAAATCAAATGATGATGAGAAGGCGGCGCCCCTCCCACACCCTATTTCTAAGCGTGAAGTATACACAACGAGTCTAGCTATGACTAAAATCGTGAACAAAACCATACGTTTCTCCGTGAGTCACAAGGGGTCCATGTTGAAGACAACGGATGCTAAATCCAGGCACGTCACACGCTCGGAGGTGATGCAAGCCGTCACCTCGTTGACATACTTCCAATATTCACGAAGTTTGGAGCAGGTGAAAAAGGAGTGCTCAGCCGTTTCAATTTCATCGTCCTCACAACGTAGGCAAAAGGGGTCCATAACCAGACCAATATTGAAGCATATGCCATTGAGGGGTACCACATTTCGAACCAATCGCCAGGTCAGTATTATTGAGATGGCTCTGGCCTGGCGCCCAATTCCATTGAGAGCGAGCTTCCTCCTCTGACAATCCAAGTCTCCCCCCAAGTGGATCCGAAGTGGTCCCCACCACTAATTCCCAATATAGTGTTTTTCTAGACCGGGCGAGGTCACTGGACCCTGGCAGCACTCTGAGCGCAGCTCGGTATTCATTGAAGAACAGCGGTTGACCCCTTGGCCTACGACAGCATTCAGCCAAGTGGTCAGGGATGAGGTTGGGAAAAGCCTTCTCAACTGCAGGGCCCCACACGGACTCCTCTGTCAAAGTTCGGCTCAGGAATGTTAGCCTCTCGGCATACATATAGCTCGCCAAGTCGGGCATTCCCAAGCCCCCCACATCAGGACGTTGAGTACAGACCTGTCTATGGACTAGCGGCTTCTTCTTCTCCCACAAAAGCAGGAAAAGCATACGCGTTAAAGCCGCCAGGCGGGCTGCAGGGAGAGGTAGTACAGCCAATCCGTAAAGGATGAGTGGAAAGACGTACGTAACGCACGCTTCAGCTCGTCCTTTAAGGGAAAGCCCCCTTCGAAGCCAAATCCTCACAGATGCTTCGACCTTAGACTGTACTTCCGACCAATTCTTATCAAGCTGGAGACCCGGTCCAAACCATACGATGAGGATCCGAACCGGGCCATTTGTCCAGTCGAAAAGGCCCAGGAGCGCAGCCGCGACACTCCAGGCAGCCAACCTTAGGCTGTTGGATTTGCTACGGTTGACTACGCCCCCTGTAACATTTTCGTACCTTTTGAGTGCCTTAATCACCGTGATAATGTCTCGAAAGCTCGACACAAACACGGTGACATCATTGGCATACGCGAAAACCCTGGCTCACGCACCGCCAGGAAGAGCAATACCGCGTAGGGCCAGTCCAGGCTCCCCCAACCTAAGCCTGCAGAGAAAAGGCTCCAAGGCAAGGACGTAAAGCAGGGGAGACAGCAGACACCCCTGACGAGCAAACGACCTCGATCGCATCCCGTTTACCTTCACCACTGCCGTCGGCCCGCGATACAAAATGGAGATTCATCTGCAGAAGTCCGGTGTAAAACCGGCGGCCTCTAAAACAGATCCCAGGAACCGATGGTCGATCCTGTCAAAAGCTTTGGACTGATCTAAATTGATCAGCGCAACTTCCGTGTCGTCTTCTAATCCCTCTAAGATCGTGCGTATCAGATGCAAATTGTTCTGAATCGATCTCCCATTCACAGCATAATTCTGATCAGGTTTGACCAACTCACCGATAACAACCTGCAACCGATTTGCAAGAACTCTGGCCAAAATCTTTAAATCTGTGTTTAGCAGAGTTATGGGCCTATAATCATCTAAACCCCCACCATCTCCGCCCTTTTTCTGAAGCAATGTGATCACACCCCTGGTAACTTGACCAGGGATAAAACTCTGTTCAAACCAGTGATTGAACACATTGACCAGAATAGGTACGAAGATGTGCGATAGCCTCAAGCACAGTTCATAGGGCAAACCATCAAGTCCCGGAGATTTATCATAGCCGACCTGCTTCAATGCAGCCAAGACCTCACATTCCATAACGCGCCCATCACAACTAGCTGCTCGGGCCACCTCCAGGCGGGGCGAGCCAGCTAAATAGTTGGCAAACTCCTCGACACGGAGTCTGGACAATTGGGTGAAGCGATCCACGAAATGCTCATGAAACCCCTCGCAAATCTCCCGAGTTGACACAAGGGTGTGTCCTTCCGGGTGTTTGACTTGACGAATTAGACCGACATTCACAGCTTCGTTGGACACTCTATTTAGCCTAGATCTAACTACTTGACCCTCATATCGTACGTTAGCCGCACGTTTCAGATCCCCCTTAACTAGTTTTATGCCTAGGGAATCCCCCCCCAGCCACCGCCCGGGCCAACTTAGTTTCTAAACGCTTTTCTGTTTCAGCCTTATTTAAGGTGAGATGTTGGCTCTATTGAACAGCAAAGCGCCTAATGCTACATTTGGCGTTAACCCACCACTTACTCTTGGTTACCGCCCCCACTAATCCCTTTTGAAAGTTAACTTTGATGAATATCAATTACTGTCTGAATTATATATTGTTACCAAATAAACCATTTTAAGTGTTTTATTTTTTTTATGAGATAGCGTTTCTGAGGAACAGACTTATCAGAGTTCTAAGTGAATTCAATTCCTGACTATGTCACACAAACTCTTGTACGAAGACTAAATCCTCTTAAATACCAAACAAATGGTTTAAAATAAATCATAAAATTGTAATGATGCTGAGAAGAAAGCAACAAGATTTTTTTTAATGGAAATCGCTCCAGACAAGGCATGAAGCCACTTGATGTAAGGAGCTAAAAAAAATACTACTTTAAGGTCAAAACCCAGCTAACAATAAGCGTTATTTTGATAGATTCTGACCCAGAAAATAGCAATTCTTCACCCTCCCCCCCCTTGTCAGAAACATCGCTCATGAAATGTGAGGACTAAAGGACAAAATAAGGGAAGTATTTGTATCCATTTCAAGATATTGTGTCGAGGGACAAAATAAATGTTCAGACAATCAAATCAAAATGAAAGAATGTGACTTTAATGCAACACAGCCATAACACTTATAAAGAAAGTTGAATGAAAAATCTGATTTAAAAAATATAATGAAAATATTAAATTATGCCTGATACTTAGTAATAATAGCATTTATCTTCATCGAGAAAATTAATGTAATTCATTAAAGTCGTGAAGAAGACAGTTAGCATCTGTCTGTCCTAATTATTTGACAGAATAAAAAAAAATTGTCTGTAAAAAATATTTTTTAAGTCTCCAAGCATTTTAATCAGATAATTGGTTTCAATTTTTTTCATACTGAAAAAAATGGTTGTTTTTTTAAGTTATTATTTTAAAAATATAAGAATGTTGAAAAAAAGTTGTTTTTTTTAAGTTATTATTTAAAAAATATAAGAATGTTGAAAAAAAAGTTGCTTTTTTAAGTTATTATTTAAAAAATATAAGAATGTTGAAAAAAAAGTTGTTTTTTTAAGTTATTATTTAAAAAATATAAGAATGTTGAAAAAAATAAAGTTTTTTTTTTTTAAGTTATTATTTAAAAAATATAAGAATGTCGGAAAAAAAGTTTGTTTTTTTAAAGTTATTATTAAAAAAATATAAGCATGTTGAAAAAAAAGTTGTTTTTTTAAGTTATTATTTAAAAAATATAAGAATGTTGAAAAAAAAGTTTGTTTTTTTAAAGTTATTATTCAAAAAATATAAGAATGTTGAAAAAAATAAAGTTGTTTTTTTTTTAAGTTATTATTCAAAAAATATAAGAATGTTGAAAAAAAAGTTTGTTTTTTAAGTTATTATTTAAAAAATATAAGAATGTTGAAAAAAAAGTTTGTTTTTTTAAAGTTATTATTCAAAAAATATAAGAATGTTGAAAAAAAAGTTTGTTTTTTTTAAGTTATTATTTAAAAAATATAAGAATGTTGAAAAAAAAATGTCTGTTCAAAAACTGAACGAAAAGAAGTTTCTACAACTTGTTTGTAAATTAAGGAAACAAAGACAAGCAGCAGCAGCAGCTTAACTGACCTCCTCGACTTTCAAGGTCAAATTGAAATGACACGGTTAAGTGGGACCAACCAATCCACATAGCCAGTCTTTGTTTTTAATGATTCAGCTATTTCTATTGTTTAGTATTGAGTCACCACTTATCAAGGCCAAGAGCCACTCGAAGATAAGGATTAGTTAAACTCAGATGATTGCCAGCCGAAATATGAGGAACACTGTGGGAGTACTAACATTGATTAATGTTATTAACTGTGTTTGATTATTTATGAGGTGGTCCATGATAAGAATTTGTTGACATTAGATTTGAAGACGACCATGTTGTCATCAGCAGGGAAGCCTTTGCAAAGAAACTCTGTCCATGGAAATTCTGCCTGACGATAGGCAAATTGGAGGGAAAAGTAAAGTCTTTTTTCGATGTGGTAGCTATTCATAATTAGGTGCTTTGTTACATTAAGACCGTTGGGATAAGGGTTAGGGTCATTGTCAAAGTGGGGGTTAGGGTTAGCATTAGCATTAGCATTAGAGTTAGAGTTAGGGTTTAGTGTTATGGTTAGGGTTAGGGTCATTGTCAAAGTTAGTGTGGGTCCTAATGTAAAAAAGTACCCATAATTAGTATATATACTTGAGGAAGGAGGCGTCATATAATGTAATGTTTCTTCTTTTTCTATTTATTATTAATTATTATTATTATTATTATGACAAAAATTACAAAAATCATGTATACTTTTCTATAAAGCTTTGGTCATGTAGTTTTATTGTATATCAACCCTTTTGGAGTTATTTAATGACAAAACACAATACTTGTTCTGTATATTTAATTGTATACAATTAGTTGAACACAAGTTTTCATTTAGGAAATTTTCCCAATGATATTAGTGCATAATTAAACACAATAGATATGATAGGAGTTGAACTGATTCCATAGTCTATAGCGATATCTATTAGGCCAATCGTGCACACCCCGGTTTATGCAGCATGAGAGATTTTTGTGAAACAAGCAGTTGATCTCAGTTTCTTTTTTTTTACTAACGAGTCACCGCTGATCAAGGTCCAAAAGCCACTCAAGGATAAGGGTGAAAAAGTTTGTCAGGTGCACGGTGAAACATTGTTGGGATTGGTAACGATCGTTGCAACTGGTCAAAATTTGATTATCTAAGAAGACGGCTCAACAAGAATTTATTTACATTGGACTTCAAAACGACCATGTTGTAGTCAGCTGGGAAGCAGCTCCGTGATATTGTGTTCCATAGACGGATAGTTCTTGGAAATAAACTTTGCTCATGGATGTTCTGTTTAGTTTTAAGTACACAGAGGAAGAAAGGGAAATTATTGACAGTGGTTATAGCTACACAAGTTTTTGTTGTGAATGTTTGACAGAGGTGAACCATGGATTGGAGCTCAGCCGAGCACTTACCAAGAAAAAAACGATAGAGCAGAGAAAGACTAACAACGTCTCTTCTGTGAGAAAGAGGCTTTAGAGAAGAGAAAGGGACATTCCCACTAGATTTCGAAATCGGTTTTGTACTTTAACACTTAAGGTAATTAAAGCAAAGAAAATATTACTTTTAAAATGACGTCATCCGTTCATAAATATAGGATGGTTAGAAGAAGTTAACAGAAATATAGATGGAAAGATTTGTCACAAGTTAAAAGAAGATATAAGGAATGGTTAGCTCTATCCTCATCGAACGTAAGGGCAAAGGGGATGGACGTGAAGAGTAATTTGACTCAGGCAATTCATACACTCTCTTTCCCTCTTTCTCTCATTATTTTTCACTTGTGACAACTAAATTAAAGATATGTTAATGAACCATGAATTTTGATGAGAAAACGATTATTGGTACATCAATTCCTCATTCTTCTCCTTCTCCATCAATGTTTTCTCTCTTCACCCACTCGGTTTATCATCTGGCACCAACGAAAATAATGGTAATTCTTCAATTCAGTCATTCAAACCACAAAAGTTAAGATAATCTAATACATATGAACTTATTTAATCCGTACGATATTACTGGACGAATATCTAATATAATCAAATCCTTCCTAACGCAAAAAAAAGATCCAGGTTGTCCCTGACAGCTGTACATCTAAACAACATGACATTAATGCGGATGTACCCCAGGGGTCGATCCTTGGACCGTTATTATTCCTGATTTTCATAAACGATCTCCCTGATGCAATCATGTTCAATATTGTCTATGATCATGTTTTTCAACATAACGTAGCCAAATATTTTACAACCAGTTTTGAAATGCTGCAGTTCGTTCTGTTAGAGATTATTTCATATTTTCCAATTTTATACACAATTGCTCTCATACTGACCAGTTACTTTGACATTTCAAGCCTTTAACCTGTGTTTCGCTTCGAGAGATTATTAATATATGTTCTGATGCCTTATGCCGTAGTCAACTGTCTTCTCCCCCTATTTCCGAAACTATTTTTGTGCAAATTATGAGATTTGCCACAATGTCAGTTGAATTTAATTTTGACGACATTATGTACAGACAAATTGATGGGGTTTCCATGATGAACATCTTTGTAGGTTTTTATGAAGAGGGTCTGTTAACTGGATGTTTATTTTCATCATGTTGACGACATCTTTTGTCTGTTTAACAATGAGACTAAAGCGGATCGTTTTTATGACCCTAACAATATTCATCCTACTCTTAAATTGACTATTTCACTTCTAAGCTAATTCTTCACTTCTATTTCTCGATGTCTTAGTTTGTAAAATGTCTTCTGATTTTCTGACTTTTACTCGGCTGTTGGAACTTCCTTTTGTCTCATGATTAATTTGATTAAGATTTTTACTCATAGAGCTTTAATCATTTTATCTAACACCAAACTGGATGATAAAATTAAGTTCATTACTCAGACTCTTTGCCTTAATGACTATCCATTAAATATTGTCCAATCTATTACCAGAAATCAAATTAATAATTTCTGAAAAACTAAACCTACTTCTGTGGATAGATGTCTCATTCACCTTCGCCTACCTTGGCTAGGTAATATTAGTGATAGATTCGCCAAACAAATCTGTGCAATAATGTTATTTTACCTTGAATACATGTGTTGATTTTTTCACCAAACCGATCTTGACATCCATTCGAAATGAGGTTCTACCTCCTACCCACCATAATAATTCTATTATCTATTTATTTAAATGTAGTTGCAGTTTGAACTACATAGGAAGGATGCCACAAAGATTCGATATCAGAGTCAAACAACACATGCTCACAAAAATTTGTCAGGCAAATTATTTACTGTCAAATGTTCTGAATAATACATATGGGTCTTCAATTGCTGAATACCTTATAAATATCCGTATTTGTGCCACTAATTTCAATGTAGACTTATTTTCCGTCCTTGGTAAATTACACTCTCCATATCATCTTAGAAATTTAGAAAGCATATATATGAAGTTTAGGCAACCGTCACACTGTAAACAGAAAGAAAATATTCTTAGACCTAATGTAGTTTTTATTAAAGCAAATTTCTCTTTCCTATCCTGTAATTCTCAAACAAACCTTTTTTTTCTCTTAACTTTATCTCGATTTATCTCTGTGGGGTGAGGTATGAAACCGGATAGCCAGCTTTTTCATTCTTTTAATATTTAAATTCATCATGACTAGTAATAAAAAATATGGTCTGTTTATTCCCATCATTAGATTTTGTACCACAAAAAATATTAATATATATATATTATTTGTAGCTCCTAGAAAAACGCGTCTAGTAGAGCACTGTAAGTGTAGTATCAACACAGCATGGCGTCGCTAGCTTTAAATGCATCGTTCTTTTCATTAAAAAAGTCGAACGCTCTAGATTTCAAACCACCGTATAAAGTGTTAAGATTATCACTGTTTATTCGGCAAGTACTGACGCTGTAGTCTTTTTTATAGAAACCAAATAAGTAATTTTCATTTGACATTTTCGTAATTTAGAGGAAATTTAAAAAAATGATGATTGTCGTAGTGTTATTTGATATATTCCAATGTGGGGAAATATACTGTGCATGAACATCCTCAAAGTTTGCTTTTAGGAAAAAACAACAAAAAGGTTAATAAATATGGTCTTTAAGATATTCAACGTCGATAAATTTTATTTTGTTTCAGCATAAAAATGAAAATGAATTCCCCATTAAAACTAGTTATATAATGAAATGAATAAACATTTTCTATGACAAATTTTTAATTTATGATGATCATCATCATGATCATGATGATCATCACTACTAACATGTTAACTCTTTCGCTTTTTGGCTAGGAGCAAAATGTAGTATCTGTATTGAATCTGCACTTAGTTTTTTATGTTCTCTGTCAGTAAAGGAGACATCCTTCTAGACTGAGGCCATTGAAATTTTTGTTCCAATTCAGAGTGCTAATTTGGGGTGAGCTGGATTCTTCCCACGTTAAATATTGACATTGTGCCTAACTTTTCTCTCGTGGGGGGAAGTAAATAGGAATAGGAACAGCAACAACAACAACAGCAACAAATTTATTAAAAAAATAATAAACGCATGTATTTAATTATTAACAGATTAAAAAATATTTATTCATTAGAAACTTAAAAATAAATAAATATACAAATAAGAAGCTGAGAGGATGATATCATGATGAACGAACTACATGCACTGATCCCCCCCCCCCAACAAAGGAGGGGGTTAATGCCTGGGAGGATGATATCATGACAACAGAATAGATAGTACACTAACCCACCCATGCACACACGAAACTGGTAATCTTGGGGAAATGGTATCGTGAGGAACGAATGTATACTGTACGGCCTTCCCCCCGAAGAGGAGGTAATGCCTGGGAGAATGTATCATGACGAATGAAAATATACTAAAGAGAATCAAATAAGAATAAACCATTTTAATGTCAATATAGTTAGAATAGGTGGAAAAAACTTTTTCATTTATTAAATACATAAATAACATTAAAAACCATGGCAAGTTTCATTGTCCACGTGAAACGCCTAAATGAAAATTGGCTGGAAAAATATAGTCGCTATCTTTATAAGCAAAGATGAATATGCTAGCTAAGGAAGAACGATAACTTTCAAAATTTTCTAGTTAAAAAGACATGCTTATTATAAATTTGAGTTATCGTTCTTCCTTAGCTAGTATTATGGTAAACAAAGATATACTACACTGACCCTCCCCCGACAGAGGATAATATCATGCTGAACGAACACAACTTCCCTCCAACCAAAAAAGAGAAAGTCATTCTTGCATGGACGGTCTTATGAGAACAGAACCGCTACACTACCCCCACCCGCACCCGTACACACACTTAAAATATATTCTGACTAAATCAAGTCTTGGGTTTTTTTCATTCTGGCAAGATCCCCCACACACACACACACACACACACACACACACCCTTAAATACGGAGGAGGTAATTCCAGTCTTATGACAACAGAACCGATACTACACCGCCATTAAAAAATATTCCAATTTAACCAATTTTTTGTTTGTTTTTTTTTTCATTTGAAAATGCCTAGTCACAAAAAAATATTTTTTATGGTTCCGTGGCATTTTGGCTAAGATCAAAGTGTAGTATCTGTCTTCGCCATCCAGCGATATTTGACACTTTACTAAAGCTGGAAGTAAATCATCTCCCTTGAAAATGAAATTCTAAATAAGTTTTTAAACGCTATCATTTTTTAATAAAATATCTTTATCTTATTTTATTTATAATTATAATAACAGTACTATCGATGAAACGATTGCGTATGTAGAAGAAAATTTTACATTACGAAATAGAAATGTATATTACAGAATATTAATTTATTAAAAACTTAAAATAAATAAATATGCAAATGAGCAAAATCTAGATTTGTTTGAGTGAGTTGGAGATGCCTATATATAGGGTATTTCAATATATTCTCATATCATTAGAATTAAATAAGTCTAACGTGTTTCGATATTAATATAGTTAGGATAGATAGAAAAAACTTTCGCATTTAGATATACTACTTTCTTACCAGTACTCATGTCCTCACGTCTAATAGCCTAAAAAAGATAACAGGATGAATATGGGAGATATAGATAAATGGATATAAACTTATCTACACAATCGTTTCTTTACTTACATATCAAATTGAAACACTGTTTCTCATCGGATTACCAAAATAAAGCAACATTGAACCTGGTTAATATTTAGCTGGAAGTAAAAGAGCATTTATTGGGAACTATCCGGTGAAATATTTAACAGACATTAATCGGTATATTGATATTGTATTAATAGTATAAATTTTCTGTGCAATGTTTTTTTTAGGGTTGAATTGATAAAAAGGAAAAGACATAACAAATAAATAACAAATGAACTTGAGAATTGACTCAATGAAATCCAGCAGCTCTTCAGGTCGCTCTTTTCGTGGACAGGTCGCAATTGGTGTATAGTAGAGAAGTACCCGGTAAAAGAGACCACTCCCCAACTGTCACTTTTGGGATTGTGACATCTGTAAAGGGTAGCACATTGAATTTTTGCCTTACTTGCTTGAAGCAAAATGGATGCAATGTCTTACCCCCGCGTAGCCAGGGGGGTGCCACATTACATTTGCACCCCCTGAAATTTGTGATCCAAAAATATTATAAATATAAATACTCTTATATTTCGTAGTCAACTATACTTCTTCATTATGAACCAGTATTTACTTTTGTGTAATATATTTTACAGCAGGGCCGGATTAAGGGACCAAGGGGCCAAGGGGCCAAGGGGCCAAGGGGCTGGGGCCCTTGGCCACCCACCAAGAGGGAATCTCCCACTAATTTTTAACATAATTTCCGATTTCAAAAACGCTTATTTTGATTTGATTTTGTTTAAAACTTAATTTTCCATTCCTGGTACTAATGATACCATAATAAATATTTACGGATTTTAAACCCACCACGATGCCAGGGGGTGCCAGGGGCTGCCAGGGGATGCCAGGGGGGCAAGGCCTTCCTCTTGCAATTACATTTGCACCCCCTGAAATTTGTGATCCAAAAAATATTATAAATATAAATACTCTTATATTTCGTAGTCAACTATACTTCTTCATTATGAACCAGTATTTACTTTGTGTAATATATTTTACAGCAGGGCCGGATTAAGGGGCCAAGGGGCTGGGGCCCTGGGCCACCCACCAAGAGAGGACCTCCCACCAATTTTTAACATAATTTCCGATTTCAAAAACGCTTCTTTGGATTTTATTTTGTTTAAAACTTAATTTTCCATTCCTGGTACTAATGATACCATACTAAATATTTACGGATTTTAAACTACCAGTTAAAATAAATCTATTGACCATAATAATATCTAAATATGATTTAAATTTATGTTACCTTGTAAAAAGAAAAAAAATTAAAATGTACGTATTCTCAAACTCAAACATAACTTCGCTAGTTTCAGATCAAGTCGTGAGGGAAACAAAGCCTCGATGCTTTTCACCTGTTTCCTGCTTGGTGAAAGAGATTATCAGTGTATCTGTTTTTTTTTGTCAATTTACCAAATATATACTTTTAAATATTGTTAATTCACACTATTCAATATCATAAATTATCAATTTCATAATTATAATTCAAATGATGGAATAATAACACAAAATGAATTACCGTTGTTGTTCTGCCAGCTTCTTTTAAAGATATTTTTTTAATTTATAAAAGAAAGTGTTGTCTTCATTCAAAAGATAGAAATGAATACTAGCAACCTAAATTATTTTCAAATGAAAGTGGGAATTAGTTTAAAAAATTATTTTTGTATTTTATCACGAATCTCAAATAACTTTTTTTGTTGTTGTCAGTTGTAACTATTAATTTAAAAAATTGTGAATCTTACATTCAACATTTTTGAAATTAACATAGAAAAAAATCCCAGATTTAACCCGAGATGAAGTTGAAAGAAAAACAGCATTGGTAGGGTATAAACCCCACGTACAAATAGAAGATTATAATAGAATTCTGTAGAGCTAGCAAGTAGCTACCTTATTTTACGAACTTTATGTCATTATTACTGTGTTTACTATGCTTTATGTGCTTTACTATGCTGATGTTGTTATTTACATGTACCTACCGAAATACACAACAATATATTTAGATTATATAATAGAAATTGAAATTTTGTATCTACTTATTTATATTTATATATCAGTACACACACACACTGAACCAAAACGTCACCCATATTAGAATATCAATATTAGTTTTGCCCCCCCCCCCTAAAAATGCCTTGCCCCCCCCTAAGTTAGAAGTCTGGCTACGTGCTTGATGTCTTATGTGTTTTATGCGTTAGCAGATATATACAACATTAAAAAATATGAAGATCCAAAATGTTCTGATATTGTTGCATTATAATTATATTTCTTTTTATTATTAAATTTTATTTAAAATTAGTAAAAGAGAAGCTCTCTATATATGGAGTGACTCCTACCCACCCCCAAAGTGTCACCAATAGAATCGTTAATAAATGCACAATCCTTTCTGCAATCAAACCATATTTGGTACAAATAAACTTCAGTCGATGACTGAGTTGTCCACCAAGTTGCAGTCATGAATGTTCAACAGTATTTGTTTTATTGCTGTTTAATGATAAGACATGCAAAATTGTCAACAACTCTGACTCATCTCTTGGTACTGCTCTGACTTTGGCGATAATGGCCGTCTTCAGTTCAGGGTTTGTTTTGATGGACATTATCTTTGAGAAAACCTCAAATATAAAAATCTGGGTTAAGATCGGATGAGTGTGAAACCCATGCAGGATCGCACATTCTATTGAGACGACCACTAAAGTGCCCCCCATATCATTGAATGGCGATAAAACAAAAACCTTTAGTCATTTATGACTGAAACTTGGTGGACAAGTCAGGCATAGACTAAAGTTTATTTGTACCAAATATGGTTAGATTGCAAAAAGGATTAACGATTTCAAGGATGGCATTTCTGGGAAGTCACCTTGATATCAAAAACAAGTCACCATGAGTTGAACTATCGAGTCAGATATTGGTGAACAGATGAGGTGAGTGAAAGAGGAAATTGTGAAAGTAGAAAGGTGATATTTTATTGACAGATTTCTAAACGAAAGTTAGCAGTTTTAGTTTGAATATTTCAAGAAGTCTCAAAAGAGTAGAATTTTGAAAGATGGGCAGATAATAATGATTATGCATGAGTTATTGTGTTTGTAAAGATTTGCCTGAAACGGATGTCATGGGCTGCTAGCAGAGGAGAAGAATATGAAGTAACTTTATTTGCCAGCAACTGTGTTGTCTGCTTCTAACCAGGAGACGCGAAGCAGTGAAAACCAAATCTAATAATCTATATATAAAGTGCAATTCCTGTCTGTTCGTTTGTTCACAGACTCCTCCTATGGTTTTAGCGATAGAACCCTCATATATATTCTAAAACTACATTACCCACGGTAATTGGATAAATATATTTCATTTTGATCAAACGGAGTACAACATTATTATAGGGTCTGCGTTCGCGCTTCACACTCATGAAAATGCAAAGTTTTACTTTATTTTAGTTTATTTATAACTTGAAAATTATATGAATTTAAAATGTACGAATAAACTAAAGTAAATTCGTATGAATCAGAATGGTACAACTTTGTTGGCATTCTTGCAGGAGGGGGGCATGTAATGGTTGCCAACATCCCTAAGTGAAAGTGGTATTATAGAATCGACTGGATTCGAACTTGGCACACTCAGGTCGTCAGTCCATGTCGCTATCTACTTAATCACCATATGTTGTTCAGGACTTGGAGCAGATGTGTGCATGGATCCTCATTGATTCCCTGGAAACACCAAAAGTGCCTCGAGGGTGCTTAAATCTATTTCGATTAATGTCACTTTACTTGTGTAGCACTATCGCTTGCTGGGGGATGACTAATGGCTGTTCTGTGGATTCCTCTCTTAGTCGTGTCTTTGTGACAGTAGCAATGTGATACTATCCTGGGAACGGGGAGTGTAACTTGGTGTGTCCGTACCATGGGGACGTCTTTTGGAAGGAATCTTATCGTCCTGGTACAACACCACACCAGCTCCCTGAGAAACGATAGGCATACCCCCTTCAATGAAGGGGTTAATCCCGTCCGTAGGCTTGACGGGTCTTTGGTCGGGTTTTAGGCATAATTAATTCTTTCCAGAGAAGTAATTATTTGGACTGAGGGAACCGTTGTTTTGCTGCAATTTGAACGCTTGTAAGAAAGGAGCGAACAAACCATGTTTTATAATATATATATATAATTTATTTGTTCATTCCGAAAAGAACATATAAACTCGAGTGTCGGCTGAGCTGAGCCTCGTACAACTGAAATTCTCCCTCGCTGTGATAAAAACGAGAGAGAGAGAGAGAGAGAGATTCTTCTAGAAGTGAAGAAAAGAGACACCATATGTATCAAAAAGAAAGGGACAGAGAGAAAGTTTACAGTCACTGGTGTTTTCAATTCATAAGTCCCAGGTTGAGCTTTTTTTACCTTTCGGCAGTAACTTCGAGCCCTTGATTCCATAAACAGCTGTCAAACTAAGCTAGGATCAAATCTGATTGATGACACACTCCTTCTACTGATTGCTACAGTGATGCCGCAAGGCGACAACATCACCGTTTCGATTTTACTCGGTTCTTTGCAAGTACAATAAAAGTCAGGTACAAGGCTTTTAAATGTGAGAACTCCAGTTCCCACAAAAGGGTCATTATTCTTGTCATATTTGCACCCGCTTCCACCCAATAAATGATGAGTCCATCTTTCAAAATCGATATAAATGTAAAAAATAAGAATAAAAAAATTAATATGATGCTATGAGGTTGGTGTAAAAGCACATAGGGTTGCTCATTGCATCCCGGACCTGCAATAAATAAGCCTGAAGAACTGAAATGCATTAGCAAAGAATTATAATTCGACGATCCCATTGTTTCAAATTAAGGGTATTTTAGTACATTCTATCCATATCTCTACTGGTCAGCACGTTAGGGTCACAAGGTCAGAGTTCCATCACATGAGTTGAAAATATTTTACTAAAAAAATATATAGGAGAGTTGTGTAAACCTATTTATTATGATAGGTGTTATTGTTTGAGAATTATTGTTTCAACATTTAAGGATGAGAAAACTTCTGCTGACATCCAAAAAGTCATATGGAAATAATAGAAATTTATTTCTTGATCAGCAAATATGTTTTTGTCATGGTTGAATGGAAAGTTTTGAAAATTTTCCTAAAAGATAAGTCAAAAGGCGGTCAATGAAATCAATTGTTTTGCCAACGAGCATAGGTGTTGGGAAACACCCCATATGGAACTATGGGACTGTCATGTGGTATTTATCTCTCCTTCTTATGATATCTCTATACAGTAAGAAGGAAGCGTCACTACTGAACAAATAGCCAACATCATAATGACGTTATTATTCCAAAGTTCTAACTGGATGAAGAACCCACGTCTTTCTGTTCATGTTACTCAGCATCAAGCAACAGAATTACCTAATTAGTACAAATACGTTGGTGGGAAGCTGAAAAACTGAGCAACTATCATCAAAAAAGACCTTGGCAAAATCTCCAGTCCGCAAGTCGTTGGTCTTTATTGATGGAATAAGGACTGGCTTGCCATCTTAGCAGAGCTTGGTGAGCTGCCATGGTCAGAGATATTGTGTGGGCGAAGAAGGAAGCCAGTTCAAACCGCTCAGGGTAAACATGGACGGTGGCACCCGGGGGGGGGGGGGGGTTAAGCCCCCTCACTTTTTGACTTGCCCCCCCCCCTCACTTTACGGTCATCAATAATTAAGTTGATATGCATGTGTTTAACCGGGCCCCCACTTTTTTAGGAGAACTCCCCCCCTCCCACTTTTATAACTGTCCCGCCGGCCCTGGAAATGCCACACCAATAATACAATAAATTATAATATGGGACCCTAATTAGGGTTCTTTTTGTAAACAAAACAATGTATTAATTCTTTTTTAATCAGAACATTATACAATTTTAATAAAATTTTTGAATTAATTCAATAAATTATATCTTTTCAATGATTTTCAAAGAATGAACATTTGATGGAATTTATGTTTGAGCCAGACTAATGCTTGCCTGATAAAAGCAACTTGATAGAATTTATTTTCAACAATATTTTAACTAAGGGATAAAAAATGAAACTAAAGAAAACTCCTGATCTCTGCTTAAATCATACTTTTGAGCCCCCCCCAGCAGACTTCGTCCCTCCCTCGCGTTCAGATCTGGGTGCCCCAGCAGATTTCCTCTCTCTCTCTGGTCAAGGGATTCGAAGGTATGTATTTAAAAAAAAAAATATTTTTACTAGAAATCGCTCCAGACAAGGCATGAAGCCACTTAATGTAAAGAGCTAACAAAAACAAAAGATAATTATCGCAAAGACAAGAGATGCTTATTGGCCTTAGTCTTGAAAAGACCAAGGCTATAGGTAGGAGGAAAACAGCCAGCAGGAATGTATTGTCGGCTTTGTAAGTGACCACAACGCTGACATTCTCAACTTTAATACGGATGACTCCTTAAAGTTTTGTCTGAAGTAAAACTTTCTTTTGATTGCTGAAAAGTCACGTACACACTTTGAGCAGGACAATTATAAATAAAGCGAAAATTCAAAGATAATTTGTATTCGATTATTTTGTTCAATTTACAGTTGAAATTTAATTGATGTCATTCATAACATTTAGGTCATTGTTGTACATCTAAAATAGTGGAGCACTTAATGGCTAATGAACATTCCTTTTGTATATTGTATATTCGTGGAGAGTGGCTAAGAAATATTTAGAATTGGCAGGGATACCAGGCGTTACCCGGGGATATGGATAACACAATAGAAGAGCTAAAAACACTGTGTGTAATATCTTTCTTTTACCCCTCCCCTTCTCTCTCTCTCTCTCTCTCTCTCTCTCTCTCTCTCTTTATATATATATATATATATATATATATATATATATATATATATATATATATATATATATATCTAAGACTGACATAAACAGAGGCTGAAGAGAGTTCCGATAAAGAGTGCTTTATAGGTCTCCTTTGTTAGGATTTGAAACCGACGGTACCGATGTTATTTTGATCTTCTGTAATACAAAAATTAATAAATAAATGTTACGCTCTTATTTTTTTATTTTTCTTAATAATTGAGCACTCTGCTGAGGTTCTCTCCCACTAACCTTACATAGAAAAAAAAAAAAAATATATATATATATATATATATCAGCAATTCTAAGTGCAAGGCATGCAATTTTGCCATCGTTGCAATCAACTTTTGACATGGTGCATTTTCTTGGTAAAAGGGCACTTTTTTTCTTCTTCATTTGTTGCTGTTTTATGGCGATTTCTTATTGACGATTCTCCATTTCTCAAGGTAATCGATGAACAAAATTCCCTGTGCATCCCAAAATACGGAGGCCGAAACCTTACCTACTGATATTTCCGACTCTGATCGCTTTGGACACCTTTCACCTGTTGCTGTTGGCTCAGATAACTGCCTATTTGACTCCGGAGTAAAGTGGTGGATCCTTGTTTCATCCATTCACATATTGACGGAAAAAAGTGTGTATTATTTCATAAATAAGAATGAATAGCCTTGCACCAATGTGCATACATATAGACGAGGAGTGTTTGTGTGTTTGTATTTGGCAGGGGAAGAGGTAATGACTTTATACAAACATTGGAAGGAAGGTACTATCGTATCATATGAAATCTTTTTATAACTAAAATAATTTTTCGAAGTATTATTTATAAAAAGATCAACGTTTAAAAGTAAGTGAATACTGTGTGCAGAAAACGGTCCCGGATTTGAAAAATAAATAAACATATAAAAATGTATATATCAGATAATCAGAGTCTTGAAAAGGACATGCCCTTACACTACTCCCAAAAACGAGATATTAAAACAATTGTGAATTGTATATTTAAAAAATGGTGTATTCATTTTATTTTCAAGAAAGATTGCAAAAAAAAAACAACAAAGACCGAACAAAACATAGCGAAATTACTGTTACTAAATAAATTATTTATTTTTTATTTTTGTAACAAAAAATGATAAACAACTGGTAATAAATAATAATAATAATAATAATAATAATAATAATAATAATAATAATAATGATGATGATAATAATAATAATAATAATAATAATAATAATAATAATAATAATGATAATAATAATAATAATAATAATAATAATAATAATAATAATAATAATAATAACTACGCTCTGCTACCAATTTGCATAGGGTCAAGGAGGATGAGAAGACCGAGGAGGGACAGCACAAACCAGACCCTCACTGGAAGTGCAGAGAGTGCTGGGACCTTGGGGAGGCTTATTGCCACCAAAATCCCAGAGAAGACCAATAGTCCTTACCAGCGAGAAATCAATGGTAAACGGCTGTTGCGATACTGTAAGGTTATTTGCGATTGCTATCGAAAAGAGGTGGAGAATACTGGAAATCTGGGGAGACTTGTTGTCACTCAGACTCCAGGAATACCACCGGTTGTCTGTGAGCAATCACTGATGACCTGTGTGAGAACTTGTAGTGAGTACAAATAATAATAATAATAATAATAATAATAATAATAATAATAATAATAATAATAATACATTTTCTTTCTATCAAGCGGCGCATGTAATAGCATTTTGGACATTTTTTTCTTTTTGCCAACAGCTTCTTTCCCTGGCAGAAAGAAATGACTCCTTCGCGCGATTCAACTCTGTTGCACAGCTCTTCGTAATTCATTTGTTCTTTTGTTTTTTAAATTCAACAGGAAATACACATGCACTGGCTTTGAGCAATTGCTTCTGGTTTTAATCAATTTAGAAAAATTGTCGTCTGGTTACTGACAGCTGATTGGCTAATCGCTCAGCATCTCTCTGTCACCATTCGCTTGTCATCTCTCGGGTGTTTACGCGAAGTTCACAGAAATTGGGTCAAGATCGATAGAAGTGCCCACTAATGTAACAAAATTTCTCGACATCACGTTACACTGAGCAACTCGTTACATGTGAAAGAGACAAACAGTTACACAGTGATCACTACATTTTGTTCGATGTAGTTTTGTAGCAGTCTGAAATAGGACCTATTTCTTATGCGTCCACTGTGAGCAAGTTGGTCTTAAATTAACCAATCGGTTCACAGGGCGTATTGATTTCAGCTAGTCCCTTGTGGACTATTTGCACCCCTGTTGAATGGTGGAACGGATCGTCAGAGAGACCCTGGCCGTCAACCTAGAAGGAACTCTTCTTCACCTCTCTCCTGCCCCCTCATCCACTGGATTCCCGAGCACCGCTCCCCGGGCAGTAAAAGAACTTTGTTTCCTTCCACCGGACACCAGTCCTATCTTTTTCTATGCTATACCCCAACGGTATAGGATACCCAATAAAGATTTGTTTAATGTTAAAAGAAGCGTTGAGTTTTTCCTCGTATGACTACCGTCTATCGTGCTCATACTTATAGTGAGGCTACGACTACTAGCCTTAGCTATTATAGTTTGACTAGGTTGCCTGTGACGATTTTATAGACAAACCCTCTGCACTTCAACCACGTGCTGGTCTAAGCTGCAACACTACATTTTGACCCAGGCAAAGCTGACTACTTCAACTAGGTATTTGACGATATTTTAGATTTTATTTGTAAGGCCTGTATTTTATCCACGTTGCTACTCTTTTCTGTTTTCTAAAATTGGAAAAACAATTCATGAAAACTAAACATGAAAGAAATACGGTGCAAGTTTTGATTTTGATTTTTTTTTTTTTTGTTAAAAAAGAGAAAAGGAAAAAAAAAACAACTGTTTATAAAAGCGAAAGAAATCAATTTTGAAAGCGGCTGTTAAGGGAGTCTCGGTGTACGCAACTCGATAGATCTAAGCAAAACAAAGGAATTACTAGTGTTTAAATAGCATAGTAGCCGGCAGCAGTAATAACCCAAGGTCACAGCCAGCCACACAATAACAATAATTTTGTCAAGAAACTGCTGAAAACTGCAGAATCAATCAATGATTGACTCGTTCTACATAACTTGATTGGAGGATTCAAATTGTTGTGGAAATGATTTGTCACATGAAATTACTCATTCTCATGCTGCAGCTTTCCATTTCATGGTGGATGAGTATTTGGGGCAGGTTGTCATCTTCGCAAATCCATCCTCTTATTTTGGGAAAATGATATTTAAGGAACCATAACAATTTTCAAATTTGTGTTATTAATGTTTTGGCAATCTTTAGATCCAGCAGCGAACCTTTAGATTATAGCATTTCTTTAACAAAAAAATACGACGCAGCAACGTATCGAAGTTATCGGCTACCACCATTCGGCTCGTCATCGCTTGGGTGTTTACGTAGCATGCCCGAACGCAGCCGATGCGAAGTTCACGGAAATTGGGTCAGGATCGATAGGAGTGGATGGAGTAAGTTTAGGGAACTTCTGCCATTACCAACCAGTGAAGCGTTACCACATTCTCCTTTCAAAGGATAAAATCATCTATTAACGTTTATTATTTTAATATCATTTAAAAAAATATATATTTGAAGCTGATTATTTCCAAAATCAACTTACTACTTTCTGAAGAGAAGAATATTTTCTTTGAGAAATCCGGGATTTAAAGGACATACATGGACTCCTTTCTGATTTTTTGTTGAATGTTACGAAGGTATGAACATAAATATGTAACTATTTATACATATACGTAATTATTTTAACTCCCTTTCAACTAGTCTGTAGGTAAAAAAAAACTTTAATATTTAATAAAAAATATTTACAGTTAAAAACCCTTTAAAGATGTAATAGTCTTGAAAGTAGAGCACTGTTTGAAATTGAGAAAAGGTTGTTGTCATTGAACACTGTGGACAGCAATAACGATCCCCCCTTGCCTCCCCGGGTAAGTGTATATTAATTCCAATTACTGTCTGTGCTAGTTGCCGATAGCCGTGTGGTCCTGAGCAATTGTCTCGTGATTCTAGTCTGAATCTACGAACTGCATTCGATCCCATACAACTGCCTATAACCACCACTCCTGCACTGATGAGGGCAAAAAGCCCGGAACGATATCGTTTGTAGGTAAAAAACACTTTTAATATTTAATAATAATAATATATATATATATAAGGATATGTAGTTTGTTTTAAGTATTGCTTGTAGAAGACTATTGTTTTTGGTCCCCCGATTTATAAAATCGGGGGACCTATGTTTTGAGGCATTTCCGTCCGTCCGTCCATCCGTCCGGATTTTTCTCCGCAACCATCCATTGAATTTCTCTAAAATTTTGCATGAAGTTGTAACTTTTGTCAGGTTAGAAAGTGACATTCTCCGATTTTTTAAAAAAAATCTGGTTAGCCCCCCAGGGGGTCAAAAGGCCCCAAAATGGCAAAAAATGACATTTTTTGCCCCATAACATTTCATCCGTCCATTCAATTTCTCTGAAACTTGACCAAAATGTGGAGGCAATTGTTCCTAATAGAAAATAAGTATCGCTGACCTTGGAAAAAATCTGGTTCGCGCCCATAGGGGGTCAAAAGCCCCCACAATGGCAAAAAATGACCCTTTTCTCCCATAACGTTTGATCCATCCATTCAATTTTTCTGAAACTTGGCCAAAATGTAGAGGCAATTGTTCTGGATATAAAATGAGCATACTTGACCTCAGAAAATTTCTGGTTCGCGCCCCCAGGGGGTACAATGGGGGTCAAAAATGCCCCAAATTGCCCAAATTTATTGCATTTTACACTCGCCACATCGAGTCACATACAGAGGGGGACCACGCATGCGCGGCTTGTTTATAGTAAATTTTACTTGATTAGGCTAATGTGTGTGACCGTGTTCCATAATATATTTCGAGGAAACACCTCTTTATCAAATGATTGATGTTTCAAATCTCTAGAATCCGTGCAGGATGGTCATTCCTCGAAATATACTATGGAACATGGTCACACACATTAGCTCACTGTGTAGAAGGCTTGCCTAATCAAGTAAAATTTACTATGAAAATTTAAAAAAACACTTGTTTTTGTCTTACTTCTCAACGTCGACATATTTCTATTTCTTGCATTGTGATAGCCTTCTAATACACTCCTCTCTCTCTCTCACACTCTCTCGAACTTTTTCTCGAACTCTCTCTCGACCTCTCTCTCTCTTTCTCTCTCTTTCTCTCTCTCTCGCTTTCTCTCGCTCTCTCTCTCTCTCGCACTCTCTCTCTCGCTCTATCTCGCACTCTCTCTCTCTCTCTCTCTCTCTATCTCTCATGTTATTTTTAAACACACCTCTCCCTCCGACTGCGTCTCTCTCTTATTCATGCACAAACGTCTTCAACTGCATAAATATAATAGAAATCAAGAAGTGCAGTGACATGTATTGAAATAATTTTCAGTAAATTTAAGCACACCCAGTGTTTCCTTGAAATGAATGAGGACCTATATATAAATAATCCTGCTCCAAGTCCTGAACCCCATACAACCGTTTCAATTCTTATTTATTTTTATAATTTTAAAGTTATAAATCAAATAGCATAAAATAAAAATGTCTTTCATTTTTATTGATGTCAGGCGCGAACGCAGACCCCACAAAAGTATTGTATACCTTTTGATCAAAATGTGTTTATTTATACAAGTACTCTGGATAATGTAGTCTCAGAAGATATATAGTTATGTGGGTTTATCTCAAAAACCATATGAAAACTTTATGATTTATTTATTATTAAGGACGTTCGGCTCAAATGCAGTCCCCACACTATTTGCGTTTTCCCTTTGAACAAAATAAAACATACTTATAAAAATACTCTGTAGTTTATGGTTATGCGGTTTTATATCGAAAATCCTATGAAGAGTTTTTGACGAATTTCCTTATTATGAATGTCCAGTGTGAACGCAGACCCCACGATATTAATGTACCCCCTTTGCTCAGAATGAAATATACTTATCCCAGTACCCTGGTTAATATAGTGTAAGAGTGTATATGGTTATGGGGACCTATCTTCAAAACTTTGTGAAGAGTTTGTGACGTATTTCGTTTTTATAGATATCCAACGCAAATGCAGAGCAAACAATATTATTGTATCCTCTTTGATCAAAATGAAATATACTTATGCAAATACGATGAGTAATATATATGGTTATAAGGGTTTATCTCCAAAATCGTAGGACAATTTCGTGACATAAAAATATAAATGAGAAGAGAAAATATAAATGGAATCTCAAATCAATTTATTAATATTTCACGGTTTAACGGTTTAAATACCAGAACAGTAAATAGAAAAAAATTTACTGTCAAGCAATTTAAAAAGTTCCGGAAAGGGTAAACTTTAATTTTCGAGAGTGGAACCTCTCATTATCAAAAGATAAAAAATATGACCGAGTGGTCGAAAAGGCGAGATGGACACAACTGTTGATGAAATGCCGCAGATAATTGGTGGCAGATTCGCAGAAAATGAGTTTAGATAAGCTAATTTGACATCAATATTAATTATTCCTATCATAATTTATTTTTTTAATTTATTGTATAATTATTCAGCTTAAAGCTTGTCATCTTATTAATATTTGTTTATTTATATACTTTATTATTTATTATTATTTTTTTCCTTCCTTTTCTTTTTTAATTCAATTTTAATATTAAATTTGATAAATTTTAGTCGTTAATATGTTACTAGAAAATGAACGGTCAAGGAGAGGCAACTGCAAAATCAAAAATCTGGTTAGAATTAATTTAAATTCAAAACTGAAATCAATTGTGAAATAAAAGGATTATGATATCCAAAGAAGATCAAGACTCAGTTGAATGAAAAGTGATGGGCGGGGGGGGGGGGGATTAAGAGAGTATATATATATATGTATATATATATATATATATATATATAAAGTGTATATTTCTTAATTCTTATTTATTTTATTAATATGTAATGTTATAGGGTATAATTATTCCTAAAACTAATATATTTAAATTCTATTTATTTTATGTAAAGTTAATTATGTAATTATAAGTGATATTAAAGAACAGAATAAAAGGCATCGAGGTGTGGGGTGGATTGGTTCTGGGCAGATATATGGTAGGCGTAGAAGGCGTAGATGGTAGGCGTAGAAGGGTCGGGCATAGAAGGGTCGGGCAGGGAAGGAAGGAGGGGCAGAGGCAAGGAGTGTAAGCATCAGAGAATGAATGGAGAAGAAAGTTCGAATCTGTTATTTAAAGGTGGGTTAAATTTAGAGATTAGAATGGCTTCCAAAATTCGAAGATGACCAACATTGCGGACCGAGTTGAGGATGCGGACACTAATAGAGCGATGTGTGTTGCCACATGATATTATGTGTTTGTGAAAGGAAGAAATGTGAGTGTTCAAATGTTCTTTGATGAGTTGGTGCAGAGGCCTGATGGTGCTACCGATATAGAACTTCCGGCATTTAGCACATTGTAGGCTGTACACCATATAGGTGCGGAAGCAGAGACCAGAGTTGTGGATGGGGCAATTAACTAGAGAGCAGGGTTCCGGGGTGTAGTGGCTTTTTTTGGCCAAATGTTGTCGGAGAGAAGTGCCTGTGTGGGAGAGCTGTATGTCGAGGTTCTCACTATGTATGGCTTTGCGGATAGCGGAAGTGATGCAGTCGCTAGAGAAGGGGAGCTTAAGGGAGCAGGTGTTGGTGAGAGTGTGGTGTCTACGTCTTCTGGTGTTATTGAGGCTGGATATGGTAGTGAGGGGGAAACCGTTGGTTAAGAGGGTCTGGTGGAAGGCTTTGGTGTGCATTGTTTTGTCAGTAGCGGATTAGCATTTGTTCTGTATTTCGAATGGAGTGATCGAATTACCAACCAAAACGTCAGAGACGGCACTAACCAACAGGTGGCATCGTCAATAATCTGCAAACGACGTCTAGGCTGGTTTGAACATACCCTAAGATTGGCCCAGAGAGATTTGCAAACCAAATGCTTCAGTGGACCCCTGATGAAAAAGAAGAGGAAGACCAAAACTGAACTGGAAGCAAACAATCGAGAGAGATTTGATCGCAACGGGAAAAAGCTGGAGGGGCACTGTGGATCTAGCTTCAGACTGAAAACAATGGTTTACTTTGAGTGTCTCATGTGTCATAGGACGCGGGAGATCCTGAGTCTGAGTGAGTCTAAATTTGCTGTCAATTCTAACACGACTTTGAGCATTTCTGTACATTGTTTGAACAACCTTCACCAACTTGCCCCTTGTTTACACAAACCCACCAGACGTATCTTGGCACTCTGTCAAAAGCTTTCTCCAGATCTACAAAAATAAAATACAGGTTCATCTTCTTACAAAGATACTTCTCTTGCATTTGTCTCAAGATAAATATGAATGCTTGAAAGAAACCAAATTTTATATTTATTAAAATGAACGTTTATATAAAATTACAATATAAAAATATTGTATGCTTATAATCTAGTTGAATAGGAAAACAATTAAATTGTTAAGTTTTGTATAATTTGTATATAGATAAATTATGTCTATAAATTTAAAAAAAAAATGAACTTACCAGTTGTACTTTTTTCAGATTTCTCTATAAAAGAAAAAAAAAGTTTAAAAATTTAGTACTTTGCCCAGGCATAAAACCAAACTGCATTTTATCTGTGCTTATCCGACTTCTTATTTGCGGCTCAATTATTCTCTAAATCACTTCCAGAACCTGATCCATCAACTTGATCCATCAACTTGATCCATCAACTTGATCCATCAACTTGATCCATCAACTTGATCCATCAACTTGATCCATCAACTTTAAGCCTCTGTAATTACCTCTATCTATTGCTTTCCCTTTACCTTTGTAACAATTCAGAAAAAGATATTTCATTAATATAGCGAAGAAAAAAGTATACAGGTGGTGAAGCGGCGGAAATAAGCAGAAAAACCGGGCAGATCACATATGCAAATGACTTTGTAAACAATAAATTTGAGCATAGGGTGTACTCATTAAAAGTGATTGACTATAGTTCAATTGGTGACCATCAGTAATTTGTTTCACTATGAACTATATTTCGGTTGACAGTAAGCAGTCAGTGGTTAGCATTGCTGTGTAAACTGTGGTTCTATTCATGACAATCAGTGGTTCAATTTGTGCAAACGATGGTCTGCATTTGCGAAAATCTACTTTCTGTCAGTTCAAAAGAAAAATCAATTAAATAAAGCCTGCAGATTGTAACCATATCTTGTACTGAAGACCACATGTGTAACAAAATTGTAATCAGGTCAGACAGGCAGAAGAAACTTAATAAAGTAAACAGGGAATTAACAGTAAACTGAGCTTTGACATTTTATGTCTGATGTGTTTAGTTTCTTTGTATGTTTAACGGCATATCAACCCTTTTTTGAGTAATTTAGTGTGAAAACACAATATCTATTGAAAACAATTAATTGTCTGTTTAATTACATATCAAATCTTTGTTGTGTTATTTAATAACATGTATCTTTATATAAAAAGTTCTAGCTCCTGTTTGTTTGTTTGTTTGTTTCTTTCTTTCTTTCTTTCTTCTTCTTCTTCGTCTTCTTCTTCAGGTATCAGGTCTGTTTGCAGACATCGATGATCATGGCTCTCCATTCTTATTTGAATATTTTGTTTCACCATGATGTTTTTTGCAAAGAGGTTACCTATATTGAGTCGCAATTACCTTCTATAGAGGCAGTGCTCTTACAGAGCAGGAAGTCTTAGCCATTGTACAAAAATCAGTATCATCTGTCTAACACAAAACGAAGGGTTGACCAGTTTCTAAAATCCATTAGGCTGCTCAACCCTCCACCCATCACCTGCCTGCCATGACTTCACATACCCTGATCAGGGGGCTAAGTGGGTACTCTACCTTGCCCAAGGGTCTACCACAGGCTAGCGGAGGGAAGGAGGTGTCTTACTGATCCTGTTGGTGGAAATGTTTCCACCCCACTACCCTTGGATTTTAGAAATAGACCTCCATAACCGTATATACTCTGAAACTACATTACCCAGGGTACTTGAATAAGTATATTTCATGTTGATCAAAGGTGATACAACATTAGGGTCTGTGTTTTCACTTTACATTCATGAAAAGGAAATACAACGTTTTACTTTATTTCATTTTATTGAAATAACTTGAAAATTATAAGAATAAAAATTTTAATAAGGGTTTCAGGGCTTGAAGCTGGAGTGCACAAGTGTCCTCAATGATCCTCGGGAAACACTGGGTGTGCCTTAAGGGGTTAAAGACTATAATTTTACCGAAAACTATTTCAATTTATATCTCTTTACTTACACCCCCATTCCACTCCATTAATATTGAGTACATCCTTGGGCCCCACTCAAAAAATTGAATGTCATAAAATGTAAAAAAAAAGAATAAAAATGGTGTTACGGACTGAGTGCAAAAATACATAGGGTTCTTCATTTAATCCCGGACAACGCAGTGTCTTCCTGCTAGCATAATAATAAACATAAACGTGATTATGAACATTTAAAAATAAAATGCAAAATGAGTAAACCTACAAATACTAAATACTGTTATGTGTGATATCAAAGACTTTGAAGGAAAAAACAAGATTTCTAAATACCTTTTTTAAGTTAATTTCATATGAACTTTAAAGTCAAACACACAACAAAAATCCTCCCAGTCATTAACTCCTCCTTTCAGAGGAAGAATGGGTTTATTGTCTGTCATAATCAAAATAAAAAAGCCCCCCCCCCACCCCCACCCCAGATTTTTGACCAATTGACGAGTTTTATTTTCTTGAAAGATTACTTATTTGAAACCTTTATTAAATAAATTGATTAATAATAGTTGTTTATCTATAAAAAAAATTAATATAATTAAACATACGATGACGACAAAAGTCGAACAAAAATAAATCTTTCCTTAATAATTATACACATATATTAATACTGTTGAAAGCATGCATTTCCAATACAAATTATTTTCGCATGTTTCAGCTGTTTACATAGATAGATAGATAGATAGATAGATAGATAGATAGATAGATAGATAGATAGATAGAACTTCCTGGTTTTAAGCAGTTTGAAAGTTAAATAGAAGAGAAGTCCCAACACGGGTGGTGATTTGGTCAGGTGAAGGAGTCAATAAGCACCAGCGAAATAATATGGTAATACAGGGAACTCTTTCTTTTGAGATTCGGCTACAAAATGAATAGACCATTTCTTGTCTTAGTTCAAGCCATCATTGCTCTGATGTATTGACATGAGCTTTTTTTCCAGTCTGTGTTTTTATACACTGAAAAGACATCATCAAGCTGACGACATTTTGTGAAGTTAAGATGAACTGCAGACACGTTTTGAGTGTTTGTTAGACACAAGTAAAACTAAAGTCCTATGGTACTGCTTTTGTCCGGCTCGATTTTGTCGTTGGCATTGGTTTCAACTATTCTTTTTGAAATCAGGTACTCACAGGAGGGACCACGTGAAGGTTGCCAACATCCATAAGTGAAAGTGGTGCTATGGAACACCAACTGGATTCGAACTTGAGCCATACGTCCTCAGTCTTTGCGTTTTATTTATCTCCCTCTCATGGTGGGAAGATTAGACACAAGGCCAGGAAAGTGAGATTTGAAAAGCTAGCGCTCTAGAGGAAGAGCACTTTGGTCAAACAAAAATTGCCTGTCGGCATTCCCCGGTGGGGGCGCCTCAGGCGATTAGCAATAAACTAATCCCTTCTCAAAGAGTGAGAAGGCAAAGCTTGGGAAGGTGGACCTCCTAGAGCTGCACAGGACCATACCTCAGACCGGCAGAGAACAAGGCCACACCAGCGTGTCCAAGACTCTGTCGGTTTGATTTGGGTATTAAGTAGCCGCCTCGGAGATCGAGAAATCAACCCTTTTTGGGTTCATTTAAAACTGAAATACAATATTTCTTTGAAACTATTCATTGTATACGTTTAATTCAACACAAATTGCTAGTTTACCCCCGGATGAAATTGCAAGTTGTTTCTATTCCCAATAGTATTAGTGTGTCAATAACCAAACTAGATGTGATCAGACTTGACTTTAGCTTTGCCAATACCATAGTCTGTGATGGTATTTATTAGGACGGTCATGCACCTGAAGTTATGAGATTGACTTTGAATCGATTCGATACTTGAAATGCATGGTCCCAATATTATGACTGCACAGCTACTTACCCTTGTCACTTGGAGAAAACGTTGCTCCTGAATCGTTCAAATAAATAATATGCATTCAACATCTACAATTTATTTTTTTTTACTAATGGGTCACTGCTTATCAAGTCCCGGGGGCCACTCGAGGATAAAGGTTAAAGAGATATCAGTTGGACGATGATCGCCGTCACGAGAGGA
This sequence comes from Sepiola atlantica, assembly GCA_963556195.1. NCBI lineage: Eukaryota > Metazoa > Mollusca > Cephalopoda > Sepiida > Sepiolidae > Sepiola > Sepiola atlantica. Next base: position 203,751,878 of record OY744517.1, read on the forward strand.
TTGGAAACCATAGATGGAATGGACAGAAGATTACATAAAAGGAATTGATTATCCAAGAGGACGGCTAAACAAGTATTTGCTTATGTTAGACTTGAAGACGACCATGCTGTAGTCGGTTGGGAAGCAACCTCATGGAATTTTGTTCTACAGATAGGATGTTCTAGGAAAGAAACTTTGTTCATGGAAGTTCTGATTAGTTTTTGCTACAGAGAGAGAGAGAAAGCGAGAGAGAGAGAGAAAGCGAGGAGCGAGAGAGCGAGAGAGAGAGAGTTCTTTGCTGTGGTTGCAGCTAGGCGAGTTCTTGCTGTGAATGTTTTACGGGGGGGGGAGCTAGGGATTCGATCTCAGTCGAACATCTACCATAAACATAACGATACAGTAGAAAGGGGCAAGCAACATTTCGTAAAACCTATGAAGTCAAAATGGGTGAAAAGCTGGATGTTAAGATTCATCATATATTCGATGGAGTAGAATAAAAATATGACTATTTATGTGGGATTTGAAGATGAAGAAGAAAAAAAATAGAAAAAAAAGGTATCTATTTAATGTTTTATACAACATCATTGGTGCCATTTTTTTTGTATTTGACGACCATCTTTCTGGCCTTCTTGATTTATTCTAATTCATTTGCATTTGAAAGAATTATTTTCACTGAAAAGAAAATGGACAATCCTATAAATGTTCATAAGATCTTTGATGTTATGAGAATAACCATGTCCCACATAGGATCAGAAAAGGATAGAATTGGTTTCTATGGTGGCTGAGATGTGCTTAAAATTAATTTAAACACGCATTTGCCCCAAAGAGTTGCCAAGAGGGACTTCATTTTTCATTATCCTACAAAGACTAAAATATTCTCAAGACACAAGAGTTCTTGATATTCACAGAAATTAGAAATCCCAGAGCTCCAAAATGGACAGTTGGAATCTTATTATTTGCACGGTTCCAACTTCTCAGTAAATTCTCAAACTATTTGTCCATTAGTTTTTTAAGGGGAAAACTATTTTAACCTATTAATATTTAATTTTTATAATTTTTAAAGTTTGTTTATTAATCTTTTCCCTTTCGCTGTTTTAAATTAACAATTTTTTTATTTGCTTGATTATATTATTATATATTATTTGATTAAGAGAATTTAATAATATTTTTTATAAAATGATCAATATTTTGAAAGCTATGTTGGTTTGAAATTTATCCTGTTATTTTTATCCTGAGTATTCTCAGTATATGCATTACACACACACATATCCACAAGCAGACTGTTCCACTGTATTACAGCTCTTCAATGACGCTAGACTACCACTTCTCCGTTGCCAGGGATCGAACCTTTAACCATCTAGTTGACAGCTCTACAATGGGAGAAGCACTCGTAAATAAAATCTACAATGTCTATTCATATAAACACCGACCGCCGCTTCACCGTGATCAATTTGTTTATTTACAAAGAGCTTTGCATTACGTTAAGAAGCAGCAGGAGACATTATCTCTCTCTCTCTCTCTATATATATATATATATATATATATATATATATATTACTATTTCATGTATCCACATAAAATTTTATAATGAGATATAATATTTTATGTATCAATTTTCAGTATTTACTTCAACAGTGCTCGATACATAAGTAGAGCTAGGTAGTAATGTATGAAAATATATTTATGGCAATTAAGCTACGGGTGTTTTTATATATAAAACACCCGGCAAAAATAACTCCATGCATTTTAGCCTGAAGATTCCCTTCGGGAATGAAACGCGGAGAGAGAGAGAGAGAGAGAGGGGGGGGGAGAATTGAAGGAAAAATAATATAAAAAAGTTTATTTGTCTTATTTATAATTATGCCAAAACTGTTTCCTTTACATTTCTCACATCATTAGTTTTGTTAAGCGAAATTTTACTTTCAATTGAAATCGTTTACATTCCTTAGAAAAAAGTTATCTTTTTCTCAGTATCCGTTTCAATTTGGAATTTTGTAAACAATACAGAAATAAAATAGTGAAAAATATTCTTTTATATTTTGAAAATAGTAACTAAAAAACACCGCAATTGCAAAAAAAAATGAGTGACTTGTATTAAGAAATAAACATAAGAAAAAAAAACAGAGCAGGACTTATCACACTGCATAAATAACTAAATGTTTTCGAAACTCATAGAAAACATAAAATTATTGGCAAAAGAAGCGTCTCGGGCTAGTAAACTTGATAGAACACTAATCAATCGTAAAAGAATGTTCATAATGCCTATCCCGTGAATACTCCGGATAAACAGGGAAGAGGTTAAGAGATCTAAGTTCTTTAAACTTTTATCTTCACAAGAGGAGCATTATCCTGTTTTATTATGAAGATTAAATGCATAGCTATAATGCAATGAGAAAAGAAGGAAGTAGAAGTAAAAATGTTATAATTGTATAAATGACTGAAAACTTCCCGTTGGAAATTTAGATTTTTCATACATAACATGCCACATTGCATTGTGGGATTCATTGTTTTTATAAAAGACAATCCCAACAACTAAAATTATACACTTTTTTGGGTATATATGCTGACGTTTATCACTGTTTTTAGATTTATTATAATTTGTTTCTACCCGAAATTTTAGAAAGGACTATTCATTTTTCTGCTATCACACACTTGATTATTGATAATACTTTATTTTTCTATACATTTATACATATTTTTGCTGTATAATTGTAATTGTATTGAATTGAATTGTATTGTATTATTATACTTATTGTAACCATGTCTGCTTCTTCGATTTAAAAATTATAAAGTAGAGGTGAAAAAGAACATCTATCTATGCACTTCATGAGTATCTTCCACTCGTCCAGTATTGAACTCATTACTCTCAAATATATTTATTTTATTTTTAAATGATTTGGATGTAATTCAGATCAAATGCATTTAATGCTAATATATTTTAATATATTCAAATTTTTTTTTTCAAAATAATGTTTTAAAATTTCTATATTGAAGGAAAAAACAGTGTTTTCAACTTCAATTCACTTTTTTGCAACTTTAAATTTTTTTCCCTTAGAATTTTACACCTCTCAGAATTGCCCTCAATTATGTCATTAGGTTGGGTTGGCTGAATAAAAGGGGATTGTTGACCCTTTGTGAAAATATACATTCTATTATGAGTCAGTCTAGATTACTTCGTTTTGCATATTAATCTACCTTACAATGAGGATAATAAAGCTTTTTACACTGTGGATATCGGATTGTGCATTTGATCCTGTCTTTTCCTGCCTATCAGTATGTATCAAAAAATTCGTTTAAGTTTCTGTTGTAAGACAAGTATCAAGGTTAACAGAGAAAATAATAAGGGAAAACTCCAACAAGTATTAAGGATAGAAAAGAAGGTTTACTGAATAAAAGATGCAAGGTGAAAAGAGTAATTTAACAATCGCTAGGTTGATCTATATGAATATATTATTATTAACAAAATACAACTTCACAATGTTCCACTCTTTGTTACTAAGACAATCAGCTTGGTTTTGATAGATTGCATTTCTTTTGAGTACCGTAAAAATATAGCTGAGCTTATAGTTTAAGTGATGTTAATTCTTTATTTGACCCCTGCAGTTTGAGCTATGGCCTATGTTGTAACTCGGCTATCAGGGTTAAAATAATAGAGAAAAACTCAAAGTATTAAGGATAGGAAACGAGGTTAACTAAACAAAAGAGACAAAGTGAACAGAGTAATTTAGCAATCGCTAAGTTGAGCTAGCTCGTTAGTTCTCGTTTTTCATTCTTCTTATTTAGGTACGAGTTGACATCTCGATCTTTGATTTTTAACTCATTTTTCAGTTTTGGCTTTATCTCGAACGTTTCTGAGGATCAACATTTTCTTTTAGTTGATCGTCTTGTTTCTGGAGTGATTTGGTAAACTTGTACACCAAAAACATTGAAGAAAACCTCCAACTGTCCTCATCGATATTTTCTGCATCAATGTTTCTTCGTCGATGCATCTTTAGGTGCATTTTATGCACCCAATTAGCACCATTAATTAGTTATACAAACTTGCAGATGCATTTGTCAATAACATCGATCTCCCAATATTCGGACTTGATGCCTAAGGCAAAATATGAACTTTATTTTAATTGTTTTTATTAAAAAATAATTAAAGCAAAAAAAAAAAAAGAAAAGCTGGTTGAAAACGTAATTTTTGTCTCAATAAACTCACTCTCTCAATCTTCTTTTCCATGTCTTTACATGTGAAAATAGACTTTTTTCGTCGGTTTTTAACATTTTATTTTCGTTAACCGATCTGGTTTCTATTTATCTTCCTCCCACAAGGCAAGATGTGACACAAGGTCGGGAAAGTGGGATTTGAAAAACCAGCGCCCGAGAATTTGAGTGCTCTGGTCATTAAAAATGCCTGGACAGCCCCGTCGGCATTCCCCGGTAGGGGCGCCTCAGGCGATTAGCAATGAACTAACCCCTTCTCAAAGGGTGAGAAGGCAAAGCCTGGGAGGGTGCACCTCCTAGAACTGCACAGGGCAGACAACCGATAGACCGGCATAAATCCAGACCCGAAAGCCCGGACAATACCGGTTGATAAGGTGGGGTAAAAACCGATCTAGTTTAATTTTGTTCTATTTTCTTTTTATTTCGCAGCAATTTATCAACGGCAGACCTTATCTTTATTGCGAATATAAGTTTTGCAGGAATTATCTTAGAAACTGCATTCGGATTTGTTCTTACTCGGCACTCCTATAGAATTACTGCATTGACGCAGCAGTTGTATCGCCATTGACCATTTTTATTGAGTTTTTGAATGTGCCTACAAATCTTTCTGTCACTCTGATACTTTGTGGGTGCCAGGAAGCAATTCTTCATCCTCTACTGCAAAAAGTTTACAAAAAATACAGAAACGCTTTACATGGAAATAGTGTTCAATTGTCCGACACAATAAAATCTCATGCAAAGAATTTATAACTGCATCAGTTTTGTTGCATTTTAGGATTTCTGGCCACTTTGACATACTGTCTAAGACAATGAGGTAATCCATCCCATCCATTGATCCAGAAAAATCGCTATGAATTAAATTTAACAGATGCTGATTTCACTGCGCAGGCACAAACTTTTTGTATAATTTTACCATTTTTTTCAATGTTTTTTGTCCATACTCCAATAAATGTAACTGACCTCATTCTGAATCTCCCTCGATAATCTATGTGAACTTCTTTTAAAAAAATGTCACCATATATCAACACTTCATTATAGATAGAAAATATATTATCCGATTTTATTTTTATTTTATTTTTTTTTATTTTACTTTCTTTATGAAGGAGTCGGCTTTTTTCTTAATGCCATCCAGTGTTACTGGCATATTCTGTATGGTATCGAAGAGAATATTTGTTACTTTATTTTCCGTTCATAAAATCGCAATAATTTAAGGATCAACGTCGATAGACCATCAGTGTAACTTGCTATTATCAAAAGTTAGAATGTCATTTTAAAATCACCCTTGAGCCAAATGGCCTCCCTTCACTTGTAATTGATTTGCTGTATGAACCGGCAGAATCTTTTAGACACGTAAATGAATAATGTTGGTCTATGATTGGTTTGGTTAATCTTCTGCCTTTAGTTTTCTTTTCAAAAAACTTTTATTTTCCCCAAACAAGGGGGCACATTGCCACTGAAACGTAAGGGGCTACTGTAAATTAGAGGCCATACCTACAGAGAAATCCTAAGTGAGGAGTTGTGCAGCAAGATCTTTGTTCACATTACATTTAAATTTCTGCATGTTGGTACAGTCAGGGAAACAGGTAGCAGGGAGGAAATTCCAAAATCTAGCAATTCGAGGACAGAGTAGAAAACCTTCTGGTATCTGGAGATCTCCACAGTGACGGGATGTGATTTTGCTGATTGTCGGGTTGGTCGGATGTATTTACGTCGAGGGGGCATCAGAGCTGCGAATTCGTTGGAGCACATTCCATATAAGTACTTGTAAAACAAACACAAAGATGCAACATTGTGGCGATGGGACAGAGGTTGGAGATTGGTTGACAGTGTGGGGCCTATTAGATTAGAGGCTCATTTTTGGACCCTGTCTAAGAGGGAGAGACTAGCCCAGATGTGACAACAATAATCCATGGATAGGGGAATAGTTGCTTTGTAGAGATATAGTATACTGGCAGGTGTGAGAACTTTTCTAGCATGGTAGAGGGAGCCCACCTTCTTTGCAGCAGTCTTGACAATATCTTCTATGGATTTGTTCCCATTCATGTTGTCTGTCAATGTTAGGCTGAGGAGTTTAAATGATGGACTCTCAGGTAGGGTACTATTATCCATGGCAATCAGTGGTTGAAAGGGTTTCTTGTAGTTGTGTGACAATAAAGAGGAACACTCACCATCAGGAAAACGAATGAGGTGCTTCGCATGTCGTGTATGCAGATTTAAAAAGGGCTTCTCTTAATAGGTGCAGGTGTTTATGGTGGTCTCTGATTTGCATATATTGATATTAGCTGATATAAATGAAGAGGGCAGCTGGGAAGGAAGGGGAAATGATTTGGATTGGAGAGAGAAAGTGGGTTGCACGAAATTCGGTTGGAAATTGAATTACAGTAAAAACTTTTTTTTCTTCTTTTTTTTTTTCTGGCACAGTTAGGTAACAAGTTGTTAGGAAAGGAGCTTCGTTTTGTCTGTCCTGGATGAATTGGTTGAATTTTCGAAATGCAAATACGATAGTAAGGTTTTCCTTTTCTATTTGACTATAATTTCTCTCTGCTGGTAAAAGCGTTTTTGACATGTAGTATTAATTTTAACTACCCATATTTATTTTTATGCAACATGATAGTTCAGATACCGTATGAACTGACATCGCTAGTTACGATTATTTCACATTTGGAGTCATAATGCATCAAAAATAAGTCTGACATCAAGATATATTTTATTTTTCAAATAGTTTTTTTACATTCGTCTGTCCAAATCCATCTGGCGTCTTTTTGCAGTAACTCATTCAATGGCGATCATAAAAACTGCATATTAGGAGCAAACACATGATAATAATTAACTAAGCCCCAAAATCCAGCAAAGAATTATTTTCTGTTGCTGGCAGATTTTTAATACGACTTGCTTTTGCAGGATTCTGCTTCCTACCATTTTCATCATTATTTTTGTCAGAAAAATATTGCATTTTTCGTCTTTTATTTTAAATCAATATTTATTCGTGTGAAGACTGCTTGGAAGAAGTTCAGGGAGATGCTACAAGTTCTCACATCACACCATCTGTTGTACAGGACCCGTGGTCAAGTGTATTGCACTTGTGTATGCTCCATGTCAGTAAAACCTGCATACTGACAAGGCCAGCCCTCCAACGTCTGCAGTTCCAATGACAGAGCAATGGTTGGATGGATTTCTATCATCAAGCCAAAAGATATTTCCACCGTGTTAACAAGTGAGTTGCTTGGGAAACTTGGTCTTGCAGACCTCAATCCTATTTTGAGGAAGAGAAGACTTTGCTGGTTTGGCCACATGGACAGATCTAGCAGTGCAATCAACTGTGCACTAAACCTACAAGTTTCTGGAAGGCGCGGAGTTCGCCGGCCAAATTGGTCTTAGAGGGAGCTGACAGAGAGACCGCAGAGACTGGATGCTCTTAAACACTGACCCTCAGGATCGACAAAAATAAAGAGCTGCGGTGAGGACTGTCATGCGTGCAGCTAGCCAGCTGTCTGGAAGGGGGGGCTCAACTAGTGTGGATAATGCGCCCAATCCTGCACGATAATCAAAAGACCGATGATGATGATGATGATGATGATGATGATGATGATGATGATGATGATGATGATGATGATGATGATTCATTCTTTTAAATAATTCTAATATGTGTTACCTGTGTTATTTATTTCCATTTTTGATCACAATGTTGTCCAAATAAACAGTAGCAAATTCAAGTTCAGATAACATTGTGTCGATTACCTATTTAATAATTCTAGAAGCAACCTTAATCCCCGAAGGCAACTAAATTGGTTAATTCACTATGAGTATTAATGCTTACAAGTTATTCCCATTCGCCATTTTCATGGTTTTCAAAAGCAAACATTGAGTCTTGCCAACATTTCTTGTAGAAGAGGATGACGATTAATTTGAAGAACAGCGTTCAACCCTGTGGAAAAATCCACACAAAATCTGCGAATCTATCTCTTTCAACTGTTTTTTAACATAAACTCTAGGGGAGGCCCAGTTTCTGCCTTCAACTTTTGGTATTACACCCATATTTTCCGGATGATTTAATTCATTATTAGTCTTTTTAAATGCCGCAAATGGTACATTTCTTTTACCTTTAAGTACTTGTACTACGCATGGACGGCGGCACCGGGGGGGGGGGGCAGGGGGGCTCAAGCCCCCCTCACTTTTTGACTTGGCCCCCCCCTCCACTTTACAGTCATCAATAATGAAGTTATATATGCATGTGTTTAACCGCCCCCCCCCCCCACTTTTTAGGAGAGCCCCCCCCCCCACTTTTATAACTGTCCCGCCGGTCTTGCTACGTTTGCTTTCAATTTTGGCAAACATTTTTTTGCATCTTCCTAAATTCTCCGAAACCTTCTGGGAGTCAAATTTTTATTCCTTTTCCAGTTTTCCTACGTCATTAGAAAAACTCTCCACTCTTTTACAAAATGAATTTATTCGTATATCCCGAAGGTGAAAATGTTCTATCCAGATTCTAAAAATTGGAATTTCTCTATGCCCATAACTTAAGTAGTGTAAGCTTATTTTCACAATTTCCACTATGTTTTTTATTACTTTGAAATACTGCGACTTATTGGCCTTATTAAAGGTTCCAGAGGTGTTTCAGTATTATGAACTCGTCCAAGAATGAGTATTTCAGCTAGTTCCAGATAAATACTCTGCTCAATCGCATTTATAATTTGTCAAAGCATTTTTAAGGCAAGTCCAGTCTTTTGGTGAGTTGCTCTGGTAGTAAAAACGCCAGGGGCTTCAGCGTCAATTAGTCCCCGTTTTACACTTCTGTGGATGTTCAATTATTGATTGGCCGAACAGAACAATGTGTGCTTTTCCATTAATATGATTAAATTTTAGGAAGAAGGAAAAACGTTTCCACCTAAGGAAACTGAAAGGTCCATCTTCTAAATGAGAGATAAACAAGGGTAAAACAAGGGGGATAAGTATGCATTGTCTTAACTGGCGGCAGGGAATTACATAAAGTGATAAAAGCTTGGTCTACATACTCAATACAAATCAGACTAAAACGTTGTGTGAGTTTTTCATCATTTACTTGGCACAGTTGGAAACACAAATGCATGTTCTATTTGCAGAGGGGGGGTGGGGGGAGTGGGGGGAGAAAGCTTCGGACAATAAAATAAAGTAATACACTTCCAACTTTTACTTTGAAAAGCACGATACACTTATAATATAACGAGCACCTTCTCTGTCTGTCTGTCTGTCCGTCCTGGAGAAATTTTGTAAACGGGGGGGGGGGGGGGCGGGGGCGGTTAATTACTATTTAATTAATTTCCAAGTCAGAAACATAACAGATACATTAGGGTACATATAAACAACTAAATAAACAATAAATAATTTCGACGCCGAGGTCGTGATTTGAACTCGGGACCTTAACGTCAAAGAGTAATTATGACGAATTAGTCCGATAAGCTACCACTGAACCACCGTCAAAAGTTAAAAAAACGATTTTGATTTAACTACTTACGGTAGAAAAAGGATTTTTTTATTTTCAAAACTGGTTCTTCGATATAGTTTGGAGCCTGCGTTCATGCTAGATTTTTTTTAAGGGGGTGGGAGCGGTGGGGATTATTTAACCCCCCCCCCATTTTTTATTTTTGGTAGGACCCCAATTTTTTTTTTAAAACAAAAACTATTGGGAGACAAACTTTTTTTTTTTAACTAAAAATGTCTCACCACTCAAGAACGCGGCAGCCTAGCAAAAATAGACGACCGTTAGGGAGTCTATTTTCGCTAGTCCACTCATAATATAACGGGTATTTTCTCTCTCTCTCTGTGTCTGTCTGTCCGTCAATCACAATGTTTTAAAGAAATATCTTAACTTCTTTTAGGAATGGAAGATATTGCATTAATACTAAATAATAAATTCACAATAAAGCGAACACCATAACCGGAACTCAAAACCAAAACCTGATGTTCTACGAACTGAGCTATTCAGATTTTCTTATAAATAGATCTTAAAACATACAAATAATTAAAGCTTTGACGTGACGTCATAGATTTATGATTTACGTCATATTTGAAAACATTAATTTAAACATAAGCGTTAATAAAAAAATAAATAAATGAGTGGTTAAACATCATCAATAGCGTTGGAAATTCTTTTAATAGTCCAAAACAATTTATTTTGCTTTAACTACGTATTGGCATTAAAAACTATTTAATAAGTAATATACAATAGAATTTGAATCCGTATATATATATATATATATATATATATATATATATATATATATATATATATATATGTAGAAGGATGAAAAGGAATTAGAAAAGCAAAAGTCAAATCTTTTTTCAATTCAGTTGCTCATAGCAAGGTATATTCCGCAAAAGGCAATTTATTCAAGTTAAATTTTTCCTTAAGCCAGGCTTTTCAAAGATCAAAATCTTATCATCAGAGGAAATCGCTGGGATAGATAAGTTGGCAAAGGCCAAGATTTAAAATTTGAAAAAGTAAAGACTAGTCTTGTTTTTCCACGGGCAATCTGGAATTTTGGTTTAGCCTTTAAATATTAATTCGCTGTTTGTTTGCCAATTTAAACCTATTTCATGATTTTCGGCCCAGGAAGTCTTTTTTTAAATGGCGTATACTCTCCACCTCACGTTTTACTGAGCTTTGTTGCATCCACAAACATGCTTTTTATTGGACCTTTTACCCTCTGGATTCTATCTATCTTCGCCGCACCTGAAGATGTGGTTTTTGGAATTTAACTCTGAATCCTCTCATGCCATTTCTCGTGCCTTTTAACGACCTACCTTAGACCTCTTCAAAATTGATCTTTTTCTTCAAACATATGGAAACTGATATTATTCCCATTCTCCAAGGTCTAAATTAGCTAAATATACCAGTTATTGTGATCTTGGACATTGGCTATGCCTGCCTCAAGAGCCATGTAATTTTATTGTTGACGTTTTTCAAAAACGCTGCAAAATTTATATATATTTTTTATGCTTGGAAAGGATGCCATCATATAATACATAACTTTATCTCAAAAATGTTACTCTTAATGCATGTATATAATTTATTATCACTAAGTATGTTTTATCTCTTCATTTCAGATTGTAAGTTAAAGCTGATTTGTTAAGATTTGTGAACTACTGACAACATGGCATCTGGAAGACAACTATGCTGTGGGAAAGTGGTCAGCGATACAAGTGAACGGGATGAACCAACTGAAAAGAGAAGAAAGGTGGCAACTCCTGCCACAAGGTCATTCAGTGATGTGTATCTCATTGGGCAACCCAGCTCCAGCATCAGGGGCTCTCAACTTCCTACTAATCGCCAGGTGTTCCAGTATTTCCTGCATTTGAGGAATGATAATCCCAACAGTGACAATAGGTCTTTAGCCCATGATACAGTGGATGTCGTTTTGCCATTCTGGAATATGGCAAGGATTAAAACACTAACTAGACCAAATGCAGTCAACCGTTTCATGATCCTCCATGAAAAGTACAGGAAAATTGTTAAAAACAAGGGAAGAAATAACAAACCAGAGGAAGAGAAACGAGCTAACTTTCTGAAGGACTTAGACAAGTTATTTGATATTGGAGCAAAGGATGTTGTGGAGGAGATAAGAAGCAACAGGCTGCTCACAAAGGAGACCAAGGAAGAGGGCGTCAATTTCTACTTGAACCAACAGACAACTCGCCTGGCACACATGTCAGGTCATGATAAGGTGTTTGAGAAGAAGTCTAGAGAGAAAAGCTTCCGAGAAGAAAGAGAAGAGAGAATGTTATCATCAGTGACTGCTGCAGCAGCAGAAGTTGGGAAAATTTCAAGTGATGAAGACCCAGAGAACAGTCAAGGCTCTGGTACTAGTGAGGGTTCAGAATACACTGAGACAACACCAAGCTGTTCATCAAAACCAAGTACGATAACCTTACACTTTCCACACTCAGTTATGACCAGTGAAGAGATTTGTAGCACTGCAGATCGGTTGTCACTCTCTGACAACCAGACTACAGCCATGGTGTCTGCAGTGTTGAAGGCAGGAGGCGCAGATCTTGATGACTTTGTTATATCAGCCTCTACTACAAGACGAAATAGGATAAACACTCGTCATAACTTGTGCCAAAGTTACATGAATAACTTCAAGGAAAGTCCGCCAGATTACTGCACACTACACTGGGATGGAAAACTTCTACGGGATGTTCTTGGTGAAAGATACCCAGTGGAAAGTCTTGTAGTGCTCGTCTCTGGTACTCCACAGTATGAAGAAGGGAAGCTGCTTGGTGTGCCCTTCATAGAAAGTTCCACAGGAATCCAACAGTGTAATGCTACATTGGAACTGATAGAAGCATGGGGTCTCACAGACAACATTGTAGGCTTGGTATTTGATACCACAGCAAGCAACAGTGGCATCAACAAGGGTGCAGCGAAGCTTATTGAAGAAAAACTAGACAAAAAGGTATTCTACTTCGCTTGTCGCCATCACATATCAGAGGTAATAATTGGAAGTGTATGGGAGGCTGTGTTCAGCAAGGTCAAGAGTCCTGACAACCCAATGTTCAGCAATGTGAAAGAGAAGTGGGACAAGTTGGTTAAGGACTGCCCAAGAGTTCTGGGCCTAGTTGAACAAGACTTGAAACAGAAGAAGACAAGCACAATTGCAGTCTTAAGCAATTTCCTTGAGGAAGCAAGTCCGAGGGCAGATTACAGAGAGGTGGCAGAGCTGTGCCTGATCCTGCTTGGTGAGGAACCTCCTCGAGGTATCCACTGGGCCAAGCCAGGTGCCATTCACCAAGCCCGCTGGATGGCCAGGAACATTTACTGTATGAAGATGCTCATGTTTTCCAAGGAACTAAAATACAACACAGACACTATCTTCAAGCTGGAGAGGATGAACAAGTTCCTGACCTTATTCTACACCAGCCACTGGATGACCACCACATCTGCAGCTGATGCACCTATCCATGACCTCCAGCTTATGAAGAACATGCTGCAATACAAGCAGTATGACTATGAACTGGCAACCTCTGTTCTCAAGAAAATGAACAACCACTGCTGGTATCTGACCCAGGAACTAGTGCCATTCACCTTGTTCAGTTCACATGCCAGCATGACCAAGTCTGCAAAAGAGAAGCTCGCAGTCAAGCTGTCAGAAACAGAGAAACCTGAGAGTTACAGGAAAGGCAAGCCAGTGTTTCCTGTCATCAATGCAGCTACAGTTCTCACAGACCTAATAGGGCCAGAGTCTCACTTTCTGTTTGATGCTCTTCGAGTGAAATGTGACTGGCTCACTACTCCTGCTGACACCTGGGAAGACAATGACAGCTACAGGAATGCACAGAAGTTTGTGAGGTCAGTGAAAGTGACCAATGATGTGGCTGAGAGAGGTGTGAAACTAATGAGTGACTTTGCAACTCAGATCACAAGTGACCCAGAGCAAAGAAGCTGCTTACTACAAGTTGTGGAGTACCACAGGAAAAACTTTGACAGTTTCAAAAAAGCCACATTGAACAAGTGATAATACATGTATTAGTAACATCCTATCTGACAGTTTCTTATGCAATATATGTGTCAGTGCAGTGCTATCATACTACCAAACTGATTTTTTGTAGTGTCCCATTTGTTTGTGCATTAAAATTAGTTAAAATTTACACAGGTGTTCATGTGTTTTATTGTGCTTACTACCATATGCAAGAAAATTTTATTAGCTTTCATTTGGTACCACTTTCAATGCTATAGCATCAACCTCTGGAAAGCTACAATGAAAATAAGGACATAATATCCCATATTTTGCAGCGTTTTTGAAAAACGTCAACAATAAAATTACATGGCTCTTGAGGCAGGCATGGCCAAGGTCCAAGATCACAATAACTGGTATATTTAGCTAATTTAGACCTTGGAGAATGGGAATAATAGCAGTTTCCATATGTTTGAAGAAAAAGGTCAATTTTGAAGAGGTCTAGACCTACCTATCTATTTTTCACTTTCTCCGCTGGACTTTTTGACACTGAACTTTTTTGCAATCGGACATTTTTGCGTTTTTTCCCTACAATCTTTATTAGTTCACCACTTAATATATATATATATATATATATATATATATATATATATATATAAAATATAATAACACGAAATCACATAATTGTCGATGCAATAATTTATTTCAACCGTTCGGTTTTTTCAAGCATCACTCAGACAATTACATTTTTGAGACTGATAGAAAATTGAATTTCCCTACCACAGTTCCAATACAATCATAGATGGTGGTAGTAGCAACCAATTTGATACATCTTTTATAGAGAGGGGGAAAATTTAAAACTTATATTTAACTATGGCGGGCGAAGGGGAGGGATCTTTAAGTTAATCAACTAAAAACTGCCATGTCAAAATTATGACACATACGACTTGGCGATATCAACCATATAGGCAATTTTACTCACGCGCATACACAAAACTAAATACGCACACATCATATGCGCACTCACATACATAATCTCACTCGCACATTATCATAACTAAGCATAATCACATACGCAACTTTTATTCATCTCTAGCCAGAATGCGTCCGGCGAAACTCGTGTTCTCAAATTCGGTTAGAGAAAAGAAAGAAACAAACAATTAACAGGCACAGAGAAGATATAGACAGACCGCGTGTTATAAATTCTCAGTCCGTCTGGGTTCCAAGAAAGAGAATCTAATTGAAATAAGATTACACGCACATACATATATGTATACATACAAATCCATACGCACATACACACACATATATACACATACACACCCACACATATACATATCTATACACATATACATATACACACATATATACATATATATATATATATATATATATATATATATATATATATATATACATACATGAATACACCTATATATATCTCTGAATCAATTTGAAATATTGACCAAATGCATACGCATGTAGTTGTTCACACATGTAAACATACATACACATACATACACACACACATATATACATATACGCACATATACACACATATATATACGCACACATACATATATATCCACACACCTACACACAATATTTACATAACACTCTATATTCTTACTGATGTAATATGAGTTCTAAAAATTAGTCTTACCTTATTTATATTTTAGATTAATTTGATAATCTATTATTATAAATATCATGCGGGGGGGGGGGGGTTATCGTACCTAATGTTATTCAATTTGGTATCTTCACCGTTGTAATTCTAGAGGCCCATCGGATTACTAATTCAAGTCTAATAATGTCTATTGGTAATATTTGACATTTATACTTATATTAATTCAAAAACTAGTGTATTACCTGCAGAAAAAATTTTCATACCACTATCTTATTTTAAGTAAATAATAAATATCCGCGTACACACAAATACTATATATCACCAAGTCAGTAAATCTGTGTCTATCACAGATATTATTATAAATATTATGGGGGGGGGGGGTTCCGTAAGTAATGTTATTCAATTTGGTATCTTCACCGTTATAAGTCTAGAGGTCCATCGGATTACTAATTCAAGTCTAATAATGTCTAGTGGTAATATTTGGCATTTATACTTATATTAATTCAATAACCGCAGAATTTTTTTAAAAACACTATCTTATTTTAAGTAAATAATCTGAATAAATAAATATTTCAAAATACCATTATATACGCATACACACAAATACTATATATCACCAAGTCGGTAATTCTGTGTCTATAGCAGATATTATTATAACTATTATGTTGGTGGAGGGGGGGGGGGTTACCTTAAATAATTCTAGAGGTCCATCGGATTACTAGTCGTTGATTATTTTAAATTTATATTTATGTCTGCACTTAGCCATAAGTTCATCTCGTTTATTTAAGAGGTTATTTCGATCATATTTTAGGATTCTTATTTTTTCTTCTAGACATAAGTTGCATCTTTGTCTAAATCCATCTGGAATATTCGAAAAACATAAGATTGACCACGAAACCACCGGGGACCTGTTCTCATTTTTCAGATGCCACCATTGTTTAGCTAACTCCGTTTTGCTCTTGAGTTCTGGGTTATTGAAAGAGTGTTTGTGGTCATAAAAACGTTGTTTCCAGTTTCCCGCGGAGATGCCGATGTAAACCTTTTTATCCCTGTTGTTATCTTCCGGATGAATAGTGGCCTTATAAACCACACACTCAACTTTACAGTTACCGTCCAGTGGGCAGTTATTTTTCACTTGACAATTACATTTATTTACTGTGACCTTATTCTTACTAGGATTGTTAAGTAATTTACGATTATGGGTGCTGATAATTCTGTCCATGTTCATCGGGAGAGTATTCTTGAACCTGGTAGATAAACATTTTAGCATAAATAATCCACTTAGGAAGATATTTAATAGAAAAACCATTAAAATCAGCATACTCTTGCACCAAGAACATGGACAGAATTATCAGCACCCATAATCGTAAATTACTTAACAATCCTAGTAAGAATAAGGTCACAGTAAATAAATGTAATTGTCAAGTGAAAAATAACTGCCCACTGGACGGTAACTGTAAAGTTGAGTGTGTGGTTTATAAGGCCACTATTCATCCGGAAGATAACAACAGGGATAAAAAGGTTTACATCGGCATCTCCGCGGGAAACTGGAAACAACGTTTTTATGACCACAAACACTCTTTCAATAACCCAGAACTCAAGAGCAAAACGGAGTTAGCTAAACAATGGTGGCATCTGAAAAATGAGAACAGGTCCCCGGTGGTTTCGTGGTCAATCTTATGTTTTTCGAATATTCCAGATGGATTTAGACAAAGATGCAACTTATGTCTAGAAGAAAAAATAAGAATCCTAAAATATGATCGAAATAACCTCTTAAATAAACGAGATGAACTTATGGCTAAGTGCAGACATAAATATAAATTTAAAATAATCAACGACTAGTAATCCGATGGACCTCTAGAATTATTTAAGGTAACCCCCCCCCCCCTCCACCAACATAATAGTTATAATAATATCTGCTATAGACACAGAATTACCGACTTGGTGATATATAGTATTTGTGTGTATGCGTATATAATGGTATTTTGAAATATTTATTTATTCAGATTATTTACTTAAAATAAGATAGTGTTTTTAAAAAAATTCTGCGGTTATTGAATTAATATAAGTATAAATGCCAAATATTACCACTAGACATTATTAGACTTGAATTAGTAATCCGATGGACCTCTAGACTTATAACGGTGAAGATACCAAATTGAATAACATTACTTACGGAACCCCCCCCCCCATAATATTTATAATAATATCTGTGATAGACACAGATTTACTGACTTGGTGATATATAGTATTTGTGTGTACGCGGATATTTATTATTTACTTAAAATAAGATAGTGGTATGAAAATTTTTTCTGCAGGTAATACACTAGTTTTTGAATTAATATAAGTATAAATGTCAAATATTACCAATAGACATTATTAGACTTGAATTAGTAATCCGATGGGCCTCTAGAATTACAACGGTGAAGATACCAAATTGAATAACATTAGGTACGATAACCCCCCCCCGCATGATATTTATAATAATAGATTATCAAATTAATCTAAAATATAAATAAGGTAAGACTAATTTTTAGAACTCATATTACATCAGTAAGAATATAGAGTGTTATGTAAATATTGTGTGTAGGTGTGTGGATATATATGTATGTGTGCGTATATATATGTGTGTATATGTGCGTATATGTATATATGTGTGTGTGTATCTATGTGTATGTATGTTTACATGTGTGAACAACTACATGCGTATGCATTTGGTCAATATTTCAAATAGATTCAGAGATATATATAGGTGTATTCATGTATGTATATATATATATATATATATATATATATATATATGTATATATGTGTGTATATGTATATGTGTATAGATATGTATATGTGTGGGTGTGTATGTGTATATATGTGTGTGTATGTGCGTATGGATTTGTATGTATACATATATGTATGTGCGTGTAATCTTATTTCAATTAGATTCTCTTTCTTGGAACCCAGACGGACTGAGAATTTATAACACGCGGTCTGTCTATATCTTCTCTGTGCCTGTTAATTGTTTGTTTCTTTCTTTTCTCTAACCGAATTTGAGAACACGAGTTTCGCCGGACGCATTCTGGCTAGAGATGAATAAAAGTTGCGTATGTGATTATGCTTAGTTATGATAATGTGCGAGTGAGATTATGTATGTGAGTGCGCATATGATGTGTGCGTATTTAGTTTTGTGTATGCGCGTGAGTAAAATTGCCTATATGGTTGATATCGCCAAGTCGTATGTGTCATAATTTTGACATGGCAGTTTTTAGTTGATTAACTTAAAGATCCCTCCCCTTCGCCCGCCATAGTTAAATATAAGTTTTAAATTTTCCCCCTCTCTATAAAAGATGTATCAAATTGGTTGCTACTACCACCATCTATGATTGTATTGGAACTGTGGTAGGGAAATTCAATTTTCTATCAGTCTCAAAAATGTAATTGTCTGAGTGATGCTTGAAAAAACCGAACGGTTGAAATAAATTATTGCATCGACAATTATGTGATTTCGTGTTATTATATTTTATTATTGCTCTGTTTACTACATTGAGCTCTCATACCCGGATTTCCTCCTGGAATTATTCCACTATAACACAAATATATATATATATATATATATATATATATATATACTAGACAAACTGTCTAAGCTCAGAGTTTCTAGTCTATATATGTAAATTATTGAAATTATCGAGGAGTACTCAAGAGTATGCCACTCAGTTTACAATTTAAACGTAGGTTCATGATTTTCTGTTCATACTTTAAACGTTCATTAAATAAAATTTAAAAACTTGGTAAACTTTTGAAAATGTTGTGCATTGTTTTGGAAAGAAGAAAAATTCATGTTATTATCAATTAACCATTTTCGAACACGTTTATCAAAAAGAAAATATATTTAAAACATTTGGTTTCCATTTTTAGAGTAGAGTTCAGTTTGCCATATACTTAGCAAAAAAACGGATACTGACACTGTAACTGATCTAGTAATTTCTAATACTTATTTAAAAGATATTAAAGTAGTTAGGAGATCTGTAGGAGGTGCATGATTGGCCTAATGGACACTGCCATGGACTATGGAATCGGGTATGCCGAGTTCAAATCCTGTCAGATTTATTGTAGTGGTCATTTATGCTGAATGAATTTTTCAAATTGGAACCTCTTAACTTTAGCCAGGTGTACTGAATGTTTCTACACAGGAACCACGAGCACCAGAGATGAATGATAACAGAACACCGATCAGAAAGAAAGAGTTCCAACTACCGTCGAGTTGGCAGACAAATCAAAATAAAATATGGGACATCTTTCCTTTCAGAGCTCAAAACATCAACACACGTAAGAAAAAAAAATGTGCTCAATCCGGGTATGAATAATTGCTTCCTCAACGCTCAAATGTTCATGTCAGCCTCTTTCTCCTGCATATGAAGCACATCACACGTCGTTTCTTTGAATGAGTAACCTCGTCAAAAGCAGTCAACAGTTCGTTCTGCTTTTCACTTCCGCTACATACACAACACTAATGTTTTGGGGAAAGGTATGGGCCTCAATTTCTCCACGGTTATCGGAAAAAAACCCAACTTATGTTAAATTGATCATATATAATCAATTATGTATAATAAGTATTGTATTTTGATATTGTAAAGTTCTTGAGTCGATGATAGGCAGCGTGACCGGAAGTAACACCCACCGCCGGTGTTTATTAGATGGAATACCGCATCACATAAAACAGTTGCACTCTTTTCCAGGAACGTATATACTATCTTGCCAGAAGAAACTGCACTGCTGGAAAGACTAATGGAAACGATATCTCTGACACGAGTAGCTCTGAAAACTGCTGACGATGACTGTCCTGGATGTAGTTGGTCTCAGAAAGAAGCCAAAGCTCTCCCACTCGAAAGGAGCGGCCAGATAAAGAGACATGTACTCAGCTGCACATTTTGTGAAGAGATCAGGAAGGAGTATAATGAAGGAGTTAATGAGAGAAGGTGCCATCTGCCAGCTGCAATGCAAAAGAATTCACATGGTTTATGTGTAGCCATAGGAAAAACTGATTCCGGTGCAACAATTAGAACCTGAGCCTCATATTAACCAACTAAGATTGATTTGATCCTAGTAACATGGAGGCATTATTGAAAAGCCAAGATGTTGAGAGAGTGATACGATTTTTATAGACGTATGCAAATTTAATTCAGCCACCATGATCAACATCATGGAAGGAAAGTGATCATTTCTTGACGGTGTTTTGAAGGGCAGCAAAGACAGATGAGAGACCGAAATGGGCGACCATTTATTTTAATTTTTTTTTTCAAACATTAAAAAGAAAACTAAAAATGTTTAATATGTCATGAAACAGACAAACTAAACCAATGACGTCTATTTTACAATGAATTTATCATGGCAAACTGAACCCCTCTCTTAAAATAATTAACAAGTTTTGAAAATAACTAATCGACAGTAATGTTAAATTATTTTTGTTTTTCAAAAAATATATGAAAATAATGTAAAACATCAATGTGGCCTCTATTCCGAAATACAACCCAAAAAATAAATATTTTTCTGATAAAATTTTACTAATTCACAATAACAATTTTTTGTAAATTTTAGTTTTAACATAGTTCACCCCAAACAAGGCAAGCTGCCACTGTAGACGTCAGGGGCTACTAAGAATTAGGGTGAACGTTTTGGGGGGTCATTCTAAATTGGGAGCTATGCAGCGAGATGCTTGTTCACATTAGTTTTAAATTTCTGTATGTCGGTACAGTCGGGGAAACAAGGAGCAGGGAGGAAGTTCCAAAGGCCGGCAGCTCAAGGAAAGAAGCTATTGGAGTAGAAGGTTCTCTAGCATCTGGGGACCTCCACAGTGAATGGATGGGATTTAGCTGATTGTCGGGTTGGTCGAGTGTATTTACGTCAAGGTGGCACCAAAGCAGCAAGTTCATCGGAGCACATTCCATTAAAGTACTTGTAAAACGAACACAAGGATGCAATATTGCGGTGATGAGACGGGCTGGAGCTTGGCGGATAGTGAGGGGCCTATTAGATTAGCCACTCATTTTTGGACCTTGTCTAAGAGGAAGAGATTTATAATTGTTTCTTACTAGAAGATAATTGCACCTTGATTATAAGAAGAGGACGGGTCAATTTTGACGTTTGTGGCTAGGCACAACCATGGAGGGGGGGATATATGTGAGAAGACCAATGTACTCATTGAACTTGTATATGTCCTCTCTCCAAGAAACAGCCCAAACATGTTCACTGATATTTCATTATGAAATACTTCCAAGTTTATGTCCCTATTTATTAGGGAAAAGTTAGACCCATGATCGTTTTATTTGAGTGTATGTGTGTGGGGGTGGGGGGTATCTAACTCCCCAAAAAGGAATACTCTAGATGGAACAAAAATCAAAATTGCCTCAATCGAAAAGGATTTCTCCTCTTTTGGCCGAGGACAGAAAAGATACTACACATCGATCCCGGCCCGAGGTTCATGTCATGATAGGTTCATGTTTGATTTCGT
The DNA here is from genome assembly GCA_963556195.1 of Sepiola atlantica. Classification (NCBI taxonomy): domain Eukaryota; kingdom Metazoa; phylum Mollusca; class Cephalopoda; order Sepiida; family Sepiolidae; genus Sepiola; species Sepiola atlantica. The sequence continues at coordinate 203,773,629 of OY744517.1, forward strand.
AGACAAAAATTTGCGAATGAACTTTGAGTTGGCCGGAGGTAACAATAATTGGCAAAAGTTACTATTGGCGACATAAATTATTTTCAAGGAAATAGAGTTGGGAAATTAGTCTAAAACAATTTATTTGGGTTTACCTACTCATCTTTTGGCCTTTTGGCTAAGATCAAAGTGTAGTATCTGTTCCGATGGATACTGCACCCCATAGACTGGTATTGTCTTGGCCTTCGGGGCTTGATTTACGCCGGTCTATGGGTCGCCACCCCTCTTTGGGGAGGAGTAAGTTTATTGCTTACTGCCTGAGGCGCCCCTACCGGGAATGCCGACGGGGCTGCCCAGGCAATTTTTAAACCCCACTTTCCTGACCCGACCTTGGGTCACATCTTACTTGTCGGAGTAAGATAAAAACTGGCCTTGTGCATAACTCCTGGAGAGGAGTAAATCAATACTCATCTCTTGATGTATTTGTGTTATAAACAATTTAATTGAAAATAGAAAATATAAGCATGTGAAGCCACCGTTAATATTGGTCGTGAGTATTTAGTCATCCGTCGGACAGGTTTTTATTCTTCCAGAAGTAGGGGTACGATGATGACTAAATACTAAAGG
>OY744517.1:203774434-203804434 GCA_963556195.1 Sepiola atlantica
TAGAATACATGTTAAAGTTGAAGGGGCAAACATACTACTAAATATCATAATATCCCAATTCAATTACAATTAAATGACGAGTCAAATCAACAACAAAAGTGAATGCAAAGAATAGAAAACATTACTAATAATTTCAGTAGAGCAGAACAGATGAAGTCCAATTAAGTTGTAATAAGTTAAAGTAGTTCCTGTGAATTTCAGCAACTAAATAAGTATCCTGTTTGATTACTATTGTGGGTACCTTTTATAACCTCGTAATTTGGGTTATAATAAATAATAACTTGTAAATAAAATGGATGAACTATCAAGATAAACGTTTAACAGATTTATTAAAACTGAACACAGAATGAATTAATGGATTAATTTGCTGCTGTACGCGATTGACATATTAACAGTCCGAAGCTGTGATCTGTGTTTACTTTCTCTTTGGGCAGAATACCATTTCCAAGGGCGATAACTCTTAACTCCCGAAATGGTTCAAGGGAGGTAATTCGTTTTCGTTAGTTGTACTAACAGTACCTTAGCTAGTATAAATATTAGTTAAAATATATTTGTTCCAGTGGATCTAACCTTATGTGTAAACGGGATATATGCTAAACAGGAGAGGTCACAATGAGGTTACAGGATTTACCTGTCAGGAGATAAACTTTGTCTGTGAGAATAGGAAGCAATAGAACTTAGGTGGAAATGATATTGAGCAGACGATTGTTGCAATCCCGACGGTCTGGTGTGGAAGCTTGGATCGACAAGACGTGATCTAACATGTGTTAAAATAAATAAACCTGGGCTTGCTTGGTGCTTAAGTATCTCCTCTCTATGTCTCTCGCCCTCCCTCGACTTTGCAGCTCATTAGACGATCAAATTCTGCCTGCTTGAATAAATTTTTCTCTTCTTTAAGATGTATTGAATTAATTCATTAATTAGTTGCAGAATTAATTTGATAAGCTTGAGATGGTTTTTATTGTAGCCACGAAATTGACCTCGGTCCTCGGAGGGGAGAACACCTGCGTGCAATAACGATGGCAACAAGAAGAGAAGGTATGATTTTACATAACATGGGTTGATTAAACAATTGGGTAAATGAGTAAATGATTAGGATATGCATGACTAAAATAAAAGTATTTTTCACTAAGTTGGGAATTCTCTTTTTATAGCAAAAGTTAATCCCACAATGCAATTTGGCATAGGTGTGCATATACAGGCTGAGTCTAAATGCACACAAATTTATATTGTTCAAAATTATTCCACCAACAATATATTAGTTAACTTTACCTTTATATATGTTATAGATATATGCATGGCGGTTGTATAATTAATGTTTTTTATACTTTACAGGTCATTATTTACATCATGCCACTTGATTTGGAAACTAGACTGGAGCTGGTAAAATTCTATTATAAGAATAATGAAAATGCAGCTGCAACAATGAGAGCATACAAAAGATAAAAACCATGCGAAATAATCCATTTCCTTTGTCTACTCTGACATGATTGATAAGAAAGTTTGAGAGCACAAAAACACTCCATGGTTTACCATCAAGCGGCAGACCGTCACTGGAGAAAAACTGTGTGGGTGCGGTTGTAGAGGCAGTCACAAGCTTATAGTCTACCAAGCCACTTGGCCATGCAAGTTCAAGAGGTGTAGCTGAACTCACAGGCATTCCTCAACACGGTGTTACACAGATACTTCATCACGAAGGTATGCAGCCTTACCGCATCAGCCTATAATTTGTGTGCATTTTGACTCACCCTGTATAATATTTTGACTCACCCTGTATAATATTTTGACTCACCCTGTATAATATTTTAACTCACCCTGTATAATATTTTGACTCACCCTGTATAATATTTTGACTCACCCTGTATAATATTTTGACTCACCCTGTATAATATTTTGACTCACCCTGTATAATATTTTGACTCACCCTGTATAATATTTTAACTCACCCTGTATAATATTCTGACTCACCCTGTATAATATTTTGACTCACCCTGTATAATATTTTAACTCACCCTGTATAATATTTTGACTCACCCTGTATAATATTTTAACTCACCCTGTATAATATTTTGACTCACCCTGTATAATATTTTGACTCACCCTGTATAATATTTTGACTCACCCTGTATAATATTTTAACTCACCCTGTATAATATTCTGACTCACCCTGTATAATATTTTGACTCACCCTGTATAATATTTTAACTCACCCTGTATAATATTTTGACTCACCCTGTATAATATTTTGACTCACCCTGTATAATATTTTGACTTACCCTGTATAATATTCTAAGCGGAAGTTTGCAGTCATGCATATAAATTTTACTTATTTCCCATTATATTCAGTCTTTATTAGTTGTTAAAATATTTTAGTGAAAAGGTTATTATTCAGTATTATAGGAGGCTGTGAACTCGTGGCAGCTACACGTTGCAAGTCTGCTTGGAGACAGTTTAGAGAGCTGCTACCAATTCTGACAAACAGACACCTGCCAACAGCTACGAGAGGTTGTATATATTCCTCATGTGTCAGAAGTGTATGGCTCCGAAACCTGGGCGGTCTCTGTCGGCACACTAAAGAAACTGCACCGTAATGACAATGCAATGGTCAGATGGATCTGAACAGAGCATGCCTTTTGGATCTCTGCTCACGCAGGTCAACTTGGAAAGCCTCGCAGACGTTATACAAAAGAGCAGACTATGTTGGTTGGGGCACGTTGAGCGCAGCAATGACTGGAGTGCTTAAGCCCGACCGTTGAACGTGCCAGCAGAGAAGACCACCTCTGGCAGACACAAGTTGTCTTGGAAGGACATGATCAAACGTGATAGGAGAGCCTTGAGTATGAATTCCGTCGAGCCTCACCAAAGACAAGAATGGAGGGGAAGACTTAGATCGAGACTGGACAATCAGGCCCCACCCTCATCAGAGGATTGTGGCCTGATTCAACAAATAAAGTAGATGATGATGATGATGATGATGATGATGATGATGATGATGATGATGATGATGATGATGATGATGATTATTTTTATAAATACGTACACTTTTATTTGAGAAACTTGCCCCAAAATAGTTAAATATAAACTTTATCTTTGTCTACTCTTGCCTCAAAATATTGCCCTATCCTTGAGCTACATTCTGAACCTTTAATTATATCGCTATTGTCATTTATAGAATTGTTGTATAAATATAACACTGGCCATGTGTTGCTTTGTTCTTGTCTGGTGATATTGTCTTCTGAACATTTAATAATATCGCTATTCTCATTCATGGAATCTTATACAACCATCTTTATCTCTTAATGTCTCTATCTCTTAAATATCCAAAAGTTATCAAATAATTCAGCGTTTGCATTCAATTGTTTTAAGAACTAATTATTTCATGCTAACTATTTGTGTTAACGTAACGTGCAGCTAATAATTTGGGAAGCAATAAAAATGCAATTATTTTTACTTTGAAATTCATGTCACGTTTATTGCACTAAAAGTAAAAAAAAAAAACTTCAGTTGTTCATGAGTTCATGGTTAGCCTAACTGATACTTTTGCAGACTATGAAATTAGCTGTGCCGAGTTCGAATTCAATCAGATCGATTGTTATCATGGCCTCCATATCTTCAGATACAATGGATACTCCCTGTAAGACTAGCTATGTGTGTAATTGTGAAGCAAGGGTTGCACAATCTCTAACCACACCTCTCCTGAATCGGCACTGTTTAATTCCAGTGGCAAGGAGAAGTCCAAGATGACTGGAAAGAATGCCAAGATAAGCGAAGAGCACATACAGCACCTGGTATTTCCAAATGGTCACCCTCTTCACTATTTCCAGGCTCAACGTCGCTTAACTTTGGTGATCTAATGGGAACCGGTGTGTCAACGGGACTATGCCCTACAATTGTTGGTAAAGGTATGAACCCACAATTTCCCTCTAATAGGTATCGATAAAAATAGCAACTCGTGTTTAATTAATTGTATACAATAAATTGTTTACAATAGGTGTTGTCATTTGGCATTAAATAGCTACACAAAAGGGTTGATCTGCCGTTAGACAGACAAATCAAACTTCATTCAATTAATGTAACGTGGAAACGTCAGGCGTGTTTGGTCCCGAGACTGTTAGTTGTTTTCAAGACATCGGACGGATGATATCAACGTCTAGGAACGAGTCAGCTTGGATGTTCCAACGCATCTCCCGGGCTCTCATTCGTGGCAATGCAATGTCAATTACGATGTCGTCCCAGGATATATAGATGTCATTCGAGGTCGCGTGTGTGTTGTATGTAAATAAAACAAATTTGGGGACTGTAAAAAGAAAACTAAACAAAGGGAAATAACTCTGGATTTTTGTAGTAAGTCAAGGGAAGTAACTATGATTATAGATGTTTATTCTCCAATTTATTTAAAAAATAATTTAATTTTGGATTTGATATTTTGATAATTAATGTAAGAGATCAAAAGTAACTTAAAAAGATGAGATATATTAAGTTTTGGTGGAGAAATTGATTATTATTATTTGAGCTTTTGTGATTGTCTCTTTCTGTTACAAGAGCCGATCTGGCATGTGTGAAAATAATGTTAAAAAGGGAATTTTCCACATAAGGTGTGAGTACGTAGAAAATCGGAAAATTTCATAAGAAGTTAAAGAGTAGAATTAGAGCTATGTGTTCAGTATGTGACGTTACAGACAGGAAGTTTCCAGTGACACACAGACAGGATAAGCAGATAAAACTTGTCTCTTGTTTCTGAACCACAAATGAGAGCAGTCATATTTATGATAAAGTGCTCGACCTCTACAAAGTATTTAGGGCGATTAGAGGCGCTAGTATACATTTGAAAGAATGTACAGAGAAAATTGAGAATCATTATTCACACAAGTTGAAAAAAATCAAGCCGAGAAGAAGAGTATTGTTTAGACTATGAGTTGGGGTAGAAGCACTGTGAGCAGAAATCCCAGTTGCAACCCGGGTAAAGGTCAGAAATGGGACAGCTAGGGTCAGGTATGTTTATGAGTGACGAAAATATCGACTGAGAAGAATTGAATTCATGAGAAACAAAAGCGATGCTAAATGATTGATGTGACTAGCCACTCCCCGAATGTTGATCTAAAGTAGCAAACGATACTAGTCATAATGAAAAGATTGGGTCTGGGCAATGCCGAGTGACCAATATAACTATATAAAGTGTTGCGTTAAGCAAATCTAACAGTAAGAGTAGTGAGTTAATGAGTTTTGGGAGATAGAGACAGAGTTGACAGACAGCGAAAAACTGCGTTAGGCACTGTGATTCCGTCCACCTCCTGAAACGAGGCGGATTCACTTTTCTTAAGCACAGAAAGACAAGTCGTTTCGCATCGATCGTTTGAAAGAGAATACATTTTATTAGTTTAAACACAAATCAAAAGCTTTGTTGTTTTTTTTTTGTTTGTTTCTACATGTGTCTGTTTTCTACCAGTTAATGTGCCTCCTGGGCAGCGGCGCTTTATATTTCTTAACTCGACCAAATCACAAGTAGGGGAAAAGTATTGTCCGGCTGACAAAGACGCTTTGTTCCCTGTTGTGAAGCCTATTTCAGAAAACATTGACTTGACACTCCCGCAACGGTCAATAACAAAAAGTGTGGAGACATCACATCAATCGACGCTAAAGTTACCAGCCGGGAACGACAGACAAGTGCCAGAGTGTGAACGCAACGGTATCTGGTTTCTAAACAAGGGGACAAAGCAACACTGCTCCCTGCCCTTATGGGGGGAAAGAGAAGACCCCTAGGGTATTATGTATGTATACTTTAAAAGAAAAAAGAGAAAATCCTGAAAGAATTGTTAAACTCCAAATGATTGTGTGCTGTCTTTATTAATAACTTTTATAAAAAAGATGACACCTGCAACAAAGAGAAAGAGAGTGACGGATCAAGTCTACATACTGCTACGTGTGATCAACACGACAAAAATCTATCTGTTTACCTGCTGAGCCGCCAGTCGGATAATCTGCTGGAGTCAAAGAATTGATCCACCTTACATTAATGCTACATCTCAAATACGCATAACTTTATTCACAACGCATTTGTATTATGTGTGCTGTTACAGATGACGCTCATGATTTCCGTGACTTCGCGTTGGCAACGATCGGGCAGGTTGCGGAAGCACCCGAGAGTTGCCGAGACGAAAACACCAAGCATTAATAGAAGACTTGCAGGCGATAATATAAGACGAATAAATTCAAAGAAAAAATACATAAAAAGATAAAAACCGAACAAAGTGTAGGGGGGGGGGGTAAAATAAACCATTTTCAATCAAATGTGTAGAAAGAAAATTTGTTTTGGGGGGAAGAGATTTTGTCAATGTTTTCTTTTTCATTTGTTTCACTGTTTTTCTTTTTTTTCTTCTTGCTAACATAGAACAAAGAAAGAATGAAAAATGGGTTAGGTTTAGAGTTAGGGCTTAGGGTTAGGGTTAGGGTTTAGGGTTAGGGTTTAGGGTAAGGGTTCCCGTTAGGGTTAGGGTTCCCGTTCTTAGCGATAGCCAAGCCATGCATTCAAACTGCCAAGCTCTATCTGGAAGACTCGCAGACGATAATATAAGACCAATAAATTTTTTTTTAAATACATAGATTAAAATCATTTTTTTTGTGTGTGTGAAAATAATGTTGGGGGGGGGGTAAATTTTGTCAATGTTTTTATAAGATAAAAGAAAGAAAAAATTATATTATTCCGTCAGTGCTCAGGCGCTTCCGCGACATGCCCAATCGTTGTCGACACGAAATCACGGAAATCGGGCGCGTCATCTATAACAGTACCGTGTTTCTTCTATCTATAGCCTTTATCTTTTCAAGACTAAGGCCAATAGGTATCTCCTGTTTTCGCGATAATCATCTTTCGTTCTTGTTAGCTCCTTACATCAAGTGACTTCATGTCTTGTCTGGGGCGATTTCCATTAAAAAAACATATTTTTATATGTAATCTTTGTTTTTTACTGTACATTTTACAAAAAAAAAGAAATGTGCACCTTATCAATTATGCTCTGAAAATATCACACAATATCTTGACAATATCTTGACAATATCTTGACAATATCTTGACAATATCTTGCGCTGAGTAATGATATGATGCATATCGATGAGTTAAACATTTACAGTGTTGAGATTCTTATGTACAAGATATATTTTAATGGATAAATTAGAACGGAATGTGTAAGAATAAAGCACAAATATCAGACTAGATTGTTTGAGTGTGATCAACGAAATACGAATAAATTAAACAAATGTAGTGTTTCCATAAGAGGACAAAAAATGTGGGAGAACTTCATACGTACATCTGTCTATAAATCGCAAGTAGTAAATCCAAAGAATTTAATTTAAAAAATACTTTCAACCAAAGATCAAATCGATCTCTAGTAAAAATGAAAAAGTATGAAAGGGAAAATTCAGTTCTCGTAAGTGGATATACGATTTGGGAACGGGATGAGAGTAATATGAGAAAAAAGTAATGGAGGTTAACTAGATGCAGTGAAGATGAAATGAATAATGAATAAAACACAAAAACAAACAAAAAGGTTGAATGTGTTTGTGTCTTTGTTTTATTACATCCACCATGAAAAGCTCGAAATACTAAGAACCTTCTGGGTGACCTTGAAAAACATTATTAAAAATTTAATTATTCTAATTAATCAATTCTAATAAAAACCAAATCAATCCATCCGTCACTTAACTTATAAATACAGAAAATAATACATTTTTACTGAATTTACTTCGTCATGCTATTGTTGACCTTTAATAATTTAAAAATAGGTTTCCATATAAGGTGAGATTTTTACTAAAAATTGTGTTCTTTCATGATCGTCTCGGTGGCTTTATCTGGATTCTATGTGTGGACCACATAACGATCTGTTGGAATCGCGGGCCGTGTTCCCGATTATAAGCGTGTTCGTTAAATCAAGCAATGTTGCATGCAAAGACAGAGTAATAATTAATAAACAAAATGAAGTAGTTCAAATAAGGTTTATTGAATGTGTGTGTAATGTGGAATGATGAGGTGTGTGGTGTATGTATGTCGATAAGAAACAGTTCTTGAGATGCGTATGTGAAGAAAATGAGTCCACCGTGAGAAAAGTCTTTGAAAGCCGTACACAAAGAAAATGAGTTGAGAACTCTTACCGTTGTTTGAAACACGTGTTGACGGAAGAAACGTGTGTTGGTTGTTGTTTTGCCGAGGCCAGTTGAAGAGAAAAGAGAGTGAGATGGAGCGCCAGTGCCAGCGTCGTTCTGCGAGGCCAATTGAAAAGAGAAGAGAGCGATTTTCCGCTTACACCGGTTTTTATAATCAGAAGGGCAGATAACTCTGGTGTTGCTTTTCAGCGCCACATGTCGGTGAAAAAGCGACACCTAACGGCCAACCGGTGCAGTTATGTTTTGAAAAGAGGAGGTAACTGCTACAGATCTTTGATTTCAGTCTTAGTAGCTGGAAACTGTTTTGGAATAAATGGCTGAACACGGATATGCTTAATATTCCCAACATAAATGCATCTTATTTTGCAAACCAATCTTTCCGGCCAATCTTTGCTGCATATATATGACTAGGTATTTATTATTGTGAAACAGTGGTTTCAGCGACGGAGTCTGCACCCTAGGGTGCACTGGAATGCATCGGGGAGATCAGGCCCTACGTAGAAACAAGTGGAGATCTAGGAACTAGTACATATTTCGACTGTCCAGGCCTTAATCGCTGTGGGCGCCAAGAAGTCTGAGATTGGTTCTTGGGTTGTCGTTGCAATTATCCAGATACAATAAATGACGGTTTCCATATGTCACCCGGGCCCTGTTAATCGCGAATACTGGGGGATATCAACAAAAAAGCGTGTTACGTGTCAGAAGCAGTTACCCACGCATAGGGCCAGTGGAATATCGCTGGGGTCTTAATGACTGATGGTGTGGACATCGACAGGGGAGGGAGGCCAATGGGGGCCCTGTCATGATAAGACGTGGGGGTCCAATAGAGAAAGAGAGGCTAATGGTTTTCTTTGGTGTAGATAAGATCTAAAGAGAAACTAAAACGACGAATTACAATTGCCCGTACCACCCCACTCCGGGAGAGGAGGAGGGACACAGAAGAAGGGATGGGGGAAAGAAAGAGAGTAAGTCAGCATCGCGCGTACCACACAACGAGAAGAGAGAGAGAGAGTATGAGTTATACGCTTTTCGTCTTTGTTATTTGAGATGGGAAGGCGATCGCAAGCAGTGAGATTCGGGATTTCGTTTTGGACGGACGTGTTTTGAGACACGGGCCGGCCAGGCGGGAGCGTCGCGCGAACGATCGTTCTCGTCTTGGCATGGCATGGCCCATAGCATTCCCCCCACCGTTTTCAATAGACGAGTCACAACTTAATTAAGGCTTTGAAAAGGGAGTTTCACACACACACGGTTCTCCAGACATAGATTAAGTCCAGCTGTTTAACACTGGGAAATCGTAGAGATTCACACACGCACACAGAGAGAAGGAAGACGGGATAGTTAGTAAAAAAGCCATTATCGCAAAACAGATTTTGGGTTAAAGTTAAAGACCCACCGTTCATTTTTGTTAAATAATTATTGTTATGAAAAGACCTAGCCGTTTGTTGAGTTATTCTGTTGTCGATTTGTACTGTTCGCGCGACATTGATTCCACAGCGGACCAGCGAGGCAAACATCCCGTTTTCTTTTTACAGCCGCTACTGACGATCACTGGCCAGAAAAGGTGTTCCCGGTCTGGAAGGATTGTGGAGCGCCGAGGAGCACCCGTTATATTATTACCTTTTTTCTTTTCTAGGCAATCCTATAAGAGAAAACTTTCATTTTAAAATCAATTCAGAAACTGATACAGGTACATATTATTTAGCAGTGATATGCCTTTTAGTTAAGTGTTCGAATTAAAAGAGATTACCTTTTGCCTCCCCCCACCTTGCTCGGCCGAGCCGGTGGGGGGGAGTGTCGACGATCTCCTCGGTGTACGTTCGCCCAGAACACGAAAGAAAAAGAGAGAGAGAAAGGAAGTGCGTGCCTTTTTATAGATACTCAAACCACGCGTGGTCAAGCTGACCTGTTGGTCCCTGATTGGCCAGAACCTTCTGGCAACGTGGTTTTGCGAGATCAGCCCCCTCTTCTCTACCTCAGAGACGAAGAAGGGCTGAGCTAACAAAGAAAGAAAGGTCGCACATATATCCCCTTAGTTGTGGCGTCTGCCACAGATGTATGGTTTGTTGAATCATTTTGTAACAATGACAGGGTTCACCTCTAAGGCTCACTTGTAATCCCATATAATGGTAGATATCTGCGTTAGAAGCAGCAGCGGCAGTGAAAGTTGTTTTACCTATCGACTCTTAATTGGACAAAATCTCCAATCTTCAGTTTCTGTCAGCTAATCACAGCGCTTTCTTTTTCTTCCTTTTCTTTCAGAAACCACACACGTGCATACGGGACATTCTAGCCAGGCCCCTTTGGTCCAAAAGTCCCTCGGCAAGCAAGCAGCACACACATGACGACAGACACACCCGAGCTGTTAAGCATAGCGACAGCATATACACATTGCTAAGCACATGTACACAGTTCATACACGAACTCTCTCACTAACAAAACAAGCACTCTAATATACGCACACGTCTACAATGTCTATCAACTAGATTGTTTGAGTGTGATCAACGAAATACGAATAAATTAAACAAATTTACACGTAAACGCACAAGGCAACAGTCGAAATGAACACGTGTATACAATTTCTACTTATAGATTAAACAACTCTTCTTTCACCAGAACGTTCTTGAAGTCTTTGAATTCTCATTAATTACCAACACTTTATTTTCCGGTGCGACAAAGTTGTCTACACTAAATTAATATATTTTCGTCTATTTCAAATCCAATCTACAACATATGGAATAGATCATTTAAGACGTTAGAATATGTCACAAAAAACAATAAAAAACGCTCTTCTTCAATATTAGTAACCCCGAGTGCGTTTGTCTTCAACATTTGATTGGTTAATTTAATCGTGTGACAAAGAAAGGATTTGAAGTTGAATAATCAGTTGCTGAGGAAACATGTCCAGATAGATAAAGGCACTTACTTAATAACCCACTTTTGTGGATAGTCCTGCCAAACAAAACTCTTAGTTAAGGAAAATTACTATCCATAGAGTTGCAATAAACGAAGAATATTTTAAGTTTGAAACGTTGTTGTCTCCTTCTTCAAGAAGTCCTGGGTATGACCTTAAAAGACATCCAGTGGTGAGGCATCCACTTGGGAGCTGTGGGGAATGTGCAGTTGCCCCTTAGTTGCCATTGCTCCCAGGTCCATTCTGGCCTGGAGTGGTAGTATCTGTAAAGGCCCCATCTATGGATCAAATAGAATCTACTGGCGCTACCAGATCAGGCTGTCTGAAGTTATTGACTTCCTGACTCAAAATGCACCAAACATTGATGTCTTATTATTTTTTTCTTTACAAAATTAATGTAAACAGACATCTCGCTGCGTAGCTTCCAATTTAGGTCCCCCCCCCCAAAAAAAAAACCTTTCACCCTTTTTCTCAATAGCACCTTATGTCTACAGTGGCGGCCTGCCTTGTTTGGGGTGAACTATGTTAAAAACAAAAAACAAAAAAAAACTCAATTATGTTCTGAAAAATCCAAAACAAAAAACAACAATTTCCCTCCCTCCCCCTTTCCCTCACCTCTCCCTCCTTACCCCCTTTCACTCAACCAAACACCATGAATAAATACTTGAACATACAAAGAACATTAAGCATAACAACTTTCACCAAAATTACCGGATTTGGCATTAAATAACCCGAAAAGAGTTGATATGCCGTAAAACAAAACAACTGAACCAAACCAAACCTTCTTCAAGAACATCTTACAACTTTCTGTCCCTACGAAAGAATCAACAGAGGATATCTTCAACCTGGGCGATCAAGGGCTATACAGCACACAGTACTGCAAACTTTTGCTATCTTATTTTGATATTTGGAAAAAGCAGGTGTGTGTAGCAGTTTAATCCCACGGATGTAAATACCCCCCCCTCTCCCTCTCCCTTCTCCCTCTCCATTCTCTCTCTCTCTCCCTTCTCTCTCTCTCTCCCTCTCCCTTCTCTCTCTCTCTTTCTCTCCCTTTCTCTCTCTCCCTCATTTTCTCTTTCTCCCTCTCTTTTTCTTTTCTCTCTCTCTCTCTATTTTTCTTCTCTATCTCTCTCACTTTCTCTTTCTCCCTCTCCTTTCTCTTTTTCTCCTTCTCTTTCTCCCTCTCTATCGCTCTCTCTCTCTCTCTCTCTTTCTATATCTCTCTCTTTCTCTCTCGCTCTCTCTCTTTCTCTCTCTATCTCACTTTTTCATTCTCCCTCTCTGTTTTCTTTTTACCCTCTCTCTCTATTACTCACTTTTTCATTCTTCCTCTCTTTTCTCTCTCTCTCTCTCTCTTTCTCTTTCTCCTTCTCTTTTCTCTCTCTCTTTATCTATTTTCGCCTCCTCTTTCTTTCACACACACACACACACACACTCACACACACACACACACACACACACACACACACACACACACACACACACACACACACACACACCTGTACATGTCTGTACATACATTTACCCTATGTTTTCTCTTCTTTCCTTTGTCACCTATTTGTCTGCAATGTATATTGAATTATCTACCCTAAACATGTTTATATACCTGCTGTTGCCTGTTCTCAAAATACATTCTACTCCATCCCGTTGAAGTGCATCATCTTCATCTCCTTTTGATGTGTTCTGTCAACCAGCCTCATTGTATCACATGACCATTCATTCAGTTAAGTATAGCCTCACCTGCTGGTGCAACAAGCAATAAAAATATACAAAATGGCTACTTTATCACAACCCAGATGTTGTAAATCTTATTTACTTGCCTTATGATGGGACAAGCAACCAACTGAATGCTGCAAAAATACCGCCATTACTTTCCATTCTCAATCTTGACAGACATAAAACAATAAATTAATTTCATTAGATTTTCCCTCCTATTTCTTGGTCCTCTCTCAATATCAGTTTCAGTTTGCGACTTTTGCTGTTTCTAGAAAATTAATTCACACAACTTTTAACTTTATTATTTAAACTCTTTGAAATATTTTTTGTTTACCTATCTGTTCAAATCTAAAAAAACGTTTTTTGCTAATAAATATCTTTTTTAAATTCTTTGATATTTTAACTGAAAAAAAACATTATTTGTAAATAAAAATCAAAAAAGTTTTTTTAAGTTAAAAATAGTCAAGTTTTCAAAAATTAATAAAACTAAACAAATTAGTTAGAATTTTAATTTACTACAAATAAAGATAAAAAATGAAAGGCTTATTTCAACTATATTGTACAAGTATAAATAAATAACATGTATATGAGTTATTTATTTATAATTTAGATTATAACACCTATAATTTTACATGATTCTATGTTTTTCATAAAGCTATTCATACTTGTCAAATGTGAAGAAATTCATCATTTTAAACCGAGAAACACACTTCATAAGGATTTTTTCTTATATATTTTAATCACACAAAATATATGCTAAAATATTCCTTGGTTTTGAGATTGAGTTATGTTTGAAAAACAAATCTATTCTTATTAGCCTTAATTTGAAATTAATTCACGAAATGATCCATCTTTCACTAAGCTTATGTTTATCATCCTTTTCTTCTCTCACTGTATGCTGTATGACCTCTCCTCTCCCCCCCCCCCCGCGCTCCTATTTTATGCTGTTCTACCATTCTCTCTCTCTCTCTCTCTCTCTCTCTCTCTCTCTCTCTCTCTCTCTCTCTCTCTCTGTTTATTGATAGTGCTACCAGATCAATCTGTCTGAAGATACCGTCTTCCTGACCAAAAAATGCACCAAACATTAATGTTATTGTTTTTTTCCTTTTCCTTTGCAAAACTTAATCATGTTCTGCAAAGCCAAAAACAAAAACCACAATTTTCTTCTACAAAACAACCAAACGAAATACCCTGAATAAATATTTGAAGATATATAGAACTTGAAGCACAAATTCTTTTACCCAAATGACCGGACTCGGCATTAAATAACCTGAAAACGGTTGATATTCCGTAAAACAAAGCAACCAAACAACCCTCACTGTTTATTAACAGTCAAATATAATAAAGAAAGGAAACAAAAGATTGGAATAGCTAATTATAATCAAAAGAAAATAGCATCACAGTAATAAAAAGAAAAAGAGAGAGAGGAAATATAGCAAGCAGAAAGTGACTAACTTGGGATTTTGTCTTTTTGTTATTTTTATTTAACTAGTTTTTCAAACTCACTTTTTCTGAATAAAACAATCTACCCAGCTGAATGGGGGACACAACTGGTCACATTTTTTGTATTATATATATATATATATATATATCAGACTATGTACATGTTTGAATAAAAAATCATTCATTATATATATATATATATATATATATATATATATATATATATATTAGAAGAAATAAATTGCTCGAACAGAACAGTTTTTCACTAGTTTCATGTTCTCTTACAAAGATTAAAATCAAGGTGTAATAATTCTAAACCTTATGTCTAAAATGCTTATTCTAATTTTGATCAAACTCCATTGCATGATTTTGATTGTAGAAAATGTCTACAATCTAAAGCTTAAGTTTAACGTGTCTGAAGAAGATTGAAATTCATTTAATCTTGCTTAATTGATGTCAGTGATGATGGATCAAATCCAATGCAAATCTGAAATATTTGAATTTTTAAATAGGAGGTGGACGGTGAGACAACACTGTGAGGATAAAAAAAAGTAGAAATTTGTTTGATTAGTTCGGGACTTATTTTGTTGGTATTTTTTATTTATTTACAAGAATAACCAATCTCTGGTATTTTATTCCAGGACAAGAAATACAATTTCAAACCAACAATAAATAAACAATCATGGCTGCCATTGTGAAGACAAACCAAAACAAGTCCAATTATTTATAAAACAATAATGTGAGAGGAAGAGAAGCAAAGAGACAGATACAGACATAGGTAGATAGAGAGGGGGGGAGAAAGAAAGAAAGAAAGCAAAGAGACAGATATAGACATAGGTAGATAGAGAGGGGAGAGAAAGAAAGAGAGGGGGAGAGACAGATACAGACATAGGTAGATAGAGAGGGGGGGATAAAGAAAGAGAGAGTCAACAGATGACGATTAGAACGGAAGTGACGCGGCCGTTACTGACATAGCGTTGCCACGAACGATAGCAAGGGAGATGCGTTATGCCCATATTTCGCCACCTAAAAACCCTTTAAAATACTCTAAAGAAACTAAAAATTGGGGAATATCTATTAATATAATACCTATTGTTAAGATTTCATAAAAATCGGAGATATTTAAATTTTCCCAAAAGGCCTTCCACCCCCTTTTCATCTCCTTCACATGAAACTAAATTAAACTAAACATAGCCTACATTTGGACCCATTACGCGTAGCAACAGTGTTCCAAAGTGCATAATGATTGGTTAATCAGTTTAGGCGTGAATCTTGTACATGCAAATATATAAACATATATACATAATTAATTTTATATAGATTGAGATATATTGGTGAAATAAAATACAGGTTGCTTCAGTTCCACAACACGTTTGATAAACTAACATTGTTCAACATGCATAACAATTTGTTTACTCAGTCTAAGAGTGATTTTCTTCAGTCAACTACACCATTAATATTTATAAAAGACTTAGAAACAATGAGTTTTGAAATTAGATAATTCTCAATAAGAAGATATAAAAAAACTGTTTACACAAACTGTCATTTAACTAATAATGTAACCGAAATGGTGTTTTTGTCTTTTTTTATTGCCCGGTGATATTGTCTTCTAAACCTTTGATAATATCGCTATTATCACTTACTGGATTTTTATATAACCATAATACTGTTTTTGTTATTTTTTATTTTTTTATTTTACTTATGAGTCACCACCTATCAAGGCTAAAAGCCAGTCGAGCATAAGGGTTCATGAGATGGATAGATTATCAGTTCCACGATGATGAATATCATGAGATGATTGAAAATGATGAATAGAATTAACAAAATGTTATTACTTATTAGGACAGTTTATGACAAGTATTTGTTGAGATTGGATTTGAAGACGACCATGTTGTAGTTTGCAGGTAAACAGTTTTGTGTTGTTGTTTTTTTCTGGTGATATTGTCTTCAGAACATTTGATAATATTACCATTGCCACTTTTTTAATTTTGTATAATCATATCTACTCCTTAACACGGCTCTTCTGGTGATATTGTCTTCTAATCATTTGGTCTAACACACAATAAATTAATTTCATTATATCTGTTGTTCTATTACTTAGCCCTGTCTCAATCTGCATAAACGCTTGCAGCCTCAGCCAACAACAATCTATTAATATTTGTTAAATACTTAGAAACTACGAGTTTTGAAATGAGATACTCCCTAAACATGAAGATGAACAAAGCTGCTCACACAGAACTGTCTTTTAAGTAATCATGCCGATGGAATGGATATGACAAGAAAAAAAAACACTATGTGGGACACATGTCACCTGCAGTCTGTACTAATAGACGCTAATTTCTATGCATGAGTCGGCACATCTTTGTGGCTTATAGGATAAGCCCCCCATCCACCACTACCATCACCTCTCAGAGCAGGGTGAGGGGAGGGGTAATTGTAACAAATGATGCATTTTTTGGAATAAAGGTAATCCTCCGAGTGTTTGAATGCTACTTTGGTTGATCAGCATGCACATTCAAAAATTTGCACCACTCTACAGCACTGTTATTTCTTACACCCAGAAAAATGTGAAGCCGACGTATAGAGTGCAAACGAAACGGATAATAGTCCGAGAATTTATATTTAAGCTGTTCAGAAATTGGATAAGAAACAGTGAGAATAATTAACATTTTTGGAATTCTTATGACTTTCTCATCAGCAGTCTTCTACATAACTAACACAATTATTATAAAAAGAATAATTGGTTTTATTCTACGTCTTTTTTTTATAGGTGTTTCGGTTTTACAGCCTTACTTTCTGCTGAGAGCTGAAAAGCGCTCTGTAATAGAGAAACTGAAAGTCTACTCGGTGAGGAGGGGCAGCTTCTTTGGTCTGTCATGATCTATATCGAATAGCCTTGTGCTAAACTGGCTTGGTTCGAATGCTGGATGCTTTAGGGGAACTTTAAAAAAATGAATCCTGTGAGTTAAGGAACGAACGGCTGATTTTTGAATGAGTAATTATCACACCATAGAGATGTAGTGACATAATAGGAGACAGATCGGAAAGACAGACAGATGCCAGACATATTCCTTGATCTTTTAGCTAGGAGTAAAGTGTAGTATCTGTTCTGATACTACACTTCATCTTTACTGACCCTGGTCAATGGAGGAGAAATCATTCTAAACTGAGGCAATTTTAATTTTTTGTCCTATCCAGAATGCCCTTTTTGGGGTGCTGGAGTTCCCCCACATTAATAACCGACCGTGTATTTAACTCTGTTCTCGTGGGGAGGCAAGTAAACAGGGAAAGGCAGACGTCACAAAAAGAATAAAGGATCTCAATTATAAAAAATAGGTCGGAATCCTTAGGTTTAACTACTTTACTAGAAAGAAGAATGAGGAGTTGCTTAATGGGATTTCTATGACATTTTTTAATATCTCTGAGCAAACACGAGAAAAATACTAATAGAAAAAAGAAGTTGTCTATTTTGTACAAAAAATCAGCTCCAAATTCAAATAAAATAAATAGAAGAGAATGGGAGGTGACGGTGACTAAGTTGTTAACGACATGGACTGATGACCTGGGTGTGCCAGGCTCGAATCCAGTTCGTTCCACAGAAACACTTTCAGTTAGAATGTTGGCAACCTTCACGTGGTCCCTCCTGTAAGTAACCGAGGTCTTTCTAGAAAGAATTCTGACTAGAAAGATATCAGGAAAACCAATGACAACAATAGAATCACCTGATTCATACGAAATGAATGAATGAATAAAAGAGAATATATTATTTTTCAGCCAATCAGAGAACCTAAAATATCTTCACCAAAAGCATAAAAAAGAATCCGTTAAAAATAGGTGCTAAGCCGATGGGAGCCGATTCTAAAACTACAAAAGAAAGTGATATGGATTATCAGCAGTCCAGTATCAACAAATCATCACTGTAACAACATACGACAGCCTGTAGCAGTTTGAACAACATACTCTCTCTCTCTCCACTTTAAATAAGCACTACCTAAAACACCGTGTGGGAGAAAAGGCACACACACTGAACTGTTCATACTCACAAATCAGCGGAAGATTATGGCTTACTTAGTTTATTTCAACCAAAATATTTCTGAACTCGCTCTATCGTCATAAAAACTTTTCAAATTCTCTAAACCATCTGATGTTTTGTAAATAAAATGCATATAATTTATTTGCATTGATTACGCTGTTAATTCATTTAATGTGCATTAATTCCATGCTCTTCATACTAGAAATTTATTGGCAAGAAAGATTTCGAAAATTAAATCTACGATGAAGAAGGTTCCTTCTCTGTATCTCTCTCTTTCCCTTTCCATGACGATCATATCTGAATATTAAATTTCTTTTTATCTATATTTATTTAAATTTCACATTTTGTCACTTATTTTAATCAACAAATGTAAACAACAAATATTTGTCAGACGAAAAAAGTTCCAGAGAAACAACCAATAGTCCGGAGAGATGGAATCAACAACCAAATACAGGAAAGACATCGGACCACCCCCACCACACCTTAGGATATTTCCCTACTGTATAACGATATATGAATACAAATTATAGGATTGGAGAATCAAAAAAATAAAAATGTGAAATGTGACTTGGGAGTCAATTTTAATGATAAATTTAGATCTCATAATCTTATTTTGTCGATTGTCTCAAAGGCAAATAAAATGATTGGTTGAATGACTAGAAATTGTATTTCAAGGGAAGCAAATGTTATTGTTTGAATATTATATTCTATATCATATATCTATATGAGCTCTTATTAAAGACCTCATATGCAATATTGTACTCAATCTTGAACACCATTAGTATTGGTTAATAATATTAAAATTAAAATTTGTACAAAGAAAAGTGACTAAACTAATACAAGTTGACTCTCCACCCAACAAAAAAAGTGGAATCAATCGTTAATAAAATTCACATTCCATTCTGCAATCCAACCATATTTGATACAAATAAACCTCAGTCTATGCCTGACTTGTCCACCAAGTTTTAGTCATGAATGTCCAACAGTATTTGTTTTATTGCCGTTCAATGATAAACACAATTCTTAATAACTCTGCCACACTTCTCCCTTGGTACTTCCTCGATTTCGGCTGGGATGGCTCTCTTCACTTAAGGAATACTTTAATTGTTTTGTTTTACAGCATATCAACCCATTTCGGGTTATTTAATGCCGAGTCAAATCATTTTAGTAAAAGTTTTTATGATTTAAGTTCTTTATAACTGCAAATATTTATTCATGGTGTTTGATTTAGTTGTTTTTGTTTTTAGCTTTGCAGAACATGATTGAGTTTTGCAAAGAGAAAGGAAAAAAAAACAATGACATCAATGTTTGGTGCATTTTAATTTAGGAAGCCGGTGTCTTCAGGCATTCTGATCTGGTAGCACCAGAACTTAAGGAATAGTCTGGGGATTGTTTTGATAGACATTATCTTTGAAATAACCCCACAGATAAATAATCTAAGAATAGGAGGTTAAAGTCCGGTTGTGACAAGAATCTGCCGGCCCCACGAGAGTCAAAAAAACTCTAATAGTGCACTAGTATGCATTTAGTGAAAATCCTATACAGGGAGAGAGCCCTACGAGATGGAGCTAGGGTATGAAACTAGTGTGAATTTTGCTTAAAAATGGAATTATCAGTGCAGAAGAGCATGTAAACAGTCACGGTTAATTATGGAGGAGAGCCGAAAGAGATTGACCAGCTCTACTCAGAGCAACAAAGGAATCTTTGCCGTTTTGTTTTATTTTGCTATTATTTTTCGATGACAAGTCTAAAACAAACCCTCTCCGATAAACAGAGTTGGAAAGACTTAATTAGTCGTGACCAGACAAAGAGAAATAAAATTGTCTTAACTCGTCGTGGGTGAGTTAGAGTGAGGGAGAGAAAGGAGGTGACGGGAGAGAGAGATACCAGTCACAAGATTTTCAATAAAACAGGATGGGACTTCGCACACGAGGGGAGTTGTGTTAAGTTCGTGAGAAGAACGCATGAGAGAAATTCTGCTCCCCGACGATCGCCCTCGCCCATCGTAAAGGAGGAATGCGTGCCTGTCCAATTTAGAGAAATTCTTTTCACGGACAATTGACAACCACGACTGTCGCTCAATACAGAAAAATAATAGACTAGGGATAGACGGACTCACTTGTTGCTGAAACAAGAGAGTGTAATTTAGATTCTTCCTATTTTTGTTTTTATAGTTCTTCCAGAGAAAACACACAGAGTTGAACTTTATGAGTACCGAACGGACTTTATTTTGCAATCAACCAGGTGTAATTTAATTTCATACATTTTTTTGTTGAAATAATTATTTTCCGAAAGAAAATGCAAAAACCCAGACCGAGTTGAATGTCATTATTTCATTTTTTGTTCTGCTTGAATGACCCTTCCTTCTGCAGAGATAACAGGTTACTGTCCGCCCTATGATTGCTCACTGTTATAAACAGTCACGACGTGGGGAGTGTGTTAGTAACTAGACGAGAACCCTCGACATCGGCGGCCTTCATCCAGACAACAAATTTAGCTGATCAACGCCCAGTGACCGATAGATCTGAGGGACGGCCAGACTGTTGACGTCATCACATCGTTCCGACCTGTACAAAGGATTAGGGTACACGGTGAGTGTGAAGCGCATTCAGGATCACATCTACTGATGAGACGATCATCAAAGTGTCCCCCCCCCACACACACACATACATATATATATATATATATATATATATATATATATATATATATATATATATATATATGGGCATCCACAGACAGACTGTTTTGCTGTCTCACAGCTCTTCAGTGCAGTGAGACAAGCAACTGTTTCAAACCAGGATCGAAACTCGACGATTGCTCCTAACCACTTGGCCATCATCTAGCCGCTGATAGTAAGCGAAATCACAATGATAAACATTGTCAAATATATATATATATATATATATATATATATATATATATATATATATATATATATATACACACAAATAAATACATAGGTCTTTATTATAGAGTGGAGGGGAGGTACTAGAAGAATACTCGTCCTTTGTCGGGTTCCTGCTTCAAATGTTTATTTGCTGTATTTTTATATTTATAAAAACAAACGAACTAGAGAATCACCGGTTATGTTCGAATCAGCAAACGGTTTCAGAAAAAAGTGACTTTTTCTAACCGGTCAATATATACATTTATATACGGATAATGAAGTGATGAAATAGATAAAATTTGCATAGTTTACAAGTTTATTAACTCATCAAGTGTTAAAACAAGGAATAGAAATACAAAAGCACCTTTAATCAATGGCTTTTCAAAAATAACGCTCTTATCGTCAGAAGGTCTGACCAATAACAATTGAATATTAATTAATTATTAGTGGTTAATATCTGTAAAATGCAAAAGTGAAAAAAACTTTTTTTTAAAACATCATAGGGAAAAATGTCTGGATATAAGTCCTGAAACAGATCAAACACGATTCGAACTATGGGCAAAAAGTTGTATCAAATTGAAAAGATCCAAACTGTTTAAACAGTCTGAACAAAGAAGCCAAACAATGTTCTATGTTATTTTGAAACCTTGAGTGCTCCAAGAAGTATTTTAAGAAATGGTATTTTATGGTCACAGATATTCCCGGACATTTAGGCTCGAATGATACTTGAAATTACTCGGAAAACAGTAAAATTATGTATAAATCCATGCCTCATGTACGTGACTTCAAATGGTTCAGAATATATATATATATATATATATATATATATATATATATATATATATATATATATATATATATATATATTCCTGTATGTGACTTCAAATGGTTTAGAGGAAATAGACGTTGGAAATATAAACTATTAATGTTAGACTTCAAATTCAGAATGAAATAGCAGTAGTTGTTTATTCCATTCTGTCCTTTCTACATTCTGTCCTTCCTACATTCTGTCTCCATCACATTTCTTTTTAAGAGGATAAAAACCACGATATCTCATAAAAAGAAATGTGATGGAGATAGAATGTAGGAAGGACAGAATGTAAGAATGGTAGAATGGAAAAACAATAAACACAAGAAAAATAAAAAAAAACAAACAAATGAGAGATTGACCGGTTTGGTTCAAATCAATGAACGTCTTTAGAAAACTCAGCATTGGGCAATACGCCTTGTTCGATATTCGTTCAAGCATTGGAATATATTGATGACTATGAATGATGGAGAATAATATTTAGAATATTTATTAACAATTACAATCAGCCGGATTGTGGGTTGCTTTATATGTTCCTAGACCTTTCACTGTTCATTCCTTTTCTTTTAACGAAGGGCATCTCTTATGACCACTTGTAAGCGCGCTCTATGTCTCATTAACTGCTGACTTAACTGACTCACCATTTCGTAGCGATTTTTCCTTAACCTATCACGTGATTTGCTCGGCTAATCACAGCTTAGGATCTCTCACCCCCCCCCCTCCCTTACACTCTAATATGGTATACATTGTAAACGCTAGTCCCAGACTTTCTGTCTATTATTTAAATGCCAATTCCCACTTTCAAAATAATTTGCTTATCAAAACATCTCTGTAAAAAATGCTTATCCAGCAAATAGATTATTAATTAATCTTCTTTTTTATGGAAAATAATTTATTTTTTAATAATAATAAAAATAATAATAATAATAATAATATATATATATATATATATAGAGAGAGAGATAGAAGAAAAAAGAGTGATAAATATGCGACGATTGTCCAAATTTATTTCAAATTTCAATTGTTCAATGCAAGGTTGTCAGTAATAAACTAGTGTTTATTTTTCTTTCCTTAAGCCAAGGCTTTTCAAAGATCGAAATCTTATCATCAGAGGAGAAATACAGATGGATAAGTTGGCTTTCGAAAAAACCAAAGTTCAAATATTTGAAAAATATGAGAATTATTATTAAAAATTATTAAAATAATTTTTGTCAAAAAACGTACTGAATGAAAAGAAAATTTCGTGAAAAAGATATACAATTGTCCGGGTGGTAAGTTTCCGTTGAAATATATATATATATGTAACATTTTTAATGTTTCTCAGCTGAAAATGATGAATTTCTTTTCATATCATATCATATCATTTTGCAGCATCGTTTTAAGACAAACGCAGTCAGTGCTTCCTACCTCTGAACGCCTCGACCAGGATTGGCCAAGTCTACTGTGGGTGGGTGGGGGGGGGGGGGAGATTGGAAAATATATTTCAGAAACATTCTGGAAGCTTCTTTGATTTTATTTTGTTTTACTTAGAATGTTGAAAAATATTATATAGAGTTGCATTTGATGGTAACAACGTATTAAAACCAAAACTATGCATCTGCGTTAATGGAACCCAAATTGAAATTCTGTAAAACTTGAAATCTTTTAGAAATATAAATATATAATTCGTTGAATAATTGCTGAAAATTTCCTTCTAATTGGTTAGTTCTCTAATAATTGCAGATTGATTAGTGTACAAAGAACAGTCTCCATGGATTAGAGGGAAGGCATGAGGCCATAATATCCATTATTCAGAGTTTTACATACAAGGTGAGCCCCCCCCCCCTAAATGCCATCTATAGAATCGTTAATAAAATTTACAATCCTTTCAGTCTATGTCTGACTTGTCCACCAAGTTTCAGTCATGAATTTCCAATAGTCTTTGTATTATCGCCGTTCAATAATAAGCAGGGACCCTTAGGTGATCGTCTCATTAGTTAAAGGTGTGATCCCGAATGGGCTTCACACTCACCGGACCTTAACCCCTAGATTTTTATCTGCGGGATTATCTAAAAAAATAATGTCTATCAAAACAATCCTCAGACCATTTCTGAACTGAAGATGGTCAACACAGCCTAAACTAAGAAAACTACTAAAAGAGATTGAAATTTTTTCACGTCGTGTTCAGGTATGCTTATCATTGAAAGGCATAAAACAAAAACTGTTGGATATTCATGACTGAACCTTGGTGGACAAGTCAGGCATAGACTGATGTTTATTTGTACTAAATGTGGTTGAATTGCAGAAAGAATTATGAATTTTATTAACGATTTCATAAGTGGCATGTTTTTGTGGGTCACCCATTACAATGAATCTGCTAGAATTTTTTATATTTCTATGATTGCCTCTTCCCCAACTTAAACGAGATCCTCAGCTAGTTTAACATAAAAAAATATATGTAGCTAAAATCACTCCCTCACCGCCGGCTATTTAACACGAATATAATCTTCAAGTCTTTACAGTCATACAATTAGAATACAATATTTCAAGCAAATCCTTCCGAGTAAAATAATTTTTTGAAATGAACAACGATTTGTCATCAGAAAACAATAAAAAAAAAAAAAAAAAAAAGCAAGAATCAAGTTTCTTATATAAATCATTTCTTCTTTGTTATCCAGTTATTTTGAAAGCGAAATAAACATTAATCAAATTTGATTGCCACTCTTGTTTTTCTCTCTCGAATTCGCTTCTCTTCCATTGTTACAAGTGGTTATTATTTCCTGTCGACCATCTTTGTCTGTCGCATAATTTTGATGCGATTGAATAAGACATTCAATCTAAAGTCTTGATAATAAGTGACTAAGAGTCATATCCCATCTTATTCAATCAATCGCTTGAAGAAGTGCTGCATACATAAGTTTTTCCATCAATCTTGTAGTCAGAAAAGCATTTGTTTTAGCATAACGAACCTCTAATTCGCAACATCATAAGATTGCCTGCCAATTCAAAATTTCAAAATATTAATCTATGACACAATTGGATCTTTTTTTTTCTAATAGAGTAATATATTTTTGGGAACAAAATTGCCAAATCAGATTAAAAATGTTAATCATTTTACAAATAAACTGAATGAAATCAGGAATAAAAGGGTCAAAAAATGAATGTACAAGTACATTTTTGGGGTCTATCTGATGATATATTTAGGAGAATTTCATCTATATATTCATTTTTTTCTTTAAAGTTGACATGAGATTATTGATTAAAACAAAAGATATACCCAAAGAGGCAGAACAAATAAGGTTAAAAAAAGAATCGCCAACCTAATAGGTCCCTCACTGTCAACCAAGCTCCATCCCCCGTCCCATCGCCGTAATGTTGCACCCTTATGCTTGTTTTACAAGTACTTCAATGGAATGTGGTCCGATGAACTTGCTGCTCCGGTGCCCCCTCGACATAAATACACTCGACCAACCAAACAATCAACTAAATTCCATCCATTCATCGTGGAGGTCCCCAGATGCCGGACAGCCTTCTACTCCAATAGCTTCTTTCCTGGAGCTGTCGGCCTTTAGAACTCCCTCCCTGCTCCCTGTTTCCCCGACTGTACCAACATGCAGAAATTTAAAACCAATGTGAAGAAGCATCTCGCTGCACAGCTCCCAATTTAGGATGACCCCCAAAACTTTCACCCTAATTCTTAGTAGCCCCTTACGTCTACAGTGGCAGCTTGCCTTGTTTGGGGTGAACTTTGTTAAAAAAAATGCTTCTCCATAGATCAGATGAAGTGGATAATGAAAAGTCGAGATCCAAATTTTAGCTACGGTTACAGAACGAACCCTTAACAAAATAAGGAATTAGATAATAAAAGGATGAATGAGATT
Organism: Sepiola atlantica; assembly: GCA_963556195.1. Lineage (NCBI taxonomy): Eukaryota > Metazoa > Mollusca > Cephalopoda > Sepiida > Sepiolidae > Sepiola > Sepiola atlantica. The sequence continues at coordinate 203,800,253 of OY744517.1, forward strand.
TGAGTAGCAAACCGCAAATACAATTCATTAAATACTGGCATGGCTACCATGTGACCTACCATGTGACCTACCAAAAATGGCACCCATGAAAAACCTTTACTTTAATTCCATGAAAAATGCCAGTATACTGAAATCATATGCCCTTAATAGGGTTAAGATGAAAATTCATATACACTAAATGTACAAAAGCAAGGAAATTCCCAAATTTTTACACTTTTATTGTCATTAAGGGTATGCGAGCACAACAGGGCTATGTATTTTACTGGTAGGATTTTTTCTTCAGCACACCTCACACACTCCATCAACTCATGCATAGAGATTTATACTGTAGTGATGTGATAATGAAATGGTTTGGTTGATATGTAGTCATACCCTTAATGACAATAAAAGTGTAAAAATTTGGGAATTTCCTTGCTTTTGTACATTTAGTGTATATGAATTTTCATCTTAACCCTATTAAGGGCATATGATTTCAGTATACTGGCATTTTTCATGGAATGTCACTACTTTTGTAAAGGCTATGCCTCAATACAATGGTCGTTTTTAAGGTTTTTTGGAATTTTCTGGAAAACTAAGGTATATGGTAAACTGAAATTAAAATGCCATCAACTAGACCCTAGAACCTCTATCTCTGCCAAAAATCAGCTGAATCCATCAAATAGTTGATGAGATACAGGGTGGCACATACGTACGTACGTACACACAGATAACATGATTTCATGATTGAACTTTCTGGATCTCTGGGTTGCCTTAACTAATGATGCTGAAATTCTACACACTTATAGAACCCATCAAATAAAAATTTTGTGCAAAGTTTTAACTAATTTGGTTTATTGATTTTTGAGTTATGACTGATCAAAGAAATGAGATTTCCAGCAGAGGCCATTCGTGCAGTCTATTAAGGGATAGAGCGCTCTCGCGCCTCCCTTGATTGAGCAATTTCTTTAATATTTCATGAAGAAACAAGATTAAAGTAGAGTAGTTCCAAAAATGCCTTGGACAGTTCGGAAAATAAAATCTTGTGGCGATTCTTACTTTGAGATAAAATCAATATCAGCTCGCTTTAAGGGAACATTTTGTCAATATCCAAACAAAAAAACTCATGTAGAGATGGGTTCATAAAACAATCTTAAACTTGAATGCTTAGAGCAATAGAATCGCTCATTCTAGTTGACCAAGGATAAAACAAAAACTGTTGAACATTCATCACTGAAACTTGGTGGACAAGTCAGACATAGATTGAAGTGTATTTGTATCAAATATGGTTTGATTGTCGAAAAGAATTGTGAATTTTATTAACTATTTTTTAGTCACCGTGTATTGATCATTTTCGTAGGTTATTGAATGCCAAAACACAATTGCATATTGTAAACAATTAATTGAAGACAAACTGCTATTTTACATTTAAGGGAGAAACACAGGTTCATACCATTTTCCTGTATACGTGCATAAAAGAACACATTAGAACATGATAGAAAATTATTTGAGGTATTTGCGATTTTGCATACTTCTATTACTAATGGAGATTTGGTATCTGTCTGTCTGAAGCCCAAACTATACTATTACTTTTATTAATATTGTATTTTATTTACCTCTTCTCCAAGAGGTTAGATATAAGGTCAGGTGTGGATTTTGACGAAAGTGTTTCTGTGGAACGAACTGGATTCGAACCCGGCACACCAAGATCCTCAGTCTGCATTGTTAACTACTAAGCCACCATATCATCCCCAAATGTTGTATTATTGTACTAACTTTTAATGATCAATTCAAGAAGTTGGGGTAGTGTAGTATCTGATCTGTTGTCATGGGCATGATACCCTCCTCCCAGGCACTACTTCCTCTTTTTTTTTGGGGGGGGGGATGGGGTGGGGGGTAGTGTAGTATCTGTTCTGTTGTCATGAGAACATCCTCCCAAGTATTACCTCCTCCTTTGTGGTGGGTAGTGTAGTTTCTGTTCTCATGAGAACATCCTCCCAGATATTACCTCCTCCTTTGTGGGGGTAGTGTAGCATCTGTTCTGTTGTCATGAGACCATCCTCCCAGGCTAGCAAAAATAATAATACAATAAGTACAGCTATATTATACTAAAACACTGGTTCTCATTGGATTACTGAAGTTAAGCAACGTTGTAACTGGTCAGTACTAGGATGGGCATTAGTTTGGGAATGTCAGGTACTGTAAATTAGCAAGAAGTGGCACCTTCTCTAAAATCCGTGAAAAAGATCGGAATTCATTTCTTCTCTGTATAAAATAGTAGGGTGTACTAAACCTTTAACTATTGGTAAGGCAACCTATCTAGGAGAAGGAAAAGTCCAAAATAATAGAAGTTCATCTCTGCTTATCCCTGTATTGGTTCCGGATATCTTGGATTTTTCCTTGTAATTCTGGTTTAGAAGAAATGCGTCTGGAGATTGCACAAGACCTGTTTTACTATAAAAAAAATTCAGTAACACCATTTTTATAAATAGCAACGACTCATCCTGAATCTCTCTCATAATGTCAACAGCAAGGAATGAACGCTGATCCCTCAATTATTTCTCCCTTTAGTTATTTTATTCAAAGCTGAAAGGATGTATTGATTCAAGGGTTTTCGTGTAAAGATAAAAGAAAAAACTGGATTCAATGAAACTTGAATCTTGTCGTCTGATTCTCCAGTCAGTGTTTGTAATCACTAGGCTAGCGCCATTTTCCCGCTTTTACCTGTAACTCTTCTGTTTAGCAATTTGATAGAGAGAGATTCCAACATGGATGACCAAGTTTTATTTGCATATCTTTTTTATGGTTTTTTGATTCAAAATAATATTGGGATTTTTTTCTATGCCTTTTTTTTTATTGAATAACATTTTCACTGACTCATTATTCAAAGATATTTAAATCGCAAAGATCATAGATAAAGTTATGAAAAATAATCTATTGACTCAATACACACATGCAGAAACACAAACACATGCACACACGTATATATATATATATTATTGAAGCTGATATATGTATATTATTTTTTTTTTACTAATTATGTAAGAATATATATGTACATAATTGAGTATTTCTTGTAAATTTAAGTAAATAAATAATTTGTATACATATCTCTATATAAAGTTATGTGTGTGTGTATGTCTATATATTGGCATATACAGAATTCACCCCTAAACTAATTAACCGATTATTATGAATTTTGGAACACAACTGTTAGACATAAGGGGTCATAATGCGGGCTATATTTAATTTAGTTTTATGCAAAGAGAGTAAAAAATGGGTTGGGAGCCGTTCATTTTTGTGAAATTTGAACAATAGGTATTAATAAATTTTGTGAAATTTATCATTATATTTTGATTTAGACAAGGATCGAACCTTCGATATTGATCTATATATTGAAAACTCTCTAGAGCTCTTTCGACTATCATCTCGTTAAGAGTAATCGATAGTTTGAATGAAATAATTATTATTCGAATAAATAAATAAATGTAATTTGATCATCGTTTAAAATCGATTAAAAGGGATTACAGAAAAATGCAAATAGAGGGGGGGGGGTCAAAATTCTCCAAAGAGATACAACGTTTGTATAAATTAATTCTGCCGACGCAAGGAAGGTTTACGCATTGCAATACTAACAGATTCCAAAATTTAAAAATGGTTTTTGGAATCCGCTTTATTGACTTCCTTCCCATGGCAGAAAGATGTGGCACAAGGCTGCAAGGTGGGAACAAAAGCCAGCGCCCGAACGGAAGAGCCAGGCAGCCTCATCAGCATTCCCTGGTAGGGGCACCTCAGGCAATTGGCAATAAACCAAACCCTTCCCAAAGAGGGAAGGTAAGGCCTGGGAGGGTGGACCTCCTAGGACTTCCCAAAACATAATACCTCAATCCAACAGATAAAAGCCAATGAAATGGTCAGTCTCTGTTGGACTGAATCATTTTGGAATCCGTTCTATGCAAAACACTCTATTTTATAGTTACTGGCACAGCACAGATTTTCAACCAAATGCTAGCCAATAGCAGAGTGCAAAGTTGAAGAGAAAGGGTCACACAGGGATTCTGCCCTTTTCCTGTCTGATCTTAGATGGAATGTGCCGGTTTATGCGGGTCTGCAAATGCAAGGAAGTATGCCTTATATAGCCAGCATCACACTGGCATTTAAACTGATACACACCATTACTATGATGGATATAGGGCACACTATCCT
>OY744517.1:203809434-203839434 GCA_963556195.1 Sepiola atlantica
ATTCTATAACTACATTAGCAGGGGTATTTAGATAAGTACTTTGAACTTGGAAATCTATACGGAATTTTGACCTGAACCCTTTATTTAATCCCCATGGGTAGATTTTTATGTAAATTTTATTTTATTCCTAGTTTGTATCACCGTTAGTGAGAATTGAACCTTCAACCTCCAGAAGACTGTCACTCAGAACTGATTATTACTTAACACCTTTATCCGTTCCATCACGTGTTCATGTGGACTTATTATTATTATTTTTCAAAAGGTAACGAGAATAAGGATATATTAACCAAGGAGAGTGAATTTAACTTTCAGTTTTTCAAAATACAAATATTTTTTTTTAATTATCCAGACTGATGATATATCAACAAACAATTAAAAATAATGAATTAAATATTCTTTTTTTTTTTTTTAAATATGAGGTGTATTTTTTTAAATATGAGGTGTATTTTTTTTAAATATGAGGTGTATTTTTTTTAAATATGAGGTGTATTTTTTTAAATATGAGGTGTATTTTTTAGATATGAGGTGTATTTTTTTTAAATATGAGGTGTATTTTTTTTAAATATGAGGTGTATTTTTTTAAATATGAGGTGTATTTTTTTTAAATATGAGGTGTATTTTTTTAAATATGAGGTGTATTTTTTTTAAATATGAGGTGTATTTTTTTAAATATGAGGTGTATTTTTTTAAATATGAGGTGTATTTTTTTAAATATGAGGTGTATTTTTTTTAAATATGAGGTGTATTTTTTTAAATATGAGGTGTATTTTTTTAAATATGAGGTGTATTTTTTAAAATATGAGGTGTATTCAAAAAGTAACAAGACTGAGGATGTATGTGTAGCGACGAAGTTTACCCCTTGATGCCCAGAATGAAAATGCTTAAACTCGTTTCTGCTCAAGTAGCTCAACACATACACTCGCCTGAATTAATAAAAACAAATCAAAAGATTTTAAGCCAATCAGATGCATTGCTCTAAATGTATCAAATTTGCTGTTTTGATCCACACCGAATGCATAAAAGGACACATTTTTTCTTCAACAGACATTGTCCTTCTGATGTGTATTCGTGATGCACAATTCCACGGATATCAAAGAAGACAGTCAGCATCACCTTGATTTTGCTTCGCACCTGTTGCACTTTTTTTTGCCTTGGAGACTCAGGATGCTTCCATTGTGACTGTCTTTTTGTTTCTGGGTCGTACCCGTACACCCATGACTCATCTCCAGTTATCACGGTGTTCAGAAACCCAGGATCAATGTTGGCGGTTTCCAGAAGGTCCTGTACAACTTGAAAACGGAGGTCCTTTTATTCCAGCGACAACAACTTGGGCACAAATTTCGCACGTACTCTGTGCATGTTCAAGTCATCACGCAAAATTGCATGTGCGGAATCTTTACTCACTCCGACCTCTTGGGTGATCTCCTGCACGGTTGAATGACGATCTTCCACCACCAAATTTTGCACCCTCTCAACAGCAGCTGCACTCTGAGCAGTTTGTGGCCTGCCAGAACGCTGGTCACTCTCCACTGATGTGCGGCCATTTTTGAATCGGTTGAAGCACTCCTTAATTTGTGTTACACGCATCGCATGAATTTTACGAATTGTTTTGCTTTGAGAATCACCAAGCTTTTGACAAAATTTGATGCGCAACACTTTCAGTCATCTTGAGAGAATCAGTAATCTGACGAACACGCTATGCAGCATACAGGCAGTGACTAACGCGCAGGAAGGTGGTGATAAAATTCACACATGCACATGAAGGTGTCTTCCTTCACTGTGTAGAGTGGCACCACCCTATCGTCTCTATTTCACACGGACAAAATAAAGGTTGGATACTTTTTAGACAGGCCTCGTAGATTAGTTTTGAGGAAAACGGAAAAAAGAAGTGGATAAAAATCAAGTATTCATATGATGTGAATTGAATAACAGAAAGCAAAAAAAAAAACAAAAAAAACTCATCACCTTTAAATAGCAACAAACTGTGATCAGAGGTTTTCTCATCAAAGCCTTTATTTACAAAGAAAACATTTCGAGTGATGTTTTATTATGCCTCCTTGTCCCGAATAAACAGTAAACAAGAATCAGTTAATGAAAATTCTATTGACACGGCGATCGGCCGAGAAGACCAGACCTTTCAGGACTGACAATTATTTATTAGGTTATTTTACACAGGAAAATATGGAAAGGCAATAACGGTCGGGTTGATAACTTCACACATGACTTTTAGAATTAATGAGTCATTTTTTTAGACCTGGTACACTACGTGATATACTAGTAGTAGTAGTAGTAGTAGTAGTAGTAGTAGTATGGAAAAATAGTAGTAAACCTTGTATGGAGTACTGTTGTCATATTTGGGCTGGTGAATCTCTGTCCCTTTTGATGGTTCTTGATAAAGTGCAAAAACATATCTGTAATTTGATTCACCCCAGCCTTTCTTCTTCTCTGCATCCTCTCTCTCACAGACGTGATATTGTTAGTCGCAGTCTTTTCTATACATACTATTTATGGCATGTGTTTTTCAGAATTGTCTGATCTATTCACCGCTTCCTTTGTTCCAGCTCGTTTGACTTGTTGGTCTAGTGGTCTCATCAATTCACTGTTTTTTTTATATCTCATTGTAATACAGCTTCCTATTCCAGAAGCTTCTTTCCAAGAACTGCAGGTTTGTGGAACTCTCTTCCTGCTGACTGTTTTCCTCCTACCTATAGCCTTGGTCTTTTCAAGACTGAGGTCAATAGGCATCTCCTATCTTTGCAATAATCATCTTTCGTTCTTGTTAGCTCGTTACATCAAATGGCTTCATGACTTGTCTGGGGCGATTTCCATAAACAAAAGTAGTAGGTATACTGTTAGCATGCTTGTTATTTACAAACACACATATAGTTGTAGTAGTAGTAGTACTACTACTAATTTTTTCATCATTACTCCTTGTCATCTATCTATTACTAATGGAGATTTGGTTTCTGTCTACCGGAAGTCAAAATTATACTATTACTTCTATCAATGTACTATTCTACTATCTATTCAGTTTACTATACTATTTCAGACTAATGTACTATCTTTCAATGCGCAATTAAGGGGAGGTGGTGTTTGTGTAGTATCTGTTATGTTGGCATGAGACCATCCTCTTAGGTATTGCTCCTCCTTTGTTCCTTTGTGGGTAAGGGTAGTGTAGTATCTGTTCCTTCATCATGATACCATCTTCCCAGGCTTTACTGCCTTTTTGGGGTGAGGAAGCAGTGTAGTATCTGTTCTGTTGTCATGATACTATCCTTCCAGGCATTACCTTCTTTTTGGGGGAGGAGGAGGAGGTAGTGTAGTATCTGTTCTGTTGTCATAAGACCATCCTCCCAGGAATTACGTTCTCCTTTGGAGGAGGAGTGTAGTATATGTTCGTTCGTCATGATAGCATCCTCCCAGGAATTACTTCCTCATTTGTGGGGAGGAAAGTGTAGTATATGTTTGTTCGTCATGAGACCATCCTCCCAGGCTAGCAAAAGTATGCAACCGGGGGGAACATATATTTGCTAGTTATAATAATAGTAATTATTATTGCTGGCAAAAACCGGTGATGTTCCCTGGAGTCTGAGTGACAATAAGTCTCACCAGATTTACATCACTCTCTGCTTCTTTCGATAACTATTGCAAATCATTTTGCGTTCTCGTAACAGTCGTTTACCATCGAGTTCTCACTCTGGAATTTTAGTGACAGAGCTCCAATTTTACAACAAATATGGACTAGCATACACAGCAAAGGTGCCCTCAGTCATGGCAGGAGTAGCTGAATCAAGGTATAGTTGTGATGATTGCCAGAGTAATTGTTATAAGATAAGTAAGGATTAAATGATGATGTCACGCCCGTTTGATTTGTGATGCTATTTTTTCTGAAAAAAAATCAATAAAGATCTTTAACTACCAAACGAAATTTTCATGAACAGAGTTTATTTCCAAGAACTTCTTATCTGTGGAACACATCACCACAGGACTGGTTCCCTGCAGCCTACAAAATGATCGTCTTCAAGTCCAATGTCAACAAATACTTGTCCAGCTGTTCTTTTAAGTAATCCAGTTTTAGCCATTTCATTTATCATTTCCAATCCTCTTATAGTATTCATCATCATCCAACTGACAATCTAATTAATGCGTTTTGGCTTTGGTAAGTATTACAATAAAAACACAAGCTTTGGTAAGTATTACAATAAAAACACAAGCTTTGGTAAGTATTACAATAAAAACACAAGCTTTGGTAAGCATTACAATAAAAACACAAGCTTTGGTAAGTATTACAATAAAAACACAAGCCTTGGTAAGTATTACAATAAAAACACAAGCTTTGGTAAGTATTACAATAAAAACACAAGCTTTGGTAAGCATTACAATAAAAACACAAGCTTTGGTAAGTATTACAATAAAAACACAAGCCTTGGTAAGCATTACAATAAAAACACAAGCTTTGGTAAGTATTACAATAAAAACACAAGCCTTGGTAAGTATTACAATAAAAGCACAAGCTTTGGTAAGCATTACAATAAAAACACAAGCTTTGGTAAGCATTACAATAAAAACACAAGCTTTGGTAAGCATTACAATAAAAACACAAGCTTTGGTAAGTATTACAATAAAAACACAAGCTTTGGTAAGTATTACAATAAAAACACAAGCTTTGGTAAGTATTACAATAAAAACACAAGCCTTGGTAAGCATTACAATAAAAACACAAGCTTTGGTAAGTATTACAATAAAAACACAAGCTTTGGTAAGTATTACAATAAAAACACAAGCTTTGGTAAGTATTACAATAAAAACACAAGCTTTGGTAAGTATTACAATAAAAACACAAGCTCAGGGAAGGGGATCGTGAGAGGGATTCTTCTCTGTTGCATTTAAAAAAGGGAGGTTCAGGATTATTCCCTGATGTCTGGGGTGTTCTTAAAAGGAAAAAAGCTGCCGGTGTGTACATTTTGTCTCCTGTGCTTGAGGAGCGATGGATAGGAGAGGAGTTTCTGTAGTAAGAATGGTGGCTGCTCGATTGCGCTCCAATCTCTGCCCCCCCCCCCCTGTAAAACATTCACAGCAAAAACTCTTCATGCTACAACCACTACAAAGAATTTTTATTTCTTCCTCTGTGTACCTAAAACCAAGCGGAACTTCCATGAACAGAGTTTCTTTCCAAGATCTTCCCATTTATGAAACAATACCATGAGGCTGCTTCCCAGCTGACTACAACATGGTCGTCTTCAAGTCCAATGTCAGCAAATACTTGTTGAGCTGTGCTTTTAAGTAATCAAATTCTATCCATTCAATTTATTGTATTCATTCCTCTCATAGTATTGTTCATCATTCAATTGACAATCTCATCAACCCTTATCCTTGAGTGATTTTTGGCCTTAGTAATTTGTCCCTCGTTTGTATAAAAAAGTACTCCTTCAATGAAGTGGAGTCCAAGTTCAAAGATTGGTGTTATTGTGATATTATGGACTGCCCCCTCCCAGCTAAGACCCCGGACAATGGGAGGAAATGATTCACCAAAGCACACAAAGGCAGTCGGAAGTAGGATGGGAAGTCAACTAGGAGTGTCTGAGAGGGCGAGTCATTTTCCGCTTATCAGTCACTCTGAGACAAAGACAAGATGTTTGGGATTTCCGGCCCTGAGTTAATATATTTAGAAGTCAGAGTTTGTTGCGATTAGTTTGTGTTTGTAGTAGTTTGTGACCGTTGGTGGCTAGACCTGAGTGAGGTGAGGGAGATTGCAGATTGGCGCAGACTCACTATGAGCTGACTTTAACCGGACGACAATGATGCCTCAACAGACCGCTATCAACGCACAACGTTTGGGGGTCTTTTTTTCCATATTGACTCTATCACACACACTCGGAGCACAACTGATTTATACACAATGTATTGGAGTTTGTGTTCTCTCTTGTGAGTCTGCGTTGTTTTTATGTTTGTATACTTGTAAACTAGTGCTTGTGTTCTTAGACATGGCCAGAAGAGAAGATGAAGAAAGTAGAAAACCACGGCACACAAGCATTGGGGTCAGTGAATGTCAAGGTGACGGGCATAGTTCTACATTATTCTGGAATTTTCATTCTACTAGACTAGTTTCCCCTACCAAGGCTTGAGAGTCTAGACTACTCTACTATTTCAGCCATAGCTAAGAGGGTATTAATGCTAGCGAGTCAACAGCCTTGACAAAAATTGAATCTAACATGGCAGGCTCACAGTCTGTACCAGAACGACACTCCCACTCCACTGTAACTTTGTATGTACACTTGTGAGGAAGGAGATTGACGGGCTTTCCAAGATTGAGGTTAATATAAGCTATATTTTTTCTGATATTTAAGTGAATGATCATAATGCTTCAGAATTTTTGAAATGAGGATTTTTTTTAGATGAGGATTTTTTTTAGATGAGGTGTGATAATTTGGATTATTCGGACTACTATTCTCATATTTTCACAACGTTTCGGCTGGATAGAAGTGTTAAGTAATTCTTAATTTTATTCTTTGTTAGTATCGCCTGTAGTGAGGATTGAACCTTCAACCCCCAGAAGATTGTCACTCAGACCTGATTGTGATTCATGCCTTTATCCATTGTATCACAAAGAATAAAATAGAAATTACTTAACATTTCTGTTCAGTCATGGCTTACGGAACGAGAAGAATCTACCCCATGGATAAAATAAAGGGTTTAGTTCGAAATTCCAAAAAGATGCATCCGAAGATCGGCGGTTACATCGGCCGAAACGTTGTGAAAATAACAAGCAAGATGAGAATCGTAATCTAAATCATACGAATGATCAGAAGTTTCCATAAGAATTGTGGTGTTGGGCTGTTGACAAATCCTGTTGCGGAAACTATAAGTATACGAGTGCCTACTTTAAAGCGTGTAAATCAGCTAGTTATACTATTCTAACTTCAGAAGGCAATCGTCTCAAGCAACACCATGACATTAAAGCGAGAGGATCAGGTTCAATCCCTGGTGTCTGATGAGCCTTAACAGATAGAAGAGCCAAGACAGATTGTGCTATTTTTTTAATGTGACTTATGTACATCATTATGTAAGATAATCCCCACAAAACTCCATCTTCTGTCATATTTTGCCATATTTTGCCCTCGTGGGGAGGTAAATGAGTATCCAGTTCACGTGTTTTGCTGTGCACTTTTATATATTGTTTTAATACATGATATACCCAACAGGCATTTATTATATGCTTCAGCTGCATAAAGCTCTAATTACCTTGTTATCTTGTATGTTCTTCCAGCTCTCTTTAACACTAACCCAGTCTAATAATACTAAATCAACAATGACAATGACATATACGTATAATCTCAATGTAATATCCTAGCTTTTTTAACTTGTTCCTTTTCACACTATTTTTCTTTTCTTTTTTTTCTTCTGCTGGCTTCTTCTCGACACTCTCTGTTTTTCTCTATTTAATGCATTCAAGGGCTAATCTTAGTATCACATATTTGTATCCATATTTAATTTTTAGTATTTTTTAAAAATATGTATTACTTATCAAGGCTATAAGCCATCCGAGGCTAAGGGTTAATGAGCTGAATAGATTGTCAGTTGAATGACGCTGAATATTATGAGAGGATTGAAAATAATCAACGGAATCTATACAATACTAAAACTTGATTGCTTATTTGCGCAGTGAATGGTTTAGATGATGGGGGAAGGGCGAATGATACGAGAAGAAGTGGGGGAGAATGTGGGAGGGGAAGTGACGTAAATAAAGAAATGACGTAAATAAAGACGAAAAGAAAAAGACTGTGATTGTAAGTTATATTTTCAAGAAATTTTCTAAAAGAAACAACAAAAAAAACAAAACAAGCAAAACATAGCGAAGTTACTGTTATCAAATAAATGTTTTTTTTATTTTGATACGTTGCTGCGTCCTATAATTTTTAGTTATAGTTGCAAGAAATTTTTTAAACAACAAAACAAATAAAACAAGCAAAACAGAGCGAAATTACTGTTATCAAATAAATATTTTTAACCCTAAACCCTAAACCATAACCCTAAACCCTAACCCTAACAACTAAAAAAAACAAAACAAGCAAAACATTAGTATCATAGGACGCAGCACCGTATCAAAATTGTCGTCTGGTACAAATTGGCTCGTCAACTCTCGGGCGTTTGCGTAGGACAGCCGAACGTTTCCGAGTCGAACCTCATGAAAACTGGTTCGGGATCGATATCAGCACCAGATTTACAATCCTTTTTGCAATCCAACCATATTTGATACAAATAAGCACATCTGCATACGGCGTGCAAAATTGTCAATGACTCTGAGACACTTTTCTCTTGGCACTGTTCTGATTTGGGCTGTGATGGCACTCTTCAGTTCAGGAATAGTATGGGAAATTGTTTTGATAGACATTCTCAACAAAAATCGGGGGGAATAGGATCCGGTGAATGTGAAACCCATTCAGGATCACACCTCCTGCTGATGAAACTGAGACGATAACTAACGTGTCCCTGCATACCATTGAATGACGATAACAAAGACTGTTGGGCATTCATGACTGAAACTTCGTGGGCAATTCAAGCATAGACCAAAGTTTATTCATATTAAATATGGTTCGATTGCAGAAATTAACGTGATTTTTATGAACGATTCCATGGGTGGCATTTGTGTGGGTCACCATGTAATATAAGCAGTAGTAGTAGTATTAGAAAAAGGGCAATCAGAGAATGACATAAATTAATATATTTTTTGAAAAGGGAAAAAAGGGGATATATATTTGTTCATCTCGAACTATGTAACGTATAAACTAAGATACAATGTACCAACGTTGACCCAACAGATCACAGGTCATCTAGTTTATTTCAAAATTGAGGGGCAAATTTGACTAATAGAAAGACGCACATTATTGTCCTACGAACTTAATAGTCGCTTTCAGCACATCTGTTCGTCCCTTGTTAATCAGATGAAGTCGTGCACTTTAACACAGAACTTCCGTATTCGTTACTTCTTTAATGTCCGTTTAAAAAAAAAAAATCATATAAATTTATGAGAAGAGCTCATTAAAGTCACTTGATATGACACAAAATAAATAATTAGGTGTATAAACAGAAGACAAACATTTTTAATCAACAAAGATCAGACAAAAGTTCATTTGACTTGATTAGCATTTTTCTTCGCGAAATTGTTTGTTAAAATAATTCAGGTCAAGTTATTGGATAGCAAGAAAGAAATATAGAATAAACAAAGTTTAATAAAAACATAAATAAAAAAAGAAAATATATTCAAACAATTTTTTGGTCGAAAACTAATTTCTTGGTAGCGTACAAAAATGAAACAAACTTGATGACACAGAATATTCATCAAAGATTCTTTTGCTTAAAGCGAAATAAAAAACAAAACAAATATTGTTTACCAACTGAAACACTCTAATCTATCTATAGACTATTCAAATGTTATGGTGTTTTGGGAGTTTGTCTGTTCGTACGAAATTAGAAACATGTGACAAAAAAAGGAATAGGCAGAGTACACATTACTAAGGCAGTAGGTTTTACAATGTCAATATGCAAGTTCGAATCCTACTTAGGTCTAAAGGATTTTTTAACTGGATACGTGTTTTATAAATTTAAAGAAATTAACATCACATTATAACAGAAAAAACATTACATAAATATTTTTTTTTAAACTAGTGACTTTGTTTTTGATAATCCACAAAAAAATTAGACATTAGTTCAAAGTGAATTATTTTTACTTAAAAACAATTTGATTGGACAATATCTAAATTTCAACTCCCACTATCCATATAATGTAAAGAAGGGAATCTCCATTGCCTACAACATCGAGCAAAAGCAATATGTAGTAACAGCAATACATATCAAGAGGAGATTGACAGTTTAAGAGAAACCCTCCACCAAAACAACTATCCAGAGAGCATGACATCGGCTCCAAGAAATCTGGACCAAACGCTAAGGGACACCACCTGAAAACTCACCACAGTTTGTATACCATATATGAAGTATATGCAGTGCTTGTCTGAAAAAATTCAAAGAATATGTAATCTATATAACATCAAGGAAGTATTCAGGACCAGCTTAACTCTCCAAAAACATCTTGCGCAAGTCAAGCTCCCTACAGAAAAAGTAATAACCAAGAACTGTGCTTATGCGACCCCATGTAAGCATGGGAAAATACACGAAGGTGAGACATGTCGCTCACTAAAAGTAAGACTAGAAGAACACCGGAAAGCTGTAATATATACTTATATAAAACTACACATCTAAAACAAAAATAGGTTTAAGGCTCCTAAAATTCATACTAGAATTATTCTGCAAGGATCTGTGGCATAATGGATTATAAGTGCTAGGTTAATCAGTTTAAGTTGAAGGTTCAATCGTCAGTGTGAGCGATACTAAGAATCCAATTACAAATTATTTAAGACTTCTATCCATTCATGGCTGACGGAACATGAGTTAGCTACCCTGTAGATTAAATAAAGTCTTCCGTTCGAAGTTCTGTACGAATTCCCAAGTTCGACTTAAAGATTCCCGAGTTCGACAAGATGCACTTGAAGAAGGTCGGAGATTATTTCAGCCGAAATGTTGTGAGAATAACATCCAAGATGAGAACAGTAGTTCGAATAATCCAAATAAATGCAAATTATCAATCCTCATCTAAACAATTCCGAAACAAAGACGATGCTGATTATTCGCTGCATCTTCACAGGTGATTACTGTCTCATCACGTTTCTATACTGTCATGCCTTGGTTGGTGGGTTTTTTAGACCAGGAACAGATCTGCATGGCCTGTTGCACAGATGGCAGGTAAACATCATACCCTACACAGCATATATGGGGTCGCCTTTTGAGATTTGTAAATAACAAAAGCCGCCTATATGTGCAGAATTGTGACTTTGTGTTTTCACACTTCACCACTCCTTCATCGCCATAAAAATGTTAGTATGTTTGAATGATCGATGAGATCATAGACATCTGTACATTATTTGATTATACTGACAAACGCTTGTACGACACAAGTCCACTGTAAGCCTCCACGATTATAACCCAGTGACATGATAAGGCAAGATAACCGGTAATCACTTCAGCCACAGGTTTTACATCAGAGTTTCCTTCTTCTAAATGCTTTTCTATAGACCTGATGAAGGAGACTCATCTACACGGTTTTGAAATCTAAATTTCTCTGAGACAGACATTCATTCAAAACAAATAAGCTCTGGTTTTAAAGTGCCAGTAACCGCCTTTCATTCATTTTCCTCTCCGTTTCAAACATTTATGTCACAAGAAGGCCAGGAAATGAATTTAGTGGTCAGAGGCTCTTTAATACGCTTATCGTTTGGGATATTTAAACAGCTGATGAAAGTTTCTCCTAAAAAGCTATCTTGATAATATTAACCTTCGAACTGCGGACCTATATACATCTTTCTTTTATCATATCGACAAAAATGGAATAAAATACCAAATGCAGATTATTTGGACATACATTTTTTTTTACTTCAGGACTTCAATATACATAGTAATGACTGAGTAAATATGGAATCAAAATTTCAGACAAAATGTGAAAATGGTTAAGAAAAACTCGCCAAACATTCAGTGAAAATAACGACACAAACACATCATTAAAGTTGGACCAAAATATTTCGGTCGAAGGATTCCAACCATATTCATTTGTTGATATGGTTTATTAAAAACAAAACTCAACATTTTATGCAGTGAAGGAAGAAAAATCCAGGAAGTAGGAAGCAAACGATACTGAATGTAGTAGATGTGTGAGAGGGGGGGGAGAAGGGGGAGTAGGAAGAGTAGTACATGTGTCACTCTGTTTGTCCATTTTCCCTTAACCATTTTAACATAGTAATGACTATTTTTTAAACAAATCTTGGCCATTTTTAAACAAATTTGGGCCATTTTAAAACAAATCTTGGCCATTTTTCTTAAATATTTTCTCGTAACACTGCATGCATTTTGAACATTTTTCAACAAATCTCAATCAAATGAAGTTATTATTTTAATGAGACCTTAAAACCTAAGAAGGATTTGTGATGTAGTTTCGGTTACAGACAGACGGACACATGATCTCTATTATAATAAGATTTACTGATGAAAATGAATATAATGACCAGTGTTATTTAACAAAATGTTCTTTTTAACAACGTTCTCTATTTTGGTTATAAACATACAAACACAAAATCTCCATTATAGTAAGGCTAAATGTCTGCTTACTTCCAAATAAGTGAGGGTTTGTAATTGGTTAATGGATACTTCCATGTACTATGGAATCAGCTATGGCAAGTTCAGATCCTTACATATCTATTATGGTCATTTACACTCTAATACTGTTGGAAATGATGTGGACTCAAAACATAGCAACTTGTGTTCAATTAATCTTATGCGAGTAATCACTTTAAATTTGTATTGTGCTCCAGCATTAGATAATATAAAAAGGGTTGATATGCCGTAGAACAGAGAAAGCCATAAGTCAGAAAAAGATTCTTTTCTCTTTACACCTCTCCCTCTCCATGTCCTGTATCAGCCTTAAGAACTCAAAATGTAAAAAAGAAAAAAGAAAAAAAGAATGAAAACAAATTACTGGTTTTCAGTCCCAACAGACATAAACACCTCTAAAAGAACCCACAGTCAATACACAAATCTCCGTTATTCAAGATATTTGGCATAACGGCATCACGGCAGAGAATTGCCACTTCCGGCTAAGAATGTGTTCAGCAGTCAGCGGTGAAGTGCAAAAACCAGTCCCCTGTGTATTTTACACATACGAAAATCTAGGGCAACACAGGAAATTGTGAAAAGTGATTTCTTTCATTGGAAATTTTGAGTTTTATTTTTAATACAAATTTATTTATTATAATTGGAATTTTTTCTTTTTTACAAATACTCAAAGGAAATATTTTTAACAAAGACCCCCCCTCTCCATGTTAAGAATGGCTTTCTAAGTAATAACGTTATTATTTAGAAAGCCATTCTTAACATGGGTGGGTGGGACTTCATTTATTATTCTGTATTTTCATCTAACAATTTATATTAATAAAGAAA
This sequence comes from Sepiola atlantica, assembly GCA_963556195.1. NCBI lineage: Eukaryota > Metazoa > Mollusca > Cephalopoda > Sepiida > Sepiolidae > Sepiola > Sepiola atlantica. The sequence goes on from OY744517.1 coordinate 203,822,476, forward strand.
GGAAAATGTGTTTTTGTCCCAAAATAAGAATAGTTAACAAAGTCCCTGGCAAGAATGTAATATAGAGGGGACTGATTTCTGCACTTCACTGCTTTCTGCTGAACACATTCTTAGTAACCTCTTGTAACCTCTTGTAACCTCTTCTATTTTTTTTTTTTTATGGCCCTGGGCAACGCCGGCTATACCTGCTAGGTTTATATAAAATCAACGACTCATTTTTATTTGTGATTTTCCATTTTTATGATTATTTACCTAGGAAAAAATTGACTCTTAATAATATAGGGTTTAGCAGTATCCCATAAGTGCACTTTCACCAAAATCTACCTCCGCCCCGTACCATCCTTTTTAATATTATTTAAATGTTCGGTTTTCAAAGATTGATAAGCCTACAAAACACTTCAAAAGCTAATATGCCTAGAATACATGCATTAAATATGATTTTATTTTTGTATAAAATTCAAACATAGTCTACTTGAACTCACTACTAAAAAATAATTAATAGGGTTAGTTTTCAAAAGCAAATATCCCTTAAACAGTCGTGGGGGTCTGTCATAAAGTACATAAATAAGGAGAATGGAATCGTCTGTTTTTCTTATAAAAAGAACGAGAACTAACGAGATCTCGTGGGACTTGCTAGCTCAACTTAGCGATTGCTAAATTACTCTGTTCACCTTGTATCCTTCGTTTATTAAACTTTCTTTTCTATGCTTAATACTTGTTGGTGTTTTTCCTCATTATCTTTTTGTTAACTCTGATAATAATTACTAATAACAACGCGATCAAAGTTACATCTACAAAAAATTCATATATCTGTGTTTGGTAATTTTCATGCGATATAAATGCTGGTCACTTAGGTCATTATTTTTAAAGAGATCCCCACCACACACACACACAGGCACGGCAAAAATCTAGTGCAGAAGTTTTCAAATACTAATATGAATAAAACAACACTCTCAAGTAATGAAGAAAGATTTACAAAACAATTCATAGATTTTTGTCGTGTACAGGGTGACCAAACCGGCCCAACTTTCGATGGGTCTCATTTCTTTAATTTTCTGCAGGAATTAAATGACAATTTGGTAATACCTGGTTTATTGCATTTAAATCATCATATCAAAACATGAGAGTCTTTGAATTCTTTTTTTTTCTATAGCATTTATTTATTCTGATGATGATCTCCATTTAGCTCTGTTCTCTGTGAATTTCTCAAGATCGAGATGCAACACAAATAGGTCAATGACATCCTTGCAAACCGACTGAGATATGGCTCTGATCTCCTTCCTAGTGGCTTCGCTCAGTTCCGTGATAGTCCTGAGTCTCCATGCTAGCCTCAGAGAAAAAAATCTTCGTCGGGGGGGGGGGGGGAGTAGGCTAAGGTCTGGGCTGTGAGGTGTCACTCAAAATCAGTCTTAAAAGTTCTCTTTCAGCCAATCCTGCGACAGTTTTGAGGTGTGAGAGATTGCTCCATCTTGCTGTAACCAGCGACGGGTTCAGGGTCCGCAACCCATTCTTGCACACAGTGTTTTAAACCTTGATGAACTGACTCTCTCATGCTATCACACACATATTCAGAGCTATTGTTACAAAGGCTGCGGCATTTTCCTTAAAGATAATCGTGTAGTTTAAAAAAATATTAATACTTAAGCTAAGAGAAACAAACACAAAACAAAATCATACATTCATTTCGCTCACTTAGTTGATCTATCGTTAACGAATCTGAGTGATATTCTATGAATAGTCGATACCTAGGTACTTCCGTTTTCGGTCAGAGAGGGTTGTATACAGTAAAACTACTACGCTGTGAACTTTTGATTTGTTCATAGCGTATGGATTGGCCATAGCGTAGGATAAATTAGATGACCTTGAAAAGTTTTTCTTCATTAAAAGATATAGAAAATGAGTATAGTTTGGCCAATTATAGTAATTTTAATCAGTGCAGCTGTACACTTTTTGGGGGTGTCTTGAATGACTTGGACGATTGTCACTGGATGCAGTGAGGTTCTCCACTGTCCTATAGTTCTCAGAAGTGATACACTCAGTCTAAATGCTCCACTTGAAGGTTTTTTTCACAGTTGAACATGTTCACAAAAGTGAACTGCACTTTCTTGAACGAACTTGTCTTGTAGTAATGTTTGACACAGTATTTCTTTGATGAAGCTCACATTGAGATCTAGTTGTTGCTTCTATTATGTTCTACAAAATGAGGGCGATTGATGAATTAATAAAGAATATAAAAAATAGTGAGTGCAGGGTCCGTTTTTTTTTTCTTTCGTGGTGGGAGTTACCCTGTATTTTTCATATGTTATAAATATGTCACTGATTTTTTGGATTATTGGCTTCAAATCCACTACCAGCATATCCACCAAAACTCTACTTAGTGGTTCGTTTTTTTAAAATCAATTTGCCTAAAACACTCTAAGGGATCGAAGATATATCAACAGAAATTTTCATAGATTTTTGTTTTGTGGTTTTACCCGGATTCACAGCTGGATAGACACACAGACAGACAGACAGATAGGTGGATAGATTTTTTGCGAATTATAGTTTGCAAATAATTTTGAATAAATTCTACACTTTTTTACTGGATTAATTTTTGTCTAATTATGGAACTAAGGCGGCTACAAAAAAAATTAAAATTAAATCTGGCTTCATTGTCTTTAAGCTTCAAAGAAACAATATTGTTTCATATATTGTGCAATGTAGTCGCTTTTTTTTCTTCTAATTAATAAAATCAGATTTTTTCTCCAGAAAAAGCAATTAAAAAAAATGTACGAGCATTATGGACCCAAGAATTTTGCCTCGTTTCAGATTTGAAGGAAAGCACATTTTAATTAATTTCCAGGATGCTTGAAGCAATAATTGCAATAATTTGATGATGTAAAGATTTTCCGCTTCCAAACACAGAAGGTTATTGTGTAACATTTTCAACATTAAAAAAATACTAGCATAGCTTAAAAAATGCTACCGTTATTTGCATTGGGATGGACATTTTCTTTTGCCTTGTATCTGTGTAGCTAACCATTCTTCTTGGAGCTCACACGAGAAATCAACTATAGAAATCTGTACACTTTCTGAAACGTTAAACGTTTTAACGCAACAGATATATATGTCTGAAGTGAAAACTTTACAATGCACTGATAGTTCCTGTTGCTGCATATACAAGTGAAAAAAATGGACTATACTGGCAGAATATGAGAGGAAGCTCAATGTCTTTGAAATGAAATGTTTAAGAACTATTCTTTGGAATAATTCTGCAAGATAGACAAAGAAAAGAAGATATTAGCAAACTAATGATGAAATATACAAATATTTATAAAAATTCAATGGCCAATTGGTGTGTACTGACGGCTCACAAAAACTGGGGGTATGAGAGGGATTGATGAATAAAAGCTATATATGGAAGCATGAAGGCAAGAATCAATGGTTTAAATAAAGGGCCATGTCTAAGAAATTTATAAAGGGTAAAATAAAAATTAAATTAAAGATTGAATAAAAATTATGAAAATTAAAAAAGTTTGGATATAAGTAAAATGCGAAAAATAAAATAAATTAAATGCAGTGACTGTAAAGTAATTGAAGAGTTTTAATGCAAAACGCGATAAACGCTGTTTTAAAAATTGCGAAACTGTCACTCCAAAAAGTGTTGCATTTTAACACTCTACCATGCCCCAAAATCATGTTTTACATAATGCGGTATGGACATAATTCTTTCTGCTTTAAATTAAAATAATCTTTTAATTGAAGTCTTCAGGTGATATGTTCGTTCGTTTATAGTTTTAATTTCTCAATTCAAACTCTTCAATTGTGAAAGTCAGTGGGAGTCAAGGATAAGGGGAGGAGAGGTAGGTAAGAAACAGAGAAGGGATTCGAATAGTGATATTGAGATAGGGTGAGCAGCAGGTTAGCCTTCTAGCAGGTGGATAGGGTGTATTATGAGTAGGGGGTGACAGATTCTTGACTAAAAGTGAGAATAAAAAAGGAGGGGTCAGGAGTTCAAAGAGTGGGAGGGATGGGTGTGTGTATGCTTGAGAGTGAGAATGAGCAGTTATATGATTCGAGGAAAGCTTCATTGTCAATTCTTCAATTGAGTGGGAGGGGAGGGGTGTGCGTGTTCCTGTGAATGTACCTATGTAGAATGGAGGGAAAAGAAGGGACCTTTGATGTAGAGCTCCTTGTGTAATCACCCTACAATATCAGTTGAAGACAAGGAGCTCGTCATCAAAGGTCCCTTCTTCTCCCTCCACTCTACATTGGTACATTCCCAAGCATACACCTACCCACCTACCCACTCAATTGAAGAATTGGCAATGAAGCTTTCCTCGAATCATATAAATGTTCATTGTTGCCTTGGAAAAAATCCTAAACTTGGAAAATGGATGCCTTATGAATTGTTTGCAGATCTCAATTCGTGATTTACGGTTACTTTCAAACAAACAATTCATAAGCACCAAACACCAATTCGTGATTTACGGTTACTTTCAAACAAACAATTCATAAGCACCAAACACCAATTCGTGATTTACGGTTACTTTCAAACAAACAATTCATAAGCACCAAACACCAATTCGTGATTTACGGTTACTTTCAAACAAACAATTCATAAGCACGAAACACCAATTCGTGATTTACGGTTACTTTCAAACAAACAATTCATAAGCACGAAACACCAATTCGTGATTTACGGTTACTTTCAAACAAACAATTCATAAGCACCAAACACCAATTCGTGATTTACGGTTACTTTCAAACAAACAATTCATAAGCACCAAACACCAATTCGTGATTTACGGTTACTTTCAAACAAACAATTCATAAGCACCAAACACCAATTCGTGATTTACGGTTACTTTCAAACAAACAATTCATAAGCACCAAACACCAATTCGTGATTTACGGTTACTTTCAAACAAACAATTCATAAGCACCAAACACCAATTCGTGATTTACGGTTACTTTCAAACAAACAATTCATAAGCACCAAACACCAATTCGTGATTTACGGTTACTTTCAAACAAACAATTCATAAGCACGAAACACCAATTCGTGATTTACGGTTACTTTCAAACAAACAATTCATAAGCACGAAACACCAATTCGTGATTTACGGTTACTTTCAAACAAACAATTCATAAGCACCAAACACCAATTCGTGATTTACGGTTACTTTCAAACAAACAATTCATAAGCACCAAACACCAATTCGTGATTTACGGTTACTTTCAAACAAACAATTCATAAGCACCAAACACCAATTCGTGATTTACGGTTACTTTCAAACAAACAATTCATAAGCACCAAACACCAATTCGTGATTTACGGTTACTTTCAAACAAACAATTCGTAAGCACCAAACACCAATTCGTGATTTACGGTTACTTTCAAACAAACAATTCATAAGCACCAAACACCAATTTGTGATTTACGGTTACTTTCAAACAAACAATTCATAAGCACCAAACACCAATTCGTGATTTACGGTTACTTTCAAACAAACAATTCATAAGCACGAAACACCAATTCGTGATTTACGGTTACTTTCAAACAAACAATTCATAAGCACGAAACACCAATTCGTGATTTACGGTTACTTTCAAACAAACAATTCATAAGCACCAAACACCAATTCGTGATTTACGGTTACTTTCAAACAAACAATTCATAAGCACCAAACACCAATTCGTGATTTACGGTTACTTTCAAACAAACAATTCATAAGCACGAAACACCAATTCGTGATTTACGGTTACTTTCAAACAAACAATTCGTAAGCACGTAACACCAATTCGTGATTTACGGTTACTTTCAAACAAACAATTCATAAGCACCAAACACCAATTCGTGATTTACGGTTACTTTCAAACAAACAATTCATAAGCACCAAACACCAATTCGTGATTTACGGTTACTTTCAAACAAACAATTCATAAGCACGAAACACCAATTCGTGATTTACATTTACTTTCAAACAAACAATTCATAAGCACGAAACACCAATTCGTGATTTACGGTTACTTTCAAACAAACAATTCATAAGCACGAAACACCAACTCGTGATTTACGGTTACTTTCAAACAAACAATTCATAAGCACCAAACACCAATTCGTGATTTACGGTTACTTTCAAACAAACAATTCATAAGCACGAAACACCAATTCGTGATTTACGGTTACTTTCAAACAAACAATTCATGAGCACGAAACACCAATTCGTGATTTACGGTTACTTTCAAACAAACAATTCATAAGCACCAAACACCAATTCGTGATTTACGGTTACTTTCAAACAAACAATTCATAAGCACCAAACACCAATTCGTGATTTACGGTTACTTTCAAACAAACAATTCATAAGCACGAAACACCAAATCGTGATTTACGGTTACTTTCAAACAAACAATTCATAAGCACGAAACACCAATTCGTGATTTACGGTTACTTTCAAACAAACAATTCATAAGCACGAAACACCAATTCGTGATTTACGGTTACTTTCAAACAAACAATTCATAAGCACCAAACACCAATTCGTGATTTACGGTTACTTTCAAACAAACAATTCATAAGCACCAAACACCAATTCGTGATTTACGGTTACTTTCAAACAAACAATTCATAAGCACAAAACACCAATTCGTGATTTACGGTTACTTTCAAACAAACAATTCATAAGCACCAAACACCAATTCGTGATTTACGGTTACTTTCAAACAAACAATTCATAAGCACGAAACACCAATTCGTGATTTACGGTTACTTTCAAACAAACAATTCATAAGCACGAAACACCAATTCGTGATTTACGGTTACTTTCAAACAAACAATTCATAAGCACGAAACACCAATTCGTGATTTACGGTTACTTTCAAACAAACAATTCATAAGCACCAAACACCAATTCGTGATTTACGGTTACTTTCAAACAAACAATTCATAAGCACCAAACACCAATTCGTGATTTACGGTTACTTTCAAACAAACAATTCATAAGCACCAAACACCAATTCGTGATTTACGGTTACTTTCAAACAAACAATTCATAAGCACCAAACACCAATTCGTGATTTACGGTTACTTTCAAACAAACAATTCATAAGCACCAAACACCAATTCGTGATTTACGGTTACTTTCAAACAAACAATTCATAAGCACCAAACACTAGCTTCTGAGATGGTTTTGCTGAGTTTGTATTTTATGGTTAAGGATATAGTGTAGACAATTTCTATGTTCATCTTTTTGAGATTATTATTTGTTAGTTTTGTGATTGAATCGGCTGGTACGAAAATATATTTAATATTTGTAGATAAATGGTGTTTCTGCATTAAGTTTTGAATGTATTCTTAATTTCCTCACCCACCATGATCATTCAAAAGGTTTAAGCTTTTTTCAGAAGAATATAGACCCTCTTGACATCAATGTACTTTAATTGCAGGGGAATCATGGTCTTCTAAAAACTCCTCAGCAACAGATATGACCTCATCATTGTTTTCGAAGTAGTAACCACACAGGTGGAATTTCAATTTGGGAAACAGTTAATATGTGTGGTATGCTAGAGCAAGAACACACCTAGTCTCAGCTCCACATTTTGACTTGATTGCTCCTTTCAGTTGTCTTAATTCTGATGCATTGCACTATTGACTTGATTGCTCCTTTCAGTTGTCTTAATTCTGATGCATTGCACTATTGACTTGATTGCTCCTTTCAGTTGTCTTAATTCTGATGCATTGCACTATTGACTTGATTGCTCCTTTCAGTTGTCTTAATTCTGATGCATAGCACTATTGACTTAATTGCTCCTTTCAGTTGTCTTAATTCTGATGCATTGCACTATTGACTTGATTGCTCCTTTCAGTTGTCTTAATTCTGATGCATAGCACTATTGACTTGATTGCTCCTTTCAGTTGTCTTAATTCTGATGCATTGCACTATTGACTTGATTGCTCCTTTCAGTTGTCTTAATTCTGATGCATAGCACTATTGACTTAATTGCTCCTTTCAGTTGTCTTAATTCTGATGCATTGCACTATTGACTTGATTGCTCCTTTCAGTTGTCTTAATTCTGATGCATAGCACTATTGACTTGATTGCTCCTTTCAGTTGTCTTAATTCTGATGCATTGCACTATTGACTTGATTGCTCCTTTCAGTTGTCTTAATTCTGATGCATTGCACTATTGACTTGATTGCTCCTTTCAGTTGTCTTAATTCTGATGCATTGCACTATTGACTTGATTGCTCCTTTCAGTTGTCTTAATTCTGATGCATAGCACTATTGACTTAATTGCTCCTTTCAGTTGTCTTAATTCTGATGCATTGCACTATTGACTTGATTGCTCCTTTCAGTTGTCTTAATTCTGATGCATAGCACTATTGACTTGATTGCTCCTTTCAGTTGTCTTAATTCTGATGCATTGCACTATTGACTTGATTGCTCCTTTCAGTTGTCTTAATTCTGATGCATAGCACTATTGACTTAATTGCTCCTTTCAGTTGTCTTAATTCTGATGCATTGCACTATTGACTTGATTGCTCCTTTCAGTTGTCTTAATTCTGATGCATTGCACTATTGACTTGATTGCTCCTTTCAGTTGTCTTAATTATGATGCATTGCACTATTGACTTGATTGCTCCTTTCAGTTGTCTTAATTCTGATGCATAGCACTATTGACTTGATTGCTCCTTTCAGTTGTCTTAATTCTGATGCATTGCACTATTGACTTGATTGCTCCTTTCAGTTGTCTTAATTCTGATGCATTGCACTATTGACTTGATTGCTCCTTTCAGTTGTCTTAATTCTGATGCATTGCACTATTGACTTGATTGCTCCTTTCAGTTGTCTTAATTCTGATGCATTGCACTATTGACTTGATTGCTCCTTTCAGTTGTCTTAATTCTGATGCATTGCACTATTGACTTGATTGCTCCTTTCAGTTGTCTTAATTCTGATGCATTGCACTATTGACTTGATTGCTCCTTTCAGTTGTCTTAATTCTGATGCATAGCACTATTGACTTAATTGCTCCTTTCAGTTGTCTTAATTCTGATGCATTGCACTATTGACTTGATTGCTCCTTTCAGTTGTCTTAATTCTGATGCATTGCACTATTGACTTGATTGCTCCTTTCAGTTGTCTTAATTCTGATGCATTGCACTATTGACTTGATTGCTCCTTTCAGTTGTCTTAATTCTGATGCATTGCACTATTGACTTGATTGCTCCTTTCAGTTGTCTTAATTCTGATGCACTGCACTATTGACTTGATTGCTCCTTTCAGTTGTCTTAATTCTGATGCATAGCACTATTGACTTAATTGCTCCTTTCAGTTGTCTTAATTCTGATGCATTGCACTATTGACTTGATTGCTCCTTTCAGTTGTCTTAATTCTGATGCATTGCACTATTGACTTGATTGCTCCTTTCAGTTGTCTTAATTCTGATGCATTGCACTATTGACTTGATTGCTCCTTTCAGTTGTCTTAATTCTGATGCATTGCACTATCCATGGAAAAAAAGACTGTTTCCACTGTTTACTTTGTATCTTTGATTCCAGTTTGAAGTGTTCACCTTAGGTTTCATCTAGAGTTACTAATCTGAAGTGTCAAATTCTTTGGATTAACCTGGAAACAAGTCAGAATTGTCTTTAAAATGTCAATCCTTTTCAGCTTGGGATTTGGCATCAGTATTCTTGTAACCCATCTTGCAGACAACTTGGTTATCCATAAGATATTAGTTAAAACAGCGTGGATCGAAGCAGAACTAAAGTTATCTAAAACCATACAATGATGGGCATGAACTTGTTCATCATAGTTGATGCTTTTTGGACGACCTTCTGTGTTGTCCAAGCACACTTCTTCACGGTTGTATAGGAAGTGGAAATCCTCAGCAAACATCTATAATATGTCCTCATTGATTTTCTTAAATGTTATACCGTCATTTTGAAGACACTTTATGATTTCTCGGGTCTTTTTTTTATTGTCCTTTTTTAGATTTTTCACACACTTTTCACCTACATACGAAAAATCAAGACAGAAATCTGAATGAGTATTTCTAGTTTTATACAAAATGGTCGTCTGCTGCCACTATCGTGAGTTGTCTTCTTCAGCAGAAACGAACGGATTTAACATTGCTTACTTGAATCGATGTCTCTTACACTTATTTCTCTCTGTACAGTGGGTTAGGGTTAGGGTTAGGGTTCCATACCGGAGGTTTCACTGGTAGAGCAAAGCACTGGACGTCCTCATTTCCAGGAATCAAGTTTTCCGCTCAGCTCAGCATATTTATCAAAATCTGTACATTATGTTTCTGAATTTTTGAGATGAGGATGGATAATTTGTATAATTTCGATTATTCGGACTACTGTTCTCGTCTTGAGTGTTATCATAACAACGTTTCGGCCGCTGTAACCTCTGGCCTTTTTCAGGTGTATCTTTTCGAACTCGAGAATATTTCTGTCGAACTCGGGAATTTGAAGGCTCCCAAAATTCATACTAGAACTGTCTGCAAGGACCTGCGACGCAGTGGATATAGTACTAAGTAAAAGTCAGTTCTAAGTGATAGTCATATAAATGGTTGAAGGTTCAATCCTCGGTGTGAGCGATACAAAGAATTGCGAATTAGTGAAGACTTTTCCCAGTAATGGCTGACGGAATGAGAGCATGCTACTCCGCGGATTAAATAAATGGTTCCGTTCGAAATTCCGTCCAGATTCCAGAGTTCAACAGAAATATTCCCGAGTTCGAAAAGATACACCTGAAGAAGGCCGGAGGTTACAGCGACCGAAACGTTGTGATGATAACACCCAAGATGAGAACAGTAGTCCGAATAATCAAAATTATACAAAATCTGTACATCACTTTCTAAACAATAACACAAATGTTTTTCTTAATAATTATCGACTTTCCTAAATCACAATCCCGTTTTGAATTTCAGGTCAGTGGTGTGCAGGGTGTAGGGAAGGGGGTGACATCCAATCATATTCAAACTATCGTCGTTTCTCATAATATGTGTCAGTACTAGGACGTATACTTGAGTTTTTGAGGCAGATAATCAAGGAATTGGCCCCGGGCATCACCAGACCCCTGCACGCTACTGTTTCAGATGCAGCCAAAATCTCACCTGACACATTCCAATGCTAACGTATATCTTGCGTAACCTTATTATTTTCCAAATAATTTTAAAACTCTATTTTCAACGCGAAGAAACTTCGAAGTGGAAATTTTAAATTAAAGATTATTTTTGTTTAACTTACTTATCTCGCGTTCAGTCTAACAGCCACACAAAAAAAATGTCTTACGATGGCGTCTCTTTCTAAGCGAAGTTTATAACTTGTGAAATTACTAAAGACGATATACTGTGAAGGCTCTTAAATGGAAACCTATTATAATGTCAGTTTTGGTTATTTTGTTATGGTTAAAGTAGAAATGTACGTAATCATTTTGTCGGTTTCGCATACAATTTGAATTCTAATTTCTTGTCAGAAATAATTAATGGAATTTCCAAGAACGGTACAACGAAAATCTATTAAGTTTATTAACAATATTATTTACGTTAATGTCATTTCAGTTGAGACATTGTATTTAAAATGTATTAAGTTTTTTGATATGATAGGTTCAGAAGAGACATATTTTTTAAATGTTAAGATAAAGCTGATCGAAATTTGTGTTCTTAATATTTATTATTAAATTTAAAGTAACATAAATATCCACATAATCTCTCTCTCTCTCTCTCTCTCTCTCATATATATATATATATATATATATATATATATATATATATATATATATATATATATATATATATATATATATTAGAAGGCAATACAATGCAGTGAATATGCACGTTTGAACTTGAGTTGAGCACGGGTCTGAAGAAGAGAACAGTTCCCCAAAATATTATAATATCATAATATCATATGGAGTTTCCCCAAAACCATTTTGATACAGGTATTACATAACATTGTAACATTGTGTAGATAGACATATATATGTGTGTTTGTAAAAAAAATATTTAATATATATATATATCAGGACCGGCGGGACAGTTATAAAAGTGGGGGCTCTCCTAAAAAGTGGGGGGCCCGGTTAAACACATGCATATATAACTTCATTATTGATGACCGTAAAGTGAGGGGGCCAAGTCAAAAAGTGGGGGGGGGATTGAGCCCCCCCCTGCCCCCCGGTGCCGCCGTCCATGTATATATATATATATATATATATATATATATATATATATATATATATATATATATATATATATGTGTGTGTGTGTGTGTGTGTGTGTACGTATACATTGTATTAAGGGTGAAACTATTTAACTTGTTCCACCATTATATGTCTTATTTGGTCCAACTTGTGTCTATCCGTCACACCTCTGCATTGTATTGCCTTCTAAATATCACATTTCTATATACAAGTAAACAATGCTTCAAGCAAACTACATAAACCTCTTATATATATACTTTGAAAATTGAGAAACCAGACAACTTGACGTGTGATTTTGTGAAATAAATGAAATATTTATTAAATAATTTTTTATTTAAATCCAAATTTTCGGTTTTATAAAACCCTTTTCATGGTAATACAGACAATATTCTTTTTTTTTCTCTTTTTCTTTTCTTCTTCATGGTCGAAGTCTTACAGCGTATCCGAAGGTCGACGACCTTCTGGTGTTATCGAAGAGACTGCTTTATTGTAATGTCCGATCTGTAACACCTATTTCATGATTGCGCGCAGCGTGCTTCACTACAGATCTCATATATATATATATATGTACATATATAGTATAATTTTTTATTTAGACAAACATTATTGGTTACATATGTGCATACATGTTTCGGTTGTACTCTTTACAAAGAGTAAACCTTTTCAAACCAAACAGAAACGAGGAAGGCTTCCTCGTTTTTTTTTTTTGGTCTGAAAAGGTTTACTCTCTGTAGAGAGTATAACCGAAACATGTATGCACATATGTAACCAATAATGTTTGTATAAATAAAAATGTATACTAAAGGACAGCTCTACTTGTTATTGAGCACTTTTTGTAAACACTGAAGTTTCAACGGATTAACATCTATAGAAACTAATATAATACATTAACTGTATATATATATATATATATATATATATATAAAACATGACTCAAAATCTTCGAAACTCCATACATCAAAAAACTGCAATGCACTATGAATAAAAAAGCATTTAATACCGGTACTAACGCCTTATCTGTATTTAATAATTAACAACAAAAATTCATAAATAAATAAATAAATAAATAAATGAATAATAAATAAATAATTAAATGAATAAATAAATAAGGATGTAAACTTGTTCTAGACGTCGGGATTTGAGTTGTAAAAATACTCGGAATCCGGGGTTTCGAATCGCATGACTGGTAGTGAATAGTCATATCTCTATGCTGATGAGTTCCGATTATAAAGGACGAAACGTATACGTACATAGATAATAAACAAAATATTATATATACATATATATATATATATATATATATATATATATATATATATATATATATATATATATATACATATATATATACATATATATATATATATATACATACATATATATACATATATATATATATATACATATATATATATATATATATATATATATATATATATATATATATATATATATATATATATATGTGTGTGTGTAAATGAATAAGATTATGGATGAATAAATAAAAACTATAAAAAGGCTGATACTAACGATAAGACACAACCTTCTGATGACGATCGAGAGATCGTAAGCGCTCGAGGGATACAACGCTCGGTGCCACACTATACCAATTAACACATGAGAACCGAAAACTCGCTCTCCGAGAGATTAACGAGAAAGATTGCAAAAAGAGAGAGCTCCGTAGTCTTTAACGAAGTCTGTATATGTATATATATATATATATATATATATATATATATATATATATATGTTTTCTTTTGTTTTTTTTTAGTCAGCAAAGCTTCCTACCATAAGCAGAATATTTAAGATAATATATAAATCTTTTGAAACATCTTTCTGCGGAGGAAGCCAGATTTTTGAAGGCAGATATGAACTTTTCCACATACCGCCTTTCAACAGACAATCTTTACCTCGGATTTGCCGAATTGGATATTTAAAATACCAGTCCAGGATTTTTACTTGTAACTCTACGGATCTATACACATAACGGAGCACGAATCCAGACGCACCAAGTGAGATAATTTTGAACCCTCTACCTATTACTTGAAACCCTGTAAAAATTGTTAAAAAGTCTCTCCAATTCTACAAACTTGTGCTATTTTGCTATCTACACCATAGCGCCCCCTTTTATCTTCGAAAATGGCTACTCAATACTGCTAACTTTCCCTTCCCGGCCATTTTATTCTTTATCCCAAACCTTTCTAGTTTTATTTTTCAATTTTTCAAAGTGAAATGGAACTAGGTAATATCTATTTATTATAAATACCACATTACCAAATTTTATCCTCTGACGAGAAGAGTTTTATCTTTGATAAACCATGGTTTAAGGATTAATGCAACTCCTTGCATCTGAACTTTCGATGTAATACAATTTGTATAAATTTTATGTAACTTTATGTTATTTTATGTAATTTTATGCAATTTTTTATCTTCATCTTCCTTTCTTTAAAATTGATTGCTCTACTCAACGTATCGAGCTTTACTGTATCGAGATAGATCACCTTACGATACTTCACTTATCGTTAATTCTATTATCATTAGTATATATATATATATATATATATATATATATATATATATATATATATATATATATATATATATATATATACCGGGTTCGCGCCTTATGACCGTCTGAAATTATCACTTCCCTACATTGAAGAGAGCAATAAGCTCGAAACGACGTCGTCTGTAGGTAAATATAATTTAATATTTGTTTATAAATATTATTAGTAAGTCCCTTTAACTAAAATTAAAGTTGAGTGCTTTTAGGAGATATTTAAAAATATACATTCACTTAGCTACAAGGCAAGTAAAGTCGTCGAGTCCTCTAGTCTGTCTTAATGTTTACGCTGTAATGGGCATAAATATTACTTAAATTCTCTGTACCACAGTAGTTGAAACAGTAGTAGTAGGAGGAGAAAGGCTTAAAAGACCGCTTATGAAAAGATAAACTATGAACTACAAATAGATGGTAGCAGTGGGAGAAATTGTGTTAACTGGCGAAATGGTGTGTGTGTAGAGGTCGGAGTTATTAAAACCATTAGGGAGGGAGAGGGAGCGTGCATGATGTAAGCTCACAAGGTTCGCTTATGAAAAGATATATTATGGGCTCAAAAAGATGGGGGCAGTGGGAGAAAATAAGTTAACTGTAGAAGGTGTGGGAAAAATAGTAGCGGTCGGAGTTATTTAAACCATGAGGGAGGAGGATGAAGCGTGCGTCATGTTTATTGCGTCACATGGGCGGTTATTGAACCAAAAGAAAGTAGAGCTAAATATCAAGGTCGCATAAGGGGATGTTGTAGGCGGGGGATGGAGAGGAGAAAAATAAGATATAGGGAGGGGAAAGTAATGTATTAATATATATATATATATATATATGTATATATATATATATATATATATATATATATATATATATATATATATATATACATGCACA
The DNA here is from genome assembly GCA_963556195.1 of Sepiola atlantica. Lineage (NCBI taxonomy): Eukaryota > Metazoa > Mollusca > Cephalopoda > Sepiida > Sepiolidae > Sepiola > Sepiola atlantica. The sequence goes on from OY744517.1 coordinate 203,838,115, forward strand.
CATATATATATATATATATATATATATATATATATATATATATATATATATATATACATGCACACATATATATGGAAAATGAAAGAGGAGAAAAAATATTATTTATTTCACGACGTCCTCGGGATGATGGACTTCAAAAAATAGTCGTTCGGATATTAAAAAATGTGGTTTTGTTATTTTTTCGAAATAAAACAGCTGTTGGAAATTGAAATGCGTAAAATGTTTATAAAATGAAACGGATGTTTTTTATTTATATTTATTTTGTTTTTGTTATTTATTCATTTTATTATCGATATTGTGTGTAAAGTATGTTGGAAGTGTGGTATAAAATAGCTAGCCTGGATCTAAATTCAAGTTCTGTTCGGTGAACATAAGTTTACTGATTAAGAGAGATAAATGGTAGAAACCATTACGGTGTTTAATTGTGTTAAAGTGTATAATGAATGCTGATTCAAGAAGTTTTCACCGAGATTTATTTAAAATGAATTTAACGATTCTAGCCTGCCCAAAATTAAAAGAATGATCGTGTTGTCATGCCTAGGAAAAGTATGTTTAAAGAATTGTTATTTTTTATGTTCACGAAGCCTTTTCTTTAGTTCCCATTGAGTTTTTCCTACGTATATCTGATGACAATTACTGCATAAGATAGTGTATATACCTGCATTAGATGTGGGTTTTTTGAAAATGTTTTTTCTTCTTTTTTTTTTTAACTTAGTTTACCCCAAACAAGGCAAGTTGCCACTGTAGACGTAAGGGGCTACTGAGAATTAGGGTGAACGTTTTGGGGGTCATCCTAAATTTGGAGCGGTTTGTTTTATATTTTGTGATGTAGTTTGTATTGTCGGAATTCCTAGTTTATTTAGACTGTTGCAAATTATTGTATTATTGGCGTTGGTAGGTAAGAGAAGATGCCTGTTTATGACAGAAGTGTCCAATGTATGAGATTTTTGCTTATTGTTTTTGGAAATATTTGTAGGGATTTTTTCTTTGCATGTAATATAAAATATGTGGGGTATTGCAATGTTTTGAATGAATTTATGATGTATTTGAATTCTTCGTCTAGATATTGTGGACTACAGATTCTAAAAGAACGTAGGGATAAAACAAGTATCATGTTTATTCACACCATAACAACAAAATAAAGACAGGCATGAGCGTCAATCATGTGCATGTGCAAGGTAAACTCCTAAATTAATGAACTTATCATTATGAATTATTGGATACCTATTCTAGACAATACGGTGAGTAACGTGGACACATTACTTTTGTAAAACTTACCATCGAAACCGCACCGTACGAAAACAATAAAAATTAAATTAA
>OY744517.1:203846934-203859434 GCA_963556195.1 Sepiola atlantica
ACCTACCTATATATCTATCCATTTATATATCTACCAATATACCTGTCTATCTCTTTTTATACCAGTCGGTGCAGATCTCTCTCTCTCTCTCTTTCTCTCTCTCTCTCTCTCTTTACATATATATATATATATATATGTGTGTGTGTGTGTGTGTGTGTGTGTGTGTGTGACTTTACAAACTATATATATATATATATATATATATATATATATATATATATATATATATATGATTATTTTTTAATAAATACATATTTTTATCATCCATAGACATATATATGCTTCGTGCTACCATTAACATTCATCAGTATGGATAATGAAACTGTTCCGCTGGTCGAACGATTCGAACCTTGGTTCCGAATATTATGAACCTAAGCTTCTTACTGCAAGACCGACGTGACAATCGCACTTCAAGTGTGAGAGAAATAAGTTTTGTATTTTTATTTATCAATACAAATAATGAGAAACCGACAGTGTTCGATTAACCTAAAGGGATATATATATATATATATATATATATATATATATATATATATATATAGAGAGAGAGAGAGAGAGAGAGAGAGAGAGAGAGATATTATTCTTTCCTTAAGCCAAGGCTTTTCAAAGATCGAAATCTTATCATCAGAGGAATTATATAGATAGATAAGTTGGCAGTGGAAAAGCCAAAATTCAGCATTTGAAAAAATATTAAGAAAATATTAAGGAAAGAATAATAAACATAATATTAAGGAAAGAATAATAAACATAATTTTATTTCAGAATATACCTTGCATTGAACAATTGAAGTTTGAAATAAATCTGGACATTCGATCATCTATCTTTATAATTGCTCTATCTCGTATATTGAGTTTAAACCATTTCACTATAGGTTCTATCTACTAAAAGTTTACTTTTAGTTTCATATTTGATTATATATATATATATATATATATATATATATATATATATATATATATATATATATATATATATATAGTTTCTACATGTACTGGCCTGTCTAAACTCATGTAGAAACTTAGACGACCCGTGTAGATTATGCCTGAATGAAAAATATGAAATCCTAAATTTTAAAGATCTCCGAAACCTATTAAACTCTAGAAGTGAAATAGCAAACAGCTGTTTACACAGAAATAAATTTACCTTAGGATGATATATAATAAATAAAATAAATAAATAAATAAAAATAAATAAATAAATAAATAAAAAACTGAATTAGTTAAAATTTAAAACCTAAAATAGAAATACAAGAAACCACGTGTTAAAATAAATTCGCCCACTGTATTGACAAAACAAAGGAAACAGGATATAGGAAAATCCATTGTTAACAAAAAATAGGAGCGTCACCAACAATACCTTTGTTCGAGGGAAGCCCAACGATTGGCTGAGGGAACAACAAAGAATCTGATTGGTTAACTAACAAGCCATGTATATAAAAACACCTGACAAAAATAACTCCATGCATTTAGCCTGACGGGATGAAACACGGGAGCCTCTGTGTAGCTTGATTGCCATATATATTTTCATTGCTTACTACCTAGCTCTACTTACGTATCGAGCACTGTTGAAGTAAATACTGAAAACTGACACATAAAAAATTATATCTCCTTATAATATTTTATGTGGATACATGAAGTACTAATATATATATATATATATATATATTACTATTTCATGCATATACACATATGATATTATAAGATTATATAATATATTGTGGATATATTTACAGTATTTACGTCGACAGTTCTCAATACGTGAGTAAAGATTAGTAGTAGTAGTATGAAAATATATCTATGGCAAGTAAGCTACACAAAGGCGTTCATGTTTCATTCCCACAGGAATTCATCAGAATAAATGATGATTTTTCTGTGGGAATGAAGCAGAGACCCCTCTGTTTAGCTTACTTGACATGTATATATTTTCATATATATATTTATACTAGCCAAAAACTACTCGCTCTTCAGGCAGCAATTAATCTATCTGTAGTCTTCTTTTCATAAAAAACACAGAAACAATTTTCATTTCACATTTTGGTAATTTGGAGAAAAACAATAAAAAGATGATTGTCATGGTGTTATTTGACATTTTCCAATGTTGAGGAAATTTTATGTGTATGAACATAGCCACATTTTATTAATTAAGAAAAAAGATTATTTTATATGGTTTTTTTTTTCGATATTCAAAGTGGAAGGATTGGATTTGTATAAGCATAAAATGAAAATAAATTCTCATGAAAACCTGGTTAATTAAGGAAAAACAAAACGTTGATTGGTCAAATAAAACAACTATATATTCCTGAGTAAGTTGAAATGGTTACTTTGTGTTTTCGCCTTTATTATTAAAGACAGAAAAATAAAAAGTAAAAACTTACTTAAGATTTTTCAAAAATATAAATCTATATTTTTTTGTAATTTAGAAAGATCAGAGATGGATGTACTTTTCTTTTTTCATAGCAAATATTATAATTATTATTGTTATTATTATTGTTATAATTATTATTATTATTATTATTATTATTATTATTATTATTATTACTATTATTATTATTATTATTATTATTTTGTCATCACACAATAAAACAAATATTTATTAAATAAAAATTTAGTTAAAAAAATAAACGTAACTATTAAATTATTAAAAGAAAAACTTTGTTAGTCATTGCGTTCAATGCAGAGTTTATTTTTTAAAAAGAAATTATTCCGAAGTAATCTACGATTTTGCTGTGTGTAAATGTATCCGTACATAAGTATTCATGTGTAAACTTAACCGGAAATTGTCATTTGAATTTCAAAAATAATCTAACCGAATGGAGGAATCCAGTTCCAGTCTGTTATTAATTGAAGGTTTATATCTGGAAAAAAGGATCTCTTCAGAAATCCTTAAATTCCCTATGTTTCTGACAGAGACAAAAATGCAGACACGGATATTCCGTTGTACGTTATTAGATGAGATGGTGTGCTTGTGGAAAGAGGATATGCAAGTATTAACATGTTCTTTGATGCGCTGGTGCAAAAGTCTTATAGTACTTCCGATATAGAAGCTATTTTACTTAGCACATTGCAGATTGTAAACTATATGAGTGCGATGACACAACCTTATGTTGGAAATAGGGCAATTGGGAGTGAAGTATGGTTTTTATGTCTTTTAGATAGATGTTGTAGCAAGATGGTTCTGGTGAGGTGAGGTGAGGTGAATTCTCTTTGTGTATTGCTTTACGAATGGCAAATGTGATTTTATCACTAAGGAAAGGAAGTTTCAAGAAGCAGGTATTGGAGGTGTGATGTCTGTGTCTTTTGGTGTTATTGCGGTGGGTAATGGTGGAAACGGGGAAGCCATTAGTTAATAGGGTCTGGTGGAAGTCATTGGTGTGTGATATTTTGTCAGCAGTTGTGGAGCATTTGTTTTGTATATGGGTAATTTTAGTGTGCGTACTCTAATTTAGTTTGAAGGGGTAAGACAGATTTATAGTATAAACAGTTTTCTACATGCTATAGAATTTAGTGTGTATGAATCCATCCTCAGTAAGGTTGAAATCTAGGAGTTGTTAAACCTATTTATGAAGAATATGTAGGAGTGGCACGTGCTTCATGCTGATCGTTCAAGTCAATCCATGTTGATGATTGCAGGTTTGGCATGAAACACATGTGTATATGGGTTTATTTTGGAAAATAATATTTATTCATAAATAATTATATATATATATATATATATATATATATATATATATATAAAGATAGATATAAAGCTAGATATATAAATATTTTAAAAATATTGAAGTGTTTTTATACCTACAGACGGCGTTATTTCGGGTTTTCTACCCTCATCAGTGCAGGAATAGCGGATGCAGGCGGTTGCACGGGCTCGAACGCAGTTCGCAGATTCAGCCTAGAATCACGAGCCTAACACCTATACCCACATGGCCGCGAGAAATCGCCACAGACAGTAATTGAAATTATGTACACTTACCCAAGAGGCGGGAGCGAACGTCTTGTTGTCGATAGTGTTCTGATGCTCGAGCGGAACTTTACATAATCTCTAGGATGACAAAAATCTTGTAATTCAAAATAGGGCTCTACTATTAAGACTATTAAATCTTAAAGGGACATTAACTATGAATATTTTTTTTAAATATTAAAGTGTTTTTATACCTACAGACGACGTCGTTTCGGGTTTTCTACCCTCATCAGTGCAGGAGTGGCGGTTGCAGGCAGTCGCATGGGTTCGAATATATATATATATATATATATATATGGGAAAAGAAGGATGAAGGTAATTCGACGTAATGGGAAAGGAAAAAGGAAAACCCAAAAAGGAAGTTTTTATGTGTTCATCAACGTTTCGTCTTTATTCGTAAGACTTCTTCAGGATGATAATATAAAGAAAAATGTCATACAAGTACGTGGACATATAGGGTTGACATGGTGGGTTGAAGGGAGGAAATAGTAGCCACTACTGGAAAACAGTAGGGACCGACGTCCGGACCTGGTGAAGTCAGTCGCGAGGAATGAAAATAAATGTTGAAGAAACTGAGTGAAAAAAGTGGAAGGGTGGGGGTGAGCAGGGATACTGTGGATGGTTGTAAGTGAAAAAGTGGAGGGTTGGGGTTAGCGGGAGTAATGTGGATGGCAATGAGTGAAGAAGTGGAGGGGTGGGGAAAGAGGAGGGTGGAATGTTTGACCAGGAAAGTTAGGGGTCATGGTGAATGATGATGATGATGATGATGATGATGATGACGACGATGACGATGACGATGACGATGATGACGATCCCGATGATGATGATGACGATGACGATGATCATAATGATGATGATGATCCCTTCTTCGTTTTCTTCTTCTTTTTATTATTATTATTATTAGCTCTATTTATGTAATGTTAGGTATCTGTACATGTTTCTATACGTTTATGTATAGATTAACTCCTAAACTAATTAACCGATCGTTATGAATTTTGGAGCACAGCTGTTAGGAGTAAGGGTGGGTTATTTGGGCTATATTTAGTGCAATTTAGTTTTATTCAAAGGGAGCAAAGAAGAGTGGAAGCCCTTTGTGAAAATTCAGATGCCGCTGATTTTTGTGAAATGTTAACAATAGATATTAGACATCAATTAATAAATATTCCCCAAAAATCCCTTGGGCGGAACCTTCCATTTGAAAGTAAAAATATTTCAGATTTGCATTAAATTTGATTCATAGTAATTAGACACTAATTAAGCAAGATTTACTGAATTTCTATTTCTTCTTAAGACCCCTTAAGCTTAAACCTTAAATTTGAGACATTTTCTCGAATCAAAATCTTGTAATAGATTTTGATTAAAATTGGAATAACGAATTTAGACATCAGCTTTAGTATCCATAAATCGCGATTTTAATCTCCGTAAGTGGGTAGAAAAGTAGTGCTAAAGTGTTCTGTTCAGGGAATGAATTTTAACCTTCCTGGGACGAGTATTTTAATAGTTATTATATATAAGCAATATACAGGAATATGTAATCAATATACAGGAATATATAAGTACTATAATGAAATCTATCAGCAATATAGAGGAATATATAAACAATATACAGAAATCTCTACGCAATATACAGGAATATATAAGCAATATTACAGGAATATATAAGCAATATACAGGAATATATAAGCAATATACAGGAATATGTAATCAATATACAGGAATATGTAATCAATATACAGGAATATATAAGTACTATAATGAAATCTATAAGCAATATACAGGAATATATAAGCAATATTACAGGAATATATTAGCAATATACAGGAATGTATAAGCAATATACAGGAATATGTAAGCAATATACAGGAATATGTAAGCAATATACAGGAATATTTAAGCAATATACAGGAATATGTAAGCAATATACAGGAATATGTAAGCAATATACAGGAATATGTAAGCAATATACAGGAATATGTAATCAATATACAGGAATATGTAAGCAATATACAGGAATATGTAAGCAATATACAGGAATATATAAGTACTATAATGAAATCTATAAGCAATATACAGGAATATATAAGCAATATACAGAAATCTCTACACAATATACAGGAATATATAAACAATATTACAGGAATATATAAGCAATATACAGGAATATATAAATTTTACAATGAATCTTAACAAAGAGACTTGATGAACTGAACTTGACCTTACTTCGTCCACGTTTTTCGGACATTAATCCTATTTTAATAAATACCGGAAATCACGGGATAAATGCAGATTTGCATCAACTGCAGCTGCAAGAATATAAATGTTATCATTAGAGATATTTCTCAATATACAAATCAAATCTTCTCTCCGCTGACACGGATGAAATGATTTCTGATGTAAAAGGTTATGCGAATGCTTATAGGATCGAGGGTGGATGTTAGGCCCATTCAACTCCTTGCCTCTCCGTTTCAGTCATGAGTAAAGCTTGGGAAAAAGTCATTTATCGAAGACAAAATAAGATAAGTAATGAATTCAAATTGAGCCGGTTCTATTATATTAAAAGTATCCATCAATAACGTTAAGAAAGGTATGAACCCAAAATCTTTCCCCAGTTTTGGGTAAAATAGTAAATTGTGGTCAGGTACTTGTAGTAGGAAGTGTCGATCGTAACTGAGTCGCCTTCTGTGTTTTTGTCACGTTATAATAAAAGAACTCGGTTAACGAGAACCAGTGTTTTTGTTTTTTTTTATAATTGGAATGCTTTTTTTTTTACAGACTAGCGGGTACCCGCCGTCCGGCTTTGCCCGGGAGAAATCTAAAAGAATGAAATAAAATGTGTCAATGGGCGACCGCACGCAAATAGGACATAACGGATAGTGTTAATGTAAAAAAAAACAAATGTCGGATTTGAATTTCGGAAATTTTATGTACCCAAAAAATGTTTACCTCAGAGTATAAAAAAATAGAAATTGCCACAGTGTAGAAGGATATCTCGTTCATCGGTGCATTTATACTCTAATTTTGTTTTATCCTGGATTAAAAGATGTAGTCGGTGCTACAGAATTTGAAGCGACCCGAACCAAACAGACTTTTGCCTGACGAAAGTTAAAACTTATATTAGGATAACTGTAGGGTTATTTTAATGTTTCCCCAAAATCGATCACCCCCCCCCCAAAAAAAAAATAAAAATCAATTCGGTTCAAATTGTGTAGAAGTACCATGGGGGGGGGGGAATAAATAGGGATTTATCTCTTTCTTTAATGCCAGTACACTTTTTCAACATTCAATATGCAGTATAACGGCCCTTAGCACTAATCGATCGAACCCGGCAGTTTGGAAATGCGTGTGGATTTGATTGACACATGAGCTGATAGATCATTAAGTATCCATCTCAGAACGAATGAGAAAAAACTGTTTGGCTTTTTAAAAAAATACATTTCTAACATTTGTTTATATAGGTTTACTAAACAGAATATTAATTACTACTACTACTACTACTACTACTACTACGACGACGACGACGACGACGACGATGATGATGATGATGATGATGATGATGATGATGATGATGTACTCACTAAAAGTTCTCACACAGGTCATCAGTGATTGCTCACCGACAACCGATGGTATTCCCTGGAGTCTTCCCAGATTTCTAGTATTCTCCACCTCTTTTCGATAGCCACCGCAAATAAACTTGCAGTATCACAACAGCCGTTTACCATTGATTTCTCGCTGGTAAGGACCATTGGTCTTCTCTGGGATTTGGGTGGTAATAAACCTCCTCAAGATCCCAGCAGTCTCTGCACTTCCAGTGGAGGTCTGGTTTGTGCTGTCCCTCCTCGGTCTTCTCATCCTCCTTGACCCTATGCAAATATTTTGTGTGGTGTCAGCCTAGGCTGGTACCAATTTTTTTTTGTTGGGGGGGGGGGGGGGGGTTGATGGTATTGTTATTATTATTATTATTATTTGTACTCACTAGGAGTTCTCACACAAGTCATCGTCAGCGATTGCTCACCGACAACAACCAGTGGTATATCCTGGAGTCTGAATGACAAAAAGCCTCCCCAGATTTCCAGTATCCTTCACCTCTTTTCGATAACCACCGCAAATAACCTTGCGATATTGCAACAGCAGCTTACCATTGATTTCTCACTGGTAAGGGCCATTGTTCTTCTCTTGGAATTAGGTGGCAACAAGCCTCTCCAAGGTCCCAACACTCTCCGCACTTTTCTTTTTTTAGTCTTTTCTCTAGGTTTTCTGAGACTCTTCCTAGTGCTCCTACGATTATTGGCATTATTTTGACTTTCTTCATGCTCCATATCCCTTTCAGTTCTCTGGCAAGTTCCGTGTATTTGCTTCGTTTTTCTGTCTCTTTGATCTTTACTCTGTGGTTTGCCGAGAAGGCAAAGTCTACGATTTTGCAGGATTTTTCATTCTTGTCGATTATTATGACATCCGGTCTTCTTGCTTTTATGAGTTTATCTGTTTCTACATCCATATCCCAGAGGATTTTGTTTTTCGTTTTCCAGTACTGTCTCTGGTTTATATTTGTACTATTTGTCTGCGTGTTCAAAATGCAATCATTTGCACAGTTCCCAGTGTATTGCTTTCCCCATGCAGTCATGTCTGTTCCTGTATTTTGAGCTTGTTTGCTGCATACACTTATTATGTGGTTTACTGTTTCGTCTCTTTTCCATACAGTTTGCATTTACTGTTTTCCTGGGTTTTATCTATTATAGCTTTAATGTTGTTTGTCCTAATCGCATTGTCTGTGCAGCCATCAGTAAAGATACCGTTTCTCTGTTCAAGTGTCATTTTCTTAGCCATGCCCAGCTATTTTCGTTAGATTCTTCTCTTGTCAGTCCATGTTTTACTTCCCACTTTTTTTTCTTGTTTTGTTTTTTGCTTTTGATTTCGGTGCTTCTGGAGTTGCTCGTTGGGATAGTGTTTCTTGCTACGGTGATTAGCCTTTCCATGTTCTGGGTTATGTATTTCTCCAGCTCTTTTTTGTGTCTTCCACACAATCTTCTATACTTACCAGTCCTCTTCTCCCTTCGTTTCTTTTCATGTAGAGTCTGTCCGTATCATCTTTTAGATGTAGTGCATTGTGCATGGTCATTAATTTTCTTGTCCTCTGACCGTTCGATCTAGGATGATCTACTGGTGTAGTAATGTGTTCAATGTCCAAAGAAGTACAGAAATCGTTAAATTCCTTTCCTGTGAACGCCGTACCATTGTCGCTGACCAGTGTCCGGGGGACCCCGAAACGACTGAAAATTTAATCTAATACACTGATGGTGTTCCTAGATGTAGGATGATTGCACTTGAATACCTCAGGCCATTTCGAGAAAGAGTCCACCAAGATCCAGTAGTAATATCCATTAATCGGTCCAGCATAGTCTATATGTAGACGTGCCTACGGCAAATCCGTTTTTGGCCAAGGATTCATTTTGACCGGAGGCGCCCTTGCAGCCAATTGAAAATCTCTGCACAGTTTTACAAAATTTTCTATTTCCTTGTCCATTCCTGGCCAGTATATGTAGCATCGCATGAGTGATTTCATCCGGAACATGCCAGGATGACTGGTATGAAATTCTTTCAGCATAACTGTATGTAGAGATTGGGGTATTACAATTCTATCTGCGTACATTAGAGTGTTGTCACAAATTGAGAAAGGTGAAATCTGAGTTCCCTTTTTATTTCTTTCGTTCAATCTCGTCTGGTTCTTTATATTTAATATATAATCATCTTTTTCCGCTTCCTTTTTTATCTGTTCTAAAGTTACAGGTAAATCTCTGATAGTGTTTAACAACAGACCTGAGATTTATTGTTCCTCTATTAGTGCTGCTATAACCGTCTCTTCTAAAATCTCTTCATTTTTGGGAATTAATCTTGACAGTCCATCCGCATGATCATGTTTTTTTAGATGCAATGTATTCCATCCTAAGATGATAGTTTAGTAGGGTTACACCCCATCGCTGTAAACGGTTAGCAGTGTGGGTAGGAATGCTTTTCTTTTTACCCATATATACTTACTAACGGTTTATGGTCTGTTTGAAGTATAAATGATCTACCATGTAAAAAGCGATGGTATTTTTTAATCCCGAACACAATCTATAATACCTCTTTCTCTATCTGGCTATAATTCTTCTCAGGCGGTAGAAGAGTCCCTGACGTGTGCGCGATCGGTTTAGTAGTACCATCTTCCTATTTGTGTAGCAGTGCAGCACCCATTCCATATTCACTAGCATCAGTCAAAAGGATGATTTCTTTCTCAGGATCATAATGAGCTAAGGCGAGATCTGAGAGTAGACATTTTTTTAATTTTCTGGAAAGCCGTCTCGCAATCTTTCAACCAAATCCATTTTTTGTCTTTTCTCAATAATTCGTTAAGGGGGGTTCTTAAATCGTACATTTTTGGAATGTAGATTGCATAATATTGGGCCAACCCAAGAAACGATTGTAGTTTCGCAACTGTGTCGGATGTAGGCATAGTCTTAATTGCATCGGTCCTCTGTGGGTCCGGTTTTCTGCCTTCACTGTCTATCACCTGTCCGAGGTATTTAATCCTTTCCATGAAGACACTTCTCGGGACTTAATTTGAAACTGAATTCTTCTAGTTGTTTGAACATAGCTCTGATGTGTTTTTTGTGTTCATGAACGTTCTTACTTTTGACTAGAATATCGCCTAAATAGGCGATAGCAAACTAAAGACTCGCCAACATAGTGTCCATAATCTGCTGGAACAAAGCTGAGGCGACCTTTAAGCCGAAAGGGAGCCTATTTATCTTGAAAATTCCCTTATGTGTATTTATGTACAAATATTTTGAGCATTGCTCGCTCACTTTAACCTGTAAGTATGCGTCAGACAAATCGATTTTTGAAAAAATCTTACCTCCATTTAGCTTTGAAAAAATGTCTTGTGAAGGTAGTTGATAATTGTGATATTTCAGGCAATCGTTTAAACCCGTTGATCGGCGCACACTCTTATTTTTCTGTGTTTCTTTTTTACGTAGACAGTAGGCGATGCCCAGTCCGCATGGTCTACCTTAGATATAACTCCCATTTTTTCTAATCTTTCCAGTTCCTTGTTAATTGTGTCTAAGGAGGAAAAAGGGACGTTTCTCTTAGGTTTAAAAATTGGATTGACATTTTCCTTGAGTTCAAACTATAAACCTAAACCCTCAGAAAAAACTCTGGGATATTCATCTTTCAATTCATTCATGAATTTTTCATTTTTAATATTTTTTTTCTTTTCTGCACTGTTTATTTTGTTGCAAAATGAGTTCATTGGGAGTTCAAATAAATTAAAGAGTATTATACAGTCTACTCCAAAAAGGCATGAATTAATCCCTTGAATCACATATACTTTCGTTTTTGCAGTTTTGCCACAGAAAGAAATATCGCACTTTAATTCTCCTTTAAAGTTTTTTTTTACTGAAATCCCTTTAGCAATTTTCTTGGTTTCAGATAATTTGGGTTTTCCATTTTTTTTCTATGTTTGTTCGTCAATACTTATGTCTGAACCAGAATCCAATAACAAAGTGATTGTATGACCATTTATACGTATATCTACGTATTTTAGGTTTTTACTGTTCTGGATTTCTTTTTTCGACAACACAAGGCTTACATTTTCAAAATTCTTTTTCTTGCGACAAACAGACCATTTATGACCCTTACTTCCGCAAGATTCACAGAATTTGTTCTTATACCAACATACGTCTTTAGTATGTTTATTATTTCTGCACGTCTCACATTTTCCTGTCGTTTTGAATTTAGGAGGTTCTTTTTTAGTTTTTATGTGTTGTACTTTTGGCAACTTTCCTTCAATTTCGGTATTATCCCTTTTAACATTTATGAGACGATGACATTCTGTCACTCTTTGTAACATTATTTTCGTGTCTTGCTCTACCATTGTTAAGATTCTAGACCTAATTTCTTTGTACTTAGGTGCGGTTAGTCCTTGAAGAAAAATTAGGCACTTGAATAAATCTTTGGGGATTTCATCTATCTTGAATTGCTCAACTAAAGAGTTCACTGTTCCTGCACATGCCAAAATATCCTTGTTATCCGTTATAATGATGTCTAGACATTTGTATCGCGTGTGGAAAAGACTATTTCTTTCATCGAATATCTTTGACAGTATATTTATAGTTTCCTCAAATGAAACTTCCTCTGGTTTTCTGGTCAATATCACGTTCGTATATTTAGTATTATCGTCTGTCCCTAGTTTCTGTAATAAAAGGGTTGTAAGTATCAATTTTGTGACAATGTCGCTTGTAGCTCTTATCACTTTCTTTGTTTGTCCTTTGGGAAATTTCTTCCAGTCGTGGCATATCTATTAACAGTCCTTTCTCTGTAACTAGGTGTTGATATTTTTTGGCTCGTTCCATAAACTCTGGAACGTTTATGATGACTTTTGGGGGGTTTTGTCCAACCAGTACTTGGGGGGGGGGGGATCAACCGACCCCTTGTTGGTCTCCATTTTCTTTTTGTAGCAGGTGGCAGGGCGTCGCCATCGCCGGAAATAAAACAAGTTATCAAAA